>JALXJV020000005.1:35072221-35496459 GCA_024633595.2 Lepomis macrochirus | reverse complement strand
AAAGTTTTGTCTTTTCCTTGCTCAGAGTTGCTCTCAGATCAGTCCTGAATAGCTCCTTGGTAAAAGTTTTAAGCTAAGATAAGAGTTTTCTGAGAGGACTCTTAGAATCTTATGAATCACGGGCCCTGGTCTTTTATGAAAAGCGCAATGAGATTTCTGTTGTCGGGATTTGGCACCACATAAATAAAACTGATTTGTGTTATCCCCATTAAAACAGTCTGATTTGACTCACCTGCAGGCGCCATGATGCAGACGTCACTTTGCTGAAAACACCAGAGACAAATTCAGCTGGAAAACCAACTGCTGATTCTGAGAACCTGAAGAAGTGAATTGAAATCTTAGTCACATTAAAAGACATTTTTCAGGGCAACATGGCACCCTGTTTGGTCACTGCATACAACAAAGTGACGACCTGTGTGTGTTATCAATTTGATTTTAGGTTAATTTTTTTAACATCAGCCACCTCTAACACCTTAACTAACTGTGCACTTACCTGAAGTTAGTGATCTACAGTTTAGTGTGTTACTTTTATTTGTGGTTTTGTTGTTGTTGTTAATGTTATTCAGTCTTGGAAGCGGTTGAAAAAAAAGTACCTGACAATATTTAGATGCAGTATATTTTTGTCATTTAGGCCTGTTTTAAAAAGCAGTATAACGTAATTATTATGTAGGCCAAGATGGTCTCTTTAAAAACGGAATAACATCATGAAGCAGGGATTCAAAAGGCTATTGAACTTATCTTATAAACAAAAGTTTTACAGAACAGTTTAAAACATTCAGGTAACAGCATCTCATTTTTACTGGGGTGCTGACATCACTGTCATATTCAAAAAGTCGAATTTCTCATGTCTTGGTAGGCTATAGAAAACATTTATTATGCTACCTGTGTAGCTGGAGCAAAGAATCTGATTTGTTCAAAGTCATAGAAGTTTCAGAATGAGGGTACACTGATTCCCTTCATGTGATGTTGCCTAAAACCCCGCCCGTTCATACATCAGCGTGCTGTCTCACAACTCGTGTTCTGAAATGGCGTCTTCAGCTCACTTTGTCAGAAACTTTTGTCTCAGTAAACCTCCTCATTCAGAGACTTTAGAGATGAAACACGGACTGAAAACAGATCAGGACTCTCGGTTCAGACCAAAACACACAAACCATCAGTTAGTGAAGTTAATAAGAAGCTGTGAGTCTGATGAGAACAGCCGACTGACGGAGGAAGATCGCTGATTTTACAGTTAACAATGTGAATCTGGAACCTCCTGCAGTTCTATCATCAGCTCTACTGACCCACCAACAACACAGAGAAAATACTTTGACTCTATCTACTTAAAACAAAAAGTTCGGCTGGAGTACTCACCTGCTGGGTTTCCTGCAGCGACACAATCGACCTTGAAATTCAAAGAAAGAATAACGAAAGTTAGAAGATCAGAAGAAGACCTCCCAGCAGCCCCAGCGTGTCATACGGTCTGACAGAAACATGTTGTTATAATGCTCCATCTACAGTTCCTGTTGTATTGATCAATTGTAGTTAGGCAAAGCCTATTGAAAATAATCAAATAACACCACACCACAGCAACGTAAATTAATATTAAATCACCCGACGCGCCGACAGGATCGATCACCATCTAATGTTAATTCATGTTTTGTTTTCTTCTACACATCCAAAAGGTCTCACACACAGTCCGGTGTCATAAAGTGACAAAAGCCGTTAATGTCCCTGCCGACGCATCACAGCAGTTCAGGCTGTAATGAACCAGAGCATTCAGCACTGATCTGTGTTTCAAGTTAATAATAGTAGCCTACCCAGGTGAGAAAAAGACATTTAAATAATAGCCTACTTTTTAAAGAATGTCCTAAGTAGGCTTCACTTTTTTGTAGGCTACTTTGTGCTTTTTTTCTCACCTTCAAGTAGGCCTATAGGTTAAGTGGACTCAAATAGTCCTTGAGTAAAATTGGCACAACTTTTTACAGACTTCAAGTGTACTGAAGTACACCAGTTAAAATCATGTTTCATGAGCATTCTAAACACACTTTTAGTATAATTGTATTATATCATCACTGTGTTGGAATATACTTAAAGAGACAGTCCAGTTGAACTGGCAGTAGGCCTAATGTAGAAGTGTATTTTGAACACACTGTTATCATCCTCATTGCTGTAATTCTAGCATGCCTCTGTTATATTTTAAATGAACTTCAAATGCACTTTGTGACTGTGTTTAGTGCTTTTAAAGTGTGCTATTGTGTTAATAAAATTAAAAAAACAGTATTTATAGTGAGCTTCTATCACAATTTAAGCATCACAAAGTCATGTAGTGTAAGTACAACGCCCCCACGTTGGGCGCCTTCCTATGGGGTGGGATGGCGCAATGGTTAAGACGTCCGCCTTTGGTGTGAGAGACCCAGGTTCAATCCCCACTGTGTCCCTGAGCAAGACACTTAACCCCCTACTTGCTCCAGAGGCGTGCGACCTCTGACATATATAGCAATTGTAAGTCGCTTTGGATAAAAGCGTCAGCTAAATGAATAAATGTAAATGTAAGTATAATACTGATATATTATAATGTAAATTACAATAAGTGTATTTGATCACGAAATGTATGGTCACATTTTATTTTTGGTTTAATTTAACAAATATCATTAGTTTTGTAAATTCATTTGATGTTGAGTCACCAAAGTCCACCAATGCTTTAGCATTACGAAAATGTTCTCCACTCAGAAGTAGTGTTTTGATGACGCAGCTGTCGTAATCTTTCTGGTTCAGACCGTCAAGACCAACAGCAGCAAGTTTCCACTGTGTTTCATTTCTCCTGTTTTACAGGTCAGTGAGTTACACAAAAGCACAAAAATGATAATTAGGCATAGAGAATCATTATTTCTTGTGTTTAAGTTGTTTTTAATAGGTATTCACTGTGTCATTATAAGAAATTTACTCTCTCTTGTGTGGACGACCGTTAAGAAAGGCATTAACGGTAAAACAAACCAAAATTTTAGATAGTAATCCCGCTCCTGAGTCAATATAAATGTCCACCGTTAATGTTTAAAGATCCTAGACATTTTCTTACCTTTATATTCAAAGTGTTTCATTTGTATTTCGTTTATAAAATATGTTTTGTGATGGTTAAAGGTCATCCATAGCCTATAGGCCTATGTCTATCTTGCCTGGGTTGAAAACCGTTAGAAATAAGATGAAAACAATGTCTTTGTCTGTTAGAACAGAATTGTTGTAATAAACGGTTTATTTAGCCTGCTAATATAAAAAAGGGTTTACATTCCTTGATAATATATGAAAGGTTTATTTCCTATTGATATGTGATAGGTTCACATTCACCTTGAACAAGGTGTGATAAATAGCTGCATTTATCGTATTTGTGTATGAAACTGTGTTTCATTTCTCCTGTTTTACAGGTATTATCTGTCTACACGCCTGGGGCCTGTAACATCACTATTTGCTGTAGGCTACATAAGAGAAGTGTAGGCTATTTTAAGTTCAATACCGTTATAATTCAAATACTTTATTAATTTTAAGTGTAACAGAAGTATATTTACAACATATCACTATTATACATGCATATACTTTACTGACACCACAATCAACAAATTGCACAATGTTCAGAACTCTGCTGCCCGGATCCTGACAGGAACCAGGAAATTTGACCATATAACTCCCGTCTTGACGCTGACTCCCGGTCAGGTTCCGTGTCGATTACAAGATCATGATGATGACATAGCCTACAAGGTATTACACGGCTTGGCTCCACAATACTTATCTGGCCTATTAATCCCGTATACCCTGATTCACAGTCTGCGTAATTTGTTAACTGTTCCTCAAACGCACCTAACATCTATGGGTGACAAGGCCTTTTCTGTTCATGCTCCTTTACTCTGGAACTCTCTTCCTCCTGAACTCAGGGAAGCCCAGACTCTTGGCATTTTTAAAGCTCTTCTCAAGACACACTTTTTTAAACTTGCTTTCGATTGCTGATGTTTTTTATGATTGTTTTATATCATTTTCTTAATGTTGTTTTTGTAACGCTACTCGTCATATTTTTCTGTGGGTTTATTCTTTGTACAGTACTTTGACAAGCTGCTTTTAAAGGCGCTCTATAAAATAAAGTTTATTATTATTATTTTTATATACTTTAAACTACTTTCTGGTATTTTTATAGTACACTCCAAGTCTGCTGTTATGTTACGTGACATTTTGCTTTAATTTTAAGGGAAAAAACACAATATTATTGACATTAAAAGATATAAAGAAATACAGTTTTGTAAAAAAAAAAAAAGCCTTTATTTGGTAGCGTATTAAAAAAGTAAAATAAAAATAAAATTCAGCCAAAATCAAGAGGGTTAACACTTATTACTGTACACTTACCATGTATTGTATTATTTTTTTGGGTGTATACAACCTACATGCCAACAAGCTACAAGCAGACTAACTTAGAACTTGATCAACACCTTAAACAGAAACAAAATGCAAGATGGTGGCTGTTGCTGATCACAGAGAAGGAACCTTGCTGTATCCTTTGTTGTTACGTTTCCTTCTCTGCTGGATCACGTGTCTCACTGACCTCAGTATTAGGGAATCTGTCTCTCACAGTGTCTGTAAAAACAGGAAATTTAAGGATTAAACTGACAATATATTACATTGAGATTTATTGAATATGATGACATTAATACAGATTATCTGTACCTATATTTGTGTTTACTTTCTCTGGGTCAAGTTGGTCCTTGACCTCCCCTTTTTAACCATTCCCAGTAATGGTGGGAACATAGACTAATGTGGCCAAGTCCTGGATGAAAAGAGACATTCTTCTACCCCTGATTCTTTGGTAGAGGTGTTTAGAGATCTGGACTGTGGAGTGAACATCTGTAAAGGCACACAAATATAGATTAAAACGAAGGTAAATTACAAACACTACCAAGAGTGTGAACACAATGCTATTGATACGCGAGTAAGTACTTTGTTATTGAACAATAGCAATGGAGTATGGTTACAGTGTAGGTCCTTGAATCATCCCATGTCATACTGGTGATTTTGAAATGTTGTGCAGTACTGTCTTCATGGCCACCAATCCTGGCAACTCTAAAACAAGCATAAGGTAATGTTGTGCAACATGGTAAAGAATCATATAGAAAATTATGAATTCACAAATCATAAGACAATGCTCAGACAGCAATATAAAAGCATAATCTTTTTTTTTTAAATAGTAAGAAATCATTAAGCAAAAAGGGAAAAACACTTGAAATACACTGGTTTACACAAGTAAAACATTCACCCCGTAGTCTGCTAGGTGACATGTAACATTATTTAATAAGGAACATGACATAAACATGATATTGAAAAGGTTTTATTTAATACTTTTTTAAAAAGTCTTTTAAAAATACATTTAAATAACTATGTTTTAAATAAAATGTAACAATGTGCACCAACTGAATATCAGTGTTTGTCTTACATCGTCACAGCATTGACAGACATGTGGCTCTCCTGGAGCTCGGCTCTCATGTGCCCACAGAGAAGCCTACAGGTTTTACTTTTAACATTTGAATGAAATAATAAAACAATTAAACATTACTGTGTGTAACAAATACATACTGGAATTCAAATCAAGCATATTAATACAACTAAACATTTCTTTCTTGTGTTGTAAACACAAAATGTAAATATAATGTAATGCTACAGCTCTTATAATGTTACAGTCAAACTCTTGTAGCCATGAACTAGCCGACATTACAGCTAAAACATTAGCACTGACATACCTTACATGCATTAAAGATATCTACACGCAATAAACATGATTTAACTTTAACTTGTAGTTTAACTACAAAGCAGTTTGCTAAAAGCGTCAGCTAAATAAATGTCAATGTAAATCCTGCTGCAGTAAAAGCTTTAAGAATAACTGTAAAACAAACAGATCAAAGTGATTAGAAAGAGTTGGCCATAACAGGAAAACAAAATGTGGGGAACAGTGTACGCGACATTTTAAAATGCACCTGGATTGTTTTCCATTTTGTGACTTTCAACAAAATAAAAAAGTATATTTTCTCAGTCTCATATTTCATCACTGACGATTTGTCAAAAATAGTGTTAAATATCACCTCATCACATGAGCTTAGTGTGTCGTGCCCGTGCCTTTGGTGTGAGAGACCAGGGTTCAATCCCACTGTGACCGTCCACCATTGTGTCCCTGAGCAAGACACTTAACCCCTCGTTGCTCCAGAGGCGTGCGACCTCTGACATGTATAGCAATTGTCAGCTAAATGAGTTCATGTAATGTAAGTTTGGTTGAGGTTTCCAGACAGCACAGCCATCATGCACGAGGTGCAGGAGCAGAGATTTGACATGTTTGGTCAGTTCTTCTGGGGAGATGTTGGGAATTAGCAGATCTGGGGTGTTAATGAGAACCATTTCTGTCTCCTTCAACTGTCCTCTTTCTCTCAGACAGTCATCTGGTTCTTCCTCAGTGTTGAACTTAGTCTCTCCCAGTATGAAGTTCCCCACCGAACTCCTCTCAGACCAGCTGTTCCCCAGCAGAACAACCCTCAGCTCAGACACTGAAAAGAGAACTGAATTAACTTAGACCAAAATGAAAACAATAAAATAGGATTTATAACCAATGAGGAAGTCAAAGCTTCGTAAGGTGGACTTTGCAAATTCACCACCGAGCTTATAAATATTCAAATTAAATAAAACGTGAGTTTGTACCCAGAACCTACAAACACTGTAATTCTAGATGTTAATATACAAAAGAATAACTTGGGAAGTTCGGTTAACTCACTGGTGGGTGGCATCATTTCATAGCTTTGGTTGCGCTTCAGTGGTTTCAGATCCTCTGACACTGTAAGGACAAAGAACACTGATTCATTCCCCTGTTGTCTTTAATTAAAGGGCATATTGCTGTTGATTATTTAGTACTTTTATTTTTGGAGATATGTGACCCGGGAGGAGACACCAACTAGTTATCAGCAGCGTGACAGTCTGTCCTTCCATTTAATTCATCTTTGGATATCAGGTCATTAACACCGATATTAAAGTAAGAATTAATAATGTAGAACTTAAAAGTGTATGAAACTACATTTTTGGGTGTGATCATAAATTATGCTGGAAAACACAATATCCAAATAACTACAGAAGGCTAAGGATCTGTTGAGTCAGCTTCCTTTGCATATTCAGTACTCGATTATTGTTTCATATGTAAGAGGCCGAGGTCTCTCCCCTTCACTCTGATTGAAGTGACACTTCCTAGTGTAGCAATCAGTTGATCAAGTTGACCACTACTTCTTATCTCTGCCAAGCAATGCATATTTGTTATCCTGAGATGCACTATGAACAGTATGAGAGGAGACAAGGTCGTGTGTGATTAAAGGGAAAAGGTGAGCAGTTTAAAGCAGTTTGTGAGGAAACACTAAAAAAGGTGGAGAATTAAGTACAATTAAAAAGATGAGATAAGAAGTTTACATTTACTCATTTGGCAGACGCTTTTATCCAAAGCGACTTACATTTGAGGAACAACTTACAAGTATCAACTGACAATACATATAAGTAAGAGCTCATAGTACATATCACATCAATGGGTGAATACCGAGGCAAGGAAGGAAGAGTTAACAGGACGTGCATGTTAGAGGTTAAGAGAAGTGTTCTCAGAGGTGTTATAAGAGGAAGTGTTCTCGGAAGAGAGAACACCACATTCCGAGAAATAACCTAGGAACCCCCACCCTCAAGACAAAACTAGTAAATTATAATATTAACGACTTTGTGCATTGACCAATTAATTTCCTACATTCTGAACACATTTTCTGCATCAGGAAATGTATTTATATATATGAAAGGATAAAAAATAAAAATATCAAATTATAAAAATATAATGGAGTATGATGCAGTAGCCTACTGGACAGCGCACATTTGTTTCTTCTGTATTTCCATTGCATTGCATGTGTTGTAAAGGCAAACCCAGAGTCCTGACCCGACTCTCCACAGCGATTCGAATTATCCACCACACAACACATGCACCATTTTTCAGCATGTTTTCTTATTGTGCATTGTTTCATTTGTTATTTAAACTTTCTTGTTGCTTTTTTTCAGAACATTTTTAACAAAAGCTTTCAAAAAGTGATGGTGCGATTCTGATAGGTGTCATTTCCACTGAGAACACGTAGTAGTTTATCTGTCAATACTTTTAAATGTCCCGCCCCATCCAGGCTGTGATTGGTCTGTTCACGACAAGTGACATTGACGAGCTACATTCAGCACACGGCTGCTTGAAACGCACCGAGCTTCTCTTCTCACTCGTCTCTTTCCGCCGACAGAGTTTAGCAGGCAGAGAGAGCGGGGGAGGGCAGAGGAGAGGACCAGCAGCTTGGAAGAACTCCCGCTACGCAAGAAAATGTTCTCCATAGAGTAAAATGTCGAGGTGCCGGTAGGCTACTGCGTACCGGGGCGTCCTGGCCCACTTCAAGCACTGCTTTAATACAGATGCTGAGAAGAATGTTTTCCAGACTCTGACTGGACTCACTTGTTGCTGCAGACCCCATGGTGTCACTCTGCTGGAAACATCAGAGACGAACTCATCTGGAAAAACATCTGTTGGGTCTGAGAACCTGAAAAGAGGACAGCAAAAAGTGTCAACTGTCTTGTTGGTGAACATGCCTTAACTGACCGCTGCCTCATGTTACATCAGTAAACCTCCCAGCACACGCACACACACACACACACACACACAATCTTTAAACCAAATCATTTCTCTGTGTAAAACTTTACTGTTTATACATCATAATAACTCCAGAAACCAATGTGATTTTTTTTGTCATTGTATGTTATCATGCATAGCCTAAATTTGTTTACCCTGCATTAAACACAGGTAGCCTATGTGGCCGACATGTATCTATCTGTGGTATTTATTTTATTTATTTCAGTCACGTAAACCACTGAGCAAACCCAGTATTTGCTTTTACATTAGAAATATATAATTAACATTAAAATGTTTTTCACATCTTCATTTCACAGAGGCGGAAAGTAATGAATTACATTTACTCTCCTTACTGTAATTTAGTAGTTTTATGTGTAGGCCTACTTGTAGTTTAAGTCGTTTTTATAATCTGTAATTTTACTTTTACTTTCCTTGTTTTGTTTGAAGTATTGTACTTCCCTACACTGTAAATCAAATCCATTACTGAGTAAAATAATGCCCTGATTGTACCATGGGTGGTTGTTAAAAGACGTTTGCGTAGTTTGAAGTCACGTTAAAATCACCACCTGGGGGCTGCACCACGAAGCGAGTTCAAGAAACCCAGGATATGTTTCCTTTATCTGGCTTCACTAACCCTAACAATCGCGATCGGGATAAGCGGCACCACGAAGCTGGTTATTAACTCGGTAAATGAACCCAGGGTTTTCCGATCCAGCCGGGAGCGCGTTCACATAAAAAAGGCGGTGTTAGCAGCAGATGACCAAACAGACATGAACAGGTCCACTGTCAGCAGAGCGTCATATTTTACCATCAGGATTAAACTGTAACACTACAGAAATAGGACAGCAGCACGGCTGAAACTGATACATGCAGGGAGACAGAAAATCATAGTCAGTGTGAATGTCTAAATGAACAGGTGTAGTCTATAATAATGCGTTGATAAAAAGTGTTCTTATGAGCTGCAGAAAATATCAGCCTTATTCTTTCAGCTCGGCTGTGTGTCGGCATTTCCACATTAAAAGACTCGGCCGTTCTCCCTCACTTTAAAAAAAAACTTTTAAAATGAGATTCATTTATTCAACACAGTCAAAAGTTGTTGTTGTTCTAAATTAACTTCATAAAGTAGGCCTAATGAAAATCCCTTCTTGCTATAAAATGAGCTCAAATAATGTTTGGCTGAATCTGAACATTTAAGCTGCTGAAAACTCACCGTCCCACCTTTTGCGCCCACATCGCAAAGGAGGGACGGAACATGACTACAGTCTCTGTAGCCGGCCTTAGAAAGCTATACTAACCTACATAAACAGCCTAGGTTCATATTAAAATTTAGTAGGCCTATTTCAATACTAAACTGCTCATCATATTCAGCCTCACATAAGAAAAATAAAATCCATTTATTTAACGGCTGCGTCAGGCTGTGTGAAACAGCTGGGAGCAAATAAAAAATCTTAAAGACATTTAAAGGCAGTAAGTAGGCTGATCCTGCTGTAAAAACCTGTAGGCAACATTAGCCTGAGGCTTTTAATCAGTCTCTGTAGGATCGCCATAGTCAAGAGTTTCTCCACATCACCGCTGCAAACAGACAGCAGCCTATTGGCTAAAACAGTCTGTGGGATTTCCTACAGATGGTGATGTCACTTCCCAGAGAGCTGATTGGTCAGTAGGCAGCGTTTTCAGAGAGTTAATCTCTTTTCTGGAACATAACCTGCTCTGGAGCAGGTTAGCCGTTCAGTATCGGTTACCATGGAGATCTACCCCAGTAAGAAGTGAACCACCTAGCCATTCACAAAAATTCTCATTATAGAATAAAAGTTATTTAACATTGTTTTGTGCCTTTGCTTTGGCAAAGTATCTGTCAAACAAACTAAAATCTGCAAAGGACTGCGATTTAATTAAATAAGTATAATAAGTAGGCCTATAAATAAAAATCAAATCAGTCTTAATAAGTTATTTTAGGAGTTTAAAAAGTAACTAAGTAGCGTTAACAATGAGTCATTTAAATGAGCTACTTTTTACTTTTACTTGAGTAGATTTTTATACCAGTAACTTTAACTTACTTTTACTTAAGTAAAATTCATCAACGTAACAAAACTTTTACTTAAGTACAATATTTCCACCTCTGTCATTACCTTATAAACAATACAAAACACACAGCCTACATAAAAGCTTGGGATAGCCAGAATTTCCCGCTGGTTTGTGATCGGACTGCAGCTGCCTGAACAGATATCAGGACTAACTGAGCCTGGTCTGGAGCCATCACATCTCCATGGTAACTTGTGTGCCACTGCTTTCGTGAGAACTAAAAGCGGCTATATTCAGCCAAGACACTAAACCACACAGCCTATAGAAATCAAATAATGCATCGATAATTGTTTTATGATGTCATCTTAGCCCTCTCAATCAGAATCGAATGAAATCATGAGCGACATGAAGATTCACACATTTATTCATTTAGCTGACGCTTTTATCCAAAGCGACTTACAGTTGCTATATACCAATATATAGCATAGGCTATTAGTGTCTTGCTCTGGGGCACATTGGTGGCTGTATCACTGTAGGGTATTAAAGCCGGCTCTCTCAAACCAAAGGCATGTGTCTTATCCACTGCTCCATCACATAGGCCTATCCCGGATTCACAATAGCCTACTACTTGTTATGGACCGTTAGGAGTCACAGATGAATTCCATCACACCTACAAACAGTCGGACAAGCCGCACAAAAGAGAAAATACTTTAAGCACCAATACGTGGTTGTGGAGAAACGGAGCAGAGTTTGTTGTAGCCTGAAAGACAATGTAACTTCCGCCGTTTTCATAATTAGAATGATGATTTTTTTTAAACCAAACCTTAAGGACCTATCACAAACCTCCTCATTCAGAGACTTTAGAGATGAAACACGGAGTGAAAACAGATCAGGACTCTCGGTTCAGACCAAAACACACAAACCATCAGTTGGTGAAGTTAGTGTGATAATAAGAAGCTGTGAGTCTGATGAGAACAGCCGACTGACGGAGTAAGATCGCTGATTTTACAGTTAATAATGTGAATCTGGAACCTCCTGCAGTTCTATCATCAGCTCTACTGACCCACCAACAACACAGAGAAAACACTTTGACTTTAATAGTTTTATGGATCTAGTTTTGCTCGAGTTCACCTACCTGCTGGATTTCTTGCTGAGACTCAGTGAGGAAGTGGACGTTAAAAAGGGTCACGAGGGGACTTATGCTGCGTTCTAGGCAACTGGGAAATTGGGAGATTTACATTTTTACAATTTACATTTCTGCACGTAAATTGATGAGGAAACATGTTGTGGATGTTATTATGGAGCTGGTTACAGTAAACAATCTCTGAAAGGCATCTCCTCTGCCCAAGTTATTCAGGAAAATGTGAAAATGCCCAGAAATGTGAAAACATTTGGAAATGTAGCCTCCAACTTTTTTTACATTTATCTTGATGCACCACTATGCAACTGAAACGCTTTGAGGGTCTGGAGTTTCAACTGGGAAGTTTCCCAGTTCCGACCGGTCTCGAACGCGACTTTCTTAAGAAAGATTGAAGCTGCCTATGCCTGGCACAGGATGTCTGACAGGAACATATTGTTCTAAAAGGTGCATCCGAGGTCACTGCGGGCGGTGTACCCCCAGCGTGCAAAGCAAGCCTTCTTAATGTTTTGTGGCTTTGGGAAACAGCTCTGTGCTGTCCTGGGACTATTACGCGCGGACACGGGTCTGGACGCGCACAGACTTGGATCTGGTGTAACTTTTATGTTCAGAGTGAAACATTGTCCAAACACAATGATGAGCTGCACCACGTCTGTACCACCTGTTTGTGGAGCGTGTTCCGTGCAAACTAGAAGTTTTTGTCTGTTCCTAGAATTATAAACTGGCTACTTGTGGTGCTCCAAGAGATTTAGCACTAAAACGCCCATCAAAGTTAAGTCCCAAATAAGCTCCAAATGAAGAATGTTGCTCTGATAAAAAGCTGCTCCATCACCTCCGGGACTGGGCTTTACGCACTGACCCAGGACTCACACATGAACCGGGTTTGGCGTGCACCAGAGTCCGGGGACGCGGGGCCTTTAGCGGGGGTGTCGGTTCTCGCTGTTGCTGTCATAATATAAAGTTTGTCTTATAATAAACGCAGGGCTTTGTGCGCGACATGTCTGTGCCCGCCTCACCTAAAGGGCGTGGGGCTGTGTCCATTTCGGCTCTTCGTTGTTTGTATGCAGTAGCCTATATATTTACCGTAGGACATTTTTTACTCATAGCCTTTTCATTTGAAGGTACACATTTTATTAAAAGCAAACCCAAATAAAAGGCACCTAAAGCTACGATAAAAGAGTCCAAATACAAATCAAAGCATGTTTTGACTTCTTAAATATTATATAGGCTGTATAAAGTCCGGGTTGCTCAACTATAAAAAACAAAATTAATGTTTCAAAAGTTGTTTCTGTTACAGTGGGTCATAATATATCATGTAGCCTATTTTAGTTAGTCAATGCGTTTTGTGCTGTTCGGAAATGATAAGAAATGTTAGGCTCTAACTCAAAACTTTCGTACATGTAGTCTACACCACCTGAGCTGTCGCAGGATTTGAGCCTACCGTACGCTGACGTCACCATGGTTTTGGGTGTACGCCAGGTGTATGCTGGAAATTTGGTGTAGGCTACGCACTTTTCATAAATGAGGCCATTTTACCTGCATTAGCTCACTGTGAGCTGAGATCAATGACTGATCTCCACCAGGTCATATGTGGTTCCAACTTGGTGCATTCGGGGAAAAGCAACTGCGGCCGCTGGACATTTTGACTGTTCACACACAAGCCTTTTAAGAAAATAAACACATCCCTGAAGATAAACCCTTTGCTGTGATTTAATTGCAATAAATGGATTAAACTGATGCTAAAATAAATACAATATAATGTTGTTTTGTTAGACATGAATTCATGTTCATTCATATCAATTCATTTACACAGTGGTGGGTAGGAGTCACTCTAGCTTGATTGACAGGTCGCCATGGTAACAACTAGCCAATCACAGAAATCCCGCCCTGAAACATTCTCTGCTTTGTGGTCTATTTTAAAATAAATGGGACCATAATTTACTAAATGAACATCATGCTGTGTTGAAGAAGACTTGAAACTAGAGACTGAGACCATAAACACATCAGGAAAGTGTTTACTGGGGCAATAATTTAATGTCAGTGTTAGCTATTTAGGCTATTATCAATGATAATTATAAAATTCATAATAAATGTAGGCTAGGCTATATATATATATATATATATATAATTTACTGTTGCTATATTTACGTACTTTGGGTCGTTTGCATAGGGGGGTGGGTGGGGGTTAAAAAAGATTTCTGCCCCCAATGTTTCAAGTGCCTGGAAACGCCCCTGCCTAAGAGACAGGCTGTGTGTCATGAACATTACTGAATATTAACATGAAAAATGGTATGGAAGGAAATGAAGGAAAATGATGAAGAGTTAAATCCAAACAGATCTGCAGCAGAAGCTCTGAAACTGACTTCAGATCAGTAGTTCATGTTAGAGCACCACCTGCGGGACAAACACTGTCAACACACGAGGATTACAGTGATTGTACAGAGGGTGGACACAATAACAGAAACACCTCCAGTTTAATGCAGGAGGACAGTTAGCAACATGTTTGAGCTTCATGAAGCTCCTGATGTTTTATTTTGGGACGCTGCCAGAGGAGCTGCTTCAGCTCACTGCTCTTTTTGGACTCTTTCAGTCAGTGCTGGTGAGGACCTGCTGTGACCTCTGCTGGGAGCTTTCCTGAGTTTGGACCTACATGTGTGCTCATGATAAACGAGTCTTTCCCTCTGATCACATCACAATCTCTCTCAGAGTCTCAGACTGATGCAGCAGCAGCTCAGTTTGTGTGCTGTGAGATTATTTCTGGATATGATTTAAGTCAGTTATCTCTCATCATTTATCTTGACTGGATGTTAATGATTTTGTTTTCTTCTTGCAGAGCTCTCTGATCAGTTATTGGCTGAATGAAACTTGTGTCATATTGCATTTCCATTTTTTCCCCCATTTCATTTTGGCTCCTAAAACCTGACTCAAACAGTTTCTATTACGCTTTACTGTAATAATATTACTTTTCCCAGTAACTAAGTAGGGTTACTGATTACTTTTCTAAAAAGGGAGTGAGGCATTCATTCTGTTGCTGCTGCCATTATTGTGTCACAGATGCAAAGAACATTGTCATATATTGTAATCTCTGTGCGATGTTGGGTTAAAGGGGCTGGTAGTGAGAGCAGTGTTTCCCATAATTAGTCTGTAATTTGGATAATTATCAAGGCGGACTGCCACATTTTTAAATTTAGTTACTAGGCATATTTAAAGTCATTTTTGATTGAGCATATATTTGTGCAGCACCTCCTCCCTCGCTCCCTGTTTCACAGTCTCTGTCTCTCCCTCTATCGTGTGAGCACCTCTGCACAAACCAACGTTACAATCCCCACCCGGCCCCCCTCCACTGCGGTCATTCTGTGGGAAACACTGGAAAGTAATATTAACTAGCTACTTTTATCACCCAGTAATAAATAAATTAATAATATTACATTTTTAAGGAGTAATAGATAACTAGTAATTTATTACAATTTCTGAGTAACTTGCCCAACACTGGACTCAAACATATTACATTAACTTCCCACAAGATTGGGACAATAAGATGATTAATAATAATTCACAGTTACAGAAAACCTTTGTTTTGTGCCTTTATTAGGAGAGATGACAGGAAATGTGCCAGAGAGCGAGAAAGGTGCCCGGTCGGACTTAAACTGGGGTTGGTGTTTTAATCCTTGAACTACAAGGGCACCGCCAGTGTAAACAAATTTTGACTAAAAAATATTAAAATGGTGGGAAAAAATTAAGTCTTAGAAGGAGTAAAAATGTTAGATTTAAATATGAAGTTGTTTATTTGCAGTAAATTCCAATAACTCCCCTCAACATAATATATTTAAACATATATTTGCAGTTGTGTTTCATTGATTTACCCAGAGTTGGTCATTGACGGCCAATGTGAGACTTCATTGGCAGAAGAATGTCAAGAAAAAGGAATATAGCCTGGTGACTAAATGTCTGATCGGTCAGCCAACAGAGAGGGAGGAGGTGTAAAATTATAGGACAAAGAGAGAGCAGAGGAAATAACATCCTGACTCTTTGTTGCTGTTTTACATTTAAACACTTTAATTCTTCAACTGGGACAATGATGTGCAGTTTTACCCAGACAGTAAATACAATGAGTAAATAGTTACTGTAGGAGCCAGATGTGGTGTTTTGTGCATGTAGATATTGGGTGTTGTTTCTTGTTTGTACATTGGGTGTCACTCTAATATTACCTGGGGTCAATGTTATATAGGTTTCCAAACTGTTGGAGGCAGGTGTTTTTTGACTCGGAAGGGCAAAGGGTTTTTGACCGCTGTGGCGCATTGGTGCTGAAACCTTTGTTTGACAGTCTACTGTATGTATGAATATGGTTTTGCCGTTGAAACTGAATAGGCTAAATGGACATTTACTCTGCACGGTAAACAACCTGACGGTGTTCAGCTGTTATAAAAATATAAAAGGTCATAAAGGCTAATAACAAATTCTGGAGTGAAATTGAGTTTTGTAACTACCTTCTGCTACATAGCAATATACATTAATAAAAAATCAATTATTAAAAATGGTAAACTGTCTTGGATTTCTTTTTTTAACATTGGCAAGTGCACTGAGGATACTTGGATACTCTGACAGTATGCATGGTAACAGCAGCATCCTCAGATCAAGGAAAAGAGAAATAAACAGAGAGGTGAATAAAGATGTTTCAGAGAGAAGCCACTTCCTCCCACAGTGTCTCTGTGCAGGTAGAAACAAACCTGTGAGCTCTGTTCTGTTTCATCACTTTATCATCTAGTTTATTAGATTAACAACAGTCCACACTGAACTACAGGGAAACACTTTATTCATCTTTTAGAAGCACAAACAAAGAAAGCAAAGATCAAATACAGAACATGGGATTAAAGATTCATCTGAATTCTGTCTTAAGCTGATGTCATCAGTTATAAAGCATCCGTTCTTATCTGACATGGAACAAAACAAAGAAACATCAGAGCGTTCATCGTCTATAATGTCATTCTGCATCATTCTGATTTATCTGATCAGCAGTTTAAATGATCTTCATGCTGTTTAATGTTTCATATTTGCTGTGATATTTGTGATTTGCAGAGAAAACAGGGTGAATGACATCTAAACATTTCATTTCACTTCCACCACAAACATCATGTTCTTTCTCATCTTCAAAAGAAAACAAAGATCATCTCTAATGAGCGAGCAGAGCTTCAGCTGCTCAAGTCTTTCTTTACTTCTTTTCAGTAAAATAAAGCAGAAGTTTGAAACAAATGACTGAACAGAGTCAGTGAGCTATTTAGATATTAAAGGCCTGATTGATCACTGCAGACAGACTGAAGACAACATTTTGTTTTGTATTTTTGTCACTTAAAGAGTCTAAAAAGATCCAGAAATCTCTCAGACTCTAAACTGGAGCTGAAACAGAGGGATATATAAGCAAATTCCAAAAAAATACAAAATACAAAAAATGTAAATAGGCAGTTTGGAAAATTGTCCCAAGGTGACTGAATGTCATGATCATCTGCTGCAGTTGTGAATCTCAAGATCATTACAGTCTGGAACAAAAACTGTCTGAACAAGACAACAAGTCTGAGACTTTCAAGTCTTGTATTCTGTACAAGGTTTTAGTTTCACCAGTCAGTTAACTACATCAGTACTGGTGCTAAGGTTACCTGCAGTTTAATATTATAGGCTACTGATTTAGACACCCAACAGCCAATGAGAAGTATTTCTGTGGCCAGTGTAGTCCACTGCAAAATATTACAATGAAATCTTTGTGTCTTTAAAGTTTCAGTATAGGAAACCAAAAGAAAACAGAAAAAAGCGAAAACATCTGAAACTGCTCTCTTGATGACTGTGGAGATTCTCAGTCATCAAGGTCATAGTTATCCAACGAAGGTTAAAGTCAAAGGCAACTGGACTTGAATGAAGATACTGGAAGACATTTCGTCTCTCATCCAAGGGACTGGATGATTGATTGGTAGGGAAACTCAGCTATTTAACCTCAGTGGGGTCATTTTCCAGGATCGTCGATACTGCTGGTTTGTTAGTGTACCTTCACAGAACACTCTGTGGACAGTAACATCAAGTTCACCCAAGAAGATTTCCACAAAAACAGTTTGGCCTTCCTGGAATGCAGGAAAACCCACACACACAGACCAATACCTATTCTTCCATTCCCACCACCCACTGGAGCATAAGCTAGGGGTCATGAGAACATTGCACTACAGAGCGGAAAACATACCCACAAGCACCCAGGCCAGAGAGAAGGAACAGAACCACCTGAAGGGGGCACTTACAGCCTGTGGATACCCTAAATGGACCTTTATGAAAACAGCCACAAAATCCAAGAAGAAGACCAACACTACAGGGGACGAGGAGAAGAAGGTCAAACACAACAACATTGTGATTCCCTACGTGTCTGGAGTATCAGAGAAACTCAGGAGGATTTTCAACAAACACAACATCCCTGTGTTCTTTAAACCCAAGAACACACTGAAACAGATACTGGTCCACCCCAAAGACCACACACCCAAACACAAGAAAAGCAATCTAGTGTATGCGGTCCAATGCAGTGAGGACTGCACAGACCTGTATATTGGGGAGACTAAATAACCACTACACAAACGCATGGCCCAACACAGAAGGGCCAACTCCTCAGGTCAAGACTCTGCAGTCTACTTACATCTGAAGGACAGAGGACACTCGTTTGAGGACCATCAGGTGCACATCTTAGACAGAGAAGATGGATGGTTTGAAAGAGGGGTCAAGGACCATCTACACCCGGGTCGAGAAGCCATCATTGAACAGAGGAGGGGGTCTACGCCACCACTTATCCCCAACTTACAATGCTGTGCTTTCATCACTTCCCAGGAAACTCAAGAAATGTAACCTATTGGTTTCAGGTGAAGAAACTAATGATGGTCGTTCAGTCTTGGCCTCTTTTAGTCCTAACAACCATAACGATTATCTTTACAACATCCAGGAACATTAACCAATCAGCAGTATCGATGATCCTGGCAAACGATCCCACTGAGGTTAAATAGCAGAGTTTCCCTCCCAGTCAGTCAGAAGTGAACAAGTCCCTTGGATGAGGGACGAAACGTCTTCCAGTATCTTCAACCAAGTCCAGCTGCCCTTGACTTTAACCTTCGTTGGATATCCTGTTGATGAGACGTTTACATAAAACAAAGCCTCATAATATGGGACAGCTTGTGTCATCTTGTTTCATAAGTTCCTCTATCAGGTCACTTATTTCTTTTTCATGTGTTTCCTGCAGATTTTTCTTTTCCTCCTCAGTTTTCTTATTCTTTATTTCTTGTTCATGTTTTTCCAGTAAGCGCTTGATTTGTTTCTTATTTTCTTTCTTTTTGGTCACACATTTCAAGAAATCAGAAATTTTACCTCGATATATTTGCTTCATTTGTTCTTCTTTCTGAGCTGAAAGTGCCTTTAAGAAGTCATATTTTTTATCTTTGTCTTTTATTTCCTTCTCATGCTGTTGCTTCTGAGCTGCAAACTCCTTGTTGTATTTCTCTTTGAATTCATTAAACTCTTCAGCTTTCTGTCTGGCCTCCTCTTCATACGCCTTCTTCTGATTAACCACCTCTTTCCTATAGTTCTCCTTGATGTCTTTTTTCTCTTTTTCCTCTTGTTCTCTTTTGATTCTGTCCTCTTCCACTTTTTTCTTTTCATAATTTTCTCTTTCATGTTTGTAATCTTCTTGAAGCTTTCTAAGTCTTGTTTGTTCCTCCTGTCGTCTCTGTTCTTCTTCTTCAAATCGTTTTTTCCACAATTCTCTTTGTGTTTTCTCCCAGTTCTCTCGTTCTTTTTTCATCTCTTCTCTGCTCTCCTCCAGTTTTCTATCAATGGCTTCCTTTTCCTCTGACTCTGATCGTATGCATTTCTCCAAAGCTTCAACCTTTCGTTCCCAGTCCTGTCGTTGAATTTCTTCCTGTTGTTTTCTCTTCCTGTCTTCTTCTTCTCTCTTTTCCTGTTCTTTCTTTCTCTCCTCACGTTCCTTTTTAATCTTCTCCTCCTTTTCTTCAAGTTGTTTTTCTCTCAGTTTTCTCTCATTTTCAATTTCTGCTCTCTGCTCTTTTTTCCTTTTTTCCTCTTGTTCTCTTCTGATTCTGTCCTCTTCCTTTCTTTTCTTTTCATAATTTTCTATTTCCTGTTCGTATTCTTCTTGAAGCTTTCTAAGTCTTGTTTGTTCCTCCTGTCGTCTCTGTTCTTCTTCTTGACATCGTTTTTTCCACCATTCTCTTTGTTCTCTCTCATATTTCTCTTGTTCTTTTCTCATCTCTTCTCTGCTCTCCTTCAGCTTTCTGTCAATAGTTTCCTTTGATTCTGACTCTGATCTTATATTTTGCTCCAAAGTTTCAACCTTTCGTTTCCACTCCTGTCGTTGAATTTCTTCCTGTTCTTTTCTCTTCCTGTCTTCTTCTTCTCTCATTTCCTGTTCTTTCTTTCTCTCCTCACGTTCCTTCTTTATGTTCTCCTCCTTTTCTTTAAGTTCTTTTTCTCTCAGTTTTCTCTCCTTTTCAATTTCTGCTCTCTGTTCTTGTTTCTCTTTTTCCTCTTGTTCTCTTCTGATTCTGTCCTCTTCCTTTCTTTTCTTTTTGTAATTTTCTCTTTCCTGTTCATATTCTTCTTGTAGCTTTCTAAGTCTTGTTTGTTCCTCCTGTCGTCTCTGTTCATCTTCTTGTTTTTGTTTTTTCCACCATTCTTTTTGTTTTTTCTCCCAGATCTCTCGTTCTTTTCTCATCTCTTCTCTGCTCTCCTTCAGCTTTCTGTCAATAATTTCCTTTTCCACTGATTTTAACTTTATTTCTTTTTCCAAAGCTTCCGTTTTTTGTTCCCAGTCCTGTCGTTGAGTTTCTTCCTGTTGTTTTCTCTTCCTGTCTTCTTCTTCTCTCATTTCCTGTTCTTTCTTTCTCTCCTCACGTTCCTTCTTTATGTTCTCCTCCATTTCTTTAAGTTCTTTTTCTCTCAGATTTCTCTCCTTTTCAGTTTCTGCTCTCTGTTCTTCCATTCTTCTTTTCACCTCTTCCATTTCTTCCTCATGTTTTCTTTGAAGCTCCTCCCTCTCTCTCTTCATCTCTTCTTCCTTCTCCTTCAGGATTCTCTCCATTTCTTTCTTTATAGCTGCCTCGGCCTCTTGCAGCATCTCATTGGTGTAGCAGCTGCCTCCATTTTCCTTCACCATGGTGTCAATCTTGGTTATCAGCTCACTGACTTGTGTGCGGTTTTGTTTATCATAGTTATCAAACACATGGTATCTTCCTCCACAGTCAGAGATCAGCTTCTTAAAGGAATCATCACATTCATGTTTAATGTATTCTTCAATGGACACTTTGTCATGCTTTAGTTTATCTCCTCCAGTTAAAAGAATGATGGTGAACTTTTCAGCATTCTTCCCAAAGCCTTCCTTGATGAGTTTTAATGTCTCCTTCTCCTCTGGTGTAAATCTGCCGATCTGTAACACCAACAGGAAGACATGTGGTCCTGGAGCCAGAAGACTGATGCATTTCACCATCTCCTCATGAACCTCTTCATGGGACAAACTATTGTCAAACAGACCAGGAGTGTCGACCACAACGACCGGACGACCGTCCACTTCACTCTGTGCTTTCTGACAACATTTGGTGACTGAAGTTTGACTTGATTTGGCTTTAAATTCATCTCTTCCCAAAATGGTGTTTCCTGTAGAGCTCTTTCCACAGCCAGTCTTTCCTAGCTGCATAATCCTGAGACTCTCTGGGCTCTGCTCCTCATCATCACCTGTGAAATATGAAGACCTGGAGTTACTTTAAATATTCTAGGCAGCTACATTGAAGACTCATTACGGTAATGTACAACATGGTTCAGGACACAGAGAAAACATTTGAATTCAAAGTACTTACAAGTAATCTTGTTCTTCTTCATCAGCCTCTCTTGTTGTATCAGCTTTTCCATTTGTGCACGTGCAAATGTTACAGTTGTATAGCAGGATGGGTTATTTTTAGATTGTCTCATCTTTTCCACCATGTCCTGCAGCTCTGGGATCTGCTGCTTGTCCTTGATGTTGAGAACAACATATCTTCCTCCACAGCTCTGACAGAGCTCCTGGATGTCCTTGTTTTCCTTTACAAAATTATCATCAGCTGGAGCTGCAGGATCTGACTCCACAGTGAACAGAATCATGGTGAAGTCATCGACTCGAGAGCTGAATGTGTTCTGGATGGTCTCTAACTCTCCCTTGTCTTCATCAGTGAGGGGACCCACAGGTAGGACCAGGATGAAGGCATGGACGCCCTCAGGATCACAGAGGGAGATACACCTGAATGATTCCCCTATCACTGTCTCCTGAGGTTTTCCATACAAGGCAGGCAGCTCCACCAGGGAAACCGGACGTCCACACACCTCTCCCTGATGTTTAACACACTCTGATGAGTTGGAGACTGAATGAAACTCTGTCTGAGCTAAAATGGCCTTGGCTGCTGAAGTCTTCCCTGCTCCTCTCCTCCCACACAGAACCAGGTTTAAATCTGGTTTGATGTGTTCAGACTTTGGTCTGATGGTCGCTTCAGTGAAGGTGAGGAAGGTTCCTTTGTTTTCATGCACAATGTTTTCAATCTTCTCTATTAACTGTCCATGGTCTTCTTCAGACATCCTGTAGTGTCTTCCTCCACAGTCTTGAAGAAGCTGATTGAAAGAGTCACTTTTTCCATCACGTGTAATGATGACCATTGAGTGTTTAAAAACATCTTGACCAAACAAACTCAGGATGAACTTCAGTGTTTGTCTGTGTTTCTCCATGAAATTTGAACCCTTCACTAACAGCAGCAGAACATTCGGTCCAGGAGAACAAAGACTGATGCACCTCTTCATCTCTTCTCTCACTCTCTCCACAGACAGACTGAAGATCTCTGGAGCTGTCACTAGTGTTATTGATTTTCCTCTCCACTTTCCAGCCATACAATGCTTGATCTGGGACTGAACATGAAATTCTTCATCCTTTAGCATGAAATGAACAAGTTTTGCCTTATCGTTGTCTTTCTTTCCCAACAGCACAATTCTGTTCGCAGATGCTGCAATTTAACAGAAAAATAAAGCATTAATGTTAAAAAGATCATAGCATACATGTATGTTGATTCAGTATTTTGCATACTGACAAAAACAAGATACCACCATGATGGCCTTTTTCATAACTCTACAATATTTGTTCTTTCAACAAAGGGTCTTTCATGAGTCACAGCTGGATGGGCCAAGCTATGTTTAACTCATAGTCATAGTATTACAGTTTTTAACTTTTTGAAAAATGATAATCCATCCATCCATCTTCATCCACTTATCCAGGGTCGGGTCATGGGGGCAGCAACTCAAGGAGGGGACCCCAGACTCCTCATTCCCGAACCACATTAACCAGCTCTGACCGGGGGATCCCGAGGCCAGTAAGGAGATATAATCTCTCCACCTCCGAGGTCTTCCCCGAGGCCTCCTCCCAGCTGGACGTGCCTGGAACACCTTCCTAGGGAGGCGTCCTTACCAGATGCCCAAACCACCTCAACTGGCTCCTTTTGACACAGCGGCTCTACTCTGAGGTCCTCGTGGATGGCTGAGCTTCTCATGCTATTTGTAAGGTAGACACCAGTCACCCACCGGAGGAAACCCATTTCGGCCGCTTGTACCCGCGATCTTGTTCTTTCAGTCTTGACCCAGCCTTCATAACCATAGGTGAGGGTAGAAATGAAAACTGACTGGTAGATCAAGAGCTTTGCCTCATGGTTCATCTGTCTTTTCATCACAATTCTTTTTGTGCAATACCGCCCCTGCTGCTCTGATTCTCCGGCCAATCTTCACACACTGTTTTGAACCGATCCAGTAAGAGCTGGAGGTCACGGACCGATGACGCCATCAGTACCACATCATCCGCAAAAAGCAGTGACGAGATCCCAAGTCTACCAAACCACAACCTCTCATCACCACAACTATGCCTCGATATCCTGTCCATGAATATCACAAACAGGATTGATGACAAAGCGCAGCCCTGGCGAAGGCCAACCCTCACCTGGAAAGAGTCCAACTTACTGCCGAGTACTCGGACACGGCTCTCGCTTTGGATGTACAGGGATTAGTTAGCCCTGAGAAGGGCCCCCCTCACTCCATACTCCCGCAGCACCTCCCACAGTATCTCCCAGGGGACCCGGTCATAAGCCTTCTTTAGATATACAAAACACATGTAGACTGAATGGGCATACGCCCAAGTCCACTCCAGGAGTCTTGTGAGAGTAAAGAGCTGGTCAGTTGTTCCACGATGGGGACGAAAACTGCATTGTTCGACTATCGGCTGAACCCTCCATTCCGGCACCCTGGAGTAGACTTGACCGGGGAGGCTGAGAAGTGTGATACCCCTGTAAATGGCACACACTCTCTGGTCCCCCTTTTTGAACAGGAGAACTACCACCCCAGTCTGCCACTCCTTTGGCACTGTGCCCGACTTCCATGCAATGTTAAAGAGACGTGTCATCCAAGACAGCCCCTATACAGCCAAAGCTTTTAGCATTTCTGGGCGGATCTCATCAATCGCTGGGGCTTTGCCACTGTGGAGTTGTTTGACTACCTCAGTGACCTCCTCCAGGGAAATTGACGAAAACCCCTATCAGCCTCTAGCTCTGCCTCTACTAGAGAGGGCGTGTCATTCATTTAGGAGTTCCTCAAAGTGTTCTTTCCACCTCCCAATTACCTCCCCAGTTGAGTCAACAGGGTCCCATCCTTACTGTACACAGCTTGGACAGTTCCCCGCTCCCCCCTCCTGAGATCGCGGACAGTTCTCCAGAAGCACTTTTATAACGCGTCCTTCTCCATTTCTTCTCCAGACTTCTCCCACACCAACTGCTTTGCATCTGCTACAGCAGGGAACCGTACTCCTTGAAAAAGCTGATGATTTTGATTAAAATATGTTGTGTGAATCATATACTCACGTTGTTTGATTGTGCTTTCTGCTGGTGATGAACTTGGAGAAGGGCTTCTTTTGAGCACTATTAAAGAAAGAACCATCAGTTACAAACGTCACAATCATCTTATAGTTGTTTTAGTTTTTGTATTGTATCAAACCCTATCCCAATCTAAAACTATATGCAAACCTCCCAACTCCATATTTCAAATGGCCTCTAATGATAAAGGCATTGCTCTATATTCAATTAGTTTACTATATATTGTGGCCAAAAAGTGGTACAATCCATTGCAACATGGGGTGTAAGGGGAGGAGAGAGTTCCATGGAACTCCAAATGCTTTCAAGGCTGATCTTAGCAGAAAGTATACAAAATAGAAGGGTGCAGGAAGAGAAAACTGTGTTCTTAAGTCCTGGATGACACAAATACCTCATATATGTCATTATACCATCAACATATTCATTCCAAGAGATGACCAAGAAAGTTGAATAATTGGTCAACTTTCACATATATTCTGGTTATGCTATAGTGGTGTGTCCTGACAAAATCTAAATGAGCCACCCATCCAACGTCCATACCCATATAGAGCTCGCAATGATGATTAACAATATATCAATTGTGTTTTTATAATAGAGAACAGAATGTCTTGCAGTCTTTTTGGTACTAACAGTCAGTAGTAGAGCCTAGGACATGAGCTGTGGTACAGCCTGACCACCCAACAGTTTAGGTTGTTGCAGTGTAGTCAAGAAAATTTTAGGCCGTCTCGTATCCTGTCTTTAAAGCAATTTGCAGGGGGACCAAAAAGAAAAGAAAATTTAGATGTACCAAAACATGTACTCATTTAGCTGTCCTACTATGACCTGGATGACTGAGAATCTTCATAGACACCTCATTTAGCTGACACTTTTTTCCAAAGCTCTTTCCAATTGCTATATATGGCAGAGGTTTCATGCCTCTGGAGCATCTAAGGGGTTAAGTGTTTTGCTCAGGGCAACAATGGTGGATACACCACAGTGGGAATTGAACCGGGGTCTCTTACAGCAAAGGCATGTTTTTTATCAACTGCACCATCCCCACCCAATACATTCATTTTAACTGTATTATTTCTACGTTGAAGAGAGAATGTCTTATTTTATTTTGTTAAGCATGGTGTTAAGTTGTCGGCTTATTTTATGTATGTTTTTTTTATTGTTGTGAATCTGTTCTGAATACACGAGGGGATAGTACCCTATTCATGTACATTATTCACTCTCTACAACACACCACTCTCCAACATTGAGCTTCTGGGTCACAAGCACTAATGCTGGGGCAACGTCAATAACTCCGTGGCACGTCCCACTGCAGAAGATGCTCAATACTACCCCACATTGGCCCGTTACACGGGGCCAGGTCATCTCAAGCCCTGATGCACTGAACCTTTTTCTAATCCCTTCTCTACTTCTCAAGCTTCACAAACAACCCAAGCACATGCATCGCTCCATCTCAGCATCCATTCTTCTTCCCTGGTTCCTACTTTTCATATCCCATCTCCTTTGGCCTCACTAGCTCTTCTTACCTGCTGGCTACCATAGCCGCTTAGACCGCCCCTATACTAGTGACCCATGGCAGCGCCATCGGCCAAACTTTTCCCCCTCCCTGTCCCCTACCCAACTCCCTCTCCCCTGTGATTGAAATTTGACATTTTACTGTTTCACCCTACATTATTCATTATTATCATTTTATTATGTTACAGCTAGGTGAAGTTTTCCCATGGGAAAGAAGCTCGTTAGAGAGTTTTCTTATCTGACTGACCTTGATAAGCCTTCAACTCAGGACAGTTGGTCCCTACTCCCTTCCACCCTAAGATAGCTGCGTAATACCCTTACAGTATAAAGTCACCTGTTTCTTCACTGCTCTCTGTCTTACACTCTGCAGACTGCTTGCACTCTGTATGTCTGTCTGACCCTTTGCATAGAATAAAACCCTTAAAAGACGTCTGGACTGGACTCTTTGTTTCAGAAGACTCACCAAAGGACATATTTCCATTTCACCCTATATCCCACTTACATCCAATGTGACTTTTCCCTCCTCTAATGCACCCCTCATCTCCACAGCTCCACCCACAGTCACTCCAAATGGTTTTCCCATATATTCGCCCCCGTCTTACAACTTCACCTTAGCCACAACAGCACCTACAGTTCGCCCCGTAGCACCAACCCGACCATCCCCCGTATCACCCATGCTTTCTAGCCGATAACCACATTGGCCTGATCTATCCATTCATACATAACCCGCACATTCCCAGGGAATTGCAAACTTGTCTCTGTCCTATCAAACTCAAACGGTTTCTCTGCCCCGCACCTCAGCTCCTCACATCAAAAACCCAACAATTTTCTGCAGCTCCCCCGGCATCTGTCACTCCTAAACCAGTTTGCACTCAACCTACCACCAGTGGCCCTCTCCCAAAAGGCTTGGATAAATGAGGAAGACCAGTCCTTACCAGGATGGTGTAATGGGAATTCCATGAGAACCATCTCTAAACACTGCCATGTAACTAATTCTGTGTGAATCGGCAAAGCTTTGGTGTTAAAAGTACTATAGTCAAGAAATAACTGTTAGACAAATTCTTTTAGGCCGGGGACCTTCAAAACAAGAATACAAAAGAAGAAAGGAGTATGAGTTCAGGACTCAGTACTAGACTTAAGTAAAAAGGGTTTTTACTTAGAGGTGTTTATCCTAGGCAAAAAGGGGTGTATAAGTGAGCAAATTTGAATGCATTTGTTTCAGATGAATGACTGAATTGTGAATGAAAAAAATTGAGTGAGAACTGAAAACAGCCTTGTGTGAATGAATTGCAACTGAAAAAAAAGAACGCGTGAATGTTGAACAAAGGCTTTTTATAAACAGGATAAAATTTCCTCAGGCTAATAGCTTTGTTAAAATTTAATAGTAACACTTAAGAGTCGTTAGAGAAAATAGACGGCTTCAAGGTCCTAAGACTAAAACAAACCTCCGAAATTTAACATAGAAGGGATATCTAATTCTAAATTTAAAAGAAAAAAACAATAAAAGGTTCATTCTTATTACATTCTGGGAATTTAGGGTCACTTAAACAACCAACAAAAATGGGTTCAACTAACAGTAAGAAGGATCAAGACCCTTCAGTAATGAATGCTCCTAATATTAATTACATGATTGCTAACTGGATATGTGGGTAAAGCAGTGTGGTTTTGTAGCAACAGGCAGCTTCAGCCTCAGACAGCTAGATACTCTGAGGGTGTAATTAGAGAAATGGAGAGGGGAAGGGGAAAAACTTTTAAAGCAAACTGGGCCGCATATTCAGTATGGCTGAGAGAGGCAAGCCACAGGAACAGAAAATTAAAGATAGGGATAGACTCCTCTAACAATTCTGCATCTCAGTGTGTCAAACTAGATCCGGACTAGAGGATGACACGGGAGTGGATTTTCACTCCTGTCCCGTCCCACTCCCATAGAAAGAAATCTTGTCCCGTCCCACTCCCAGACCAAAGTTTAAAAACTAATCCCATCCCATCCCGCTCCTGGTAAATTGAGTCCCACTCCCATCCCGCTCCTGTTTAAACTGACTCCCGCTCCTGTACCGCTCCCATATATTTTTTTCTTCAATTAGTGTAGACAGTCATTATTTCTGACTTTGCGTTGTAAATCATTTCTTGCCACATCGACTTCTCCGCGGCTGTTAGCTCCCTCCATCACTGCTCTTTGAATTACGGCGGTAAGCCGTGACAAAAAGCACTGATGGCTTCTGGGACGGCTGGTAGAGCCCTGCATTGCAGCCCGAGCCCGACGGGCCCCGACTTATTTACGCCCCTAGGGCCGGGCTTCGGGCCAATTTCCACGTCATAGTTCACATGCGGGCCGGGCCTCGGGCCTTTTTTGGGTTATCCTTTTTATATTTTTAGACATTAATTAAAAGAAAATGTGAGAAGTTGAAGTCGATGATAGAAAAACAAACATAGAAAGACATTTCATAACCTGTTTTTAACCTCTTGTAATTACACTGACATATGACTGACATGACAGTCTCATGCACGCACGCACACAGAAAGTTTCTCCTATGTTTTTTGTTTGATTGGACTTTATTTTCATTTAGCTGTTGGAAACTACTGAAAAAAATGGCCATGTTTTTTGTTGCATTATAAGGTAAGATAACCTGCAAGTTTGTTTTTAATTTATTTAATTTAATTTGTTTAGATTGTAGGCTATTGCTCATTTCATTTGAGAGCGCTGTTGCGAGCAGCCTGCCTGCCTCACAGTGTAGGCTATAGGCTATATATTGTAAAAAGTAAAGCATTGATTTGAGAGGCTAAATTGATCAAACATGTTTTACTCGCTGTCGGCTCGGCTGCTTGGTCCTCCAAACAGTTGTCCAGTGTTGGGCAGCAGCGTCGCTCCAAGTAGCACCGTTACTAGTTTAACTACATTTCTCAGCAGCTTGGTGGTAGCGTCGCTATTTTCTGAATCAAACAGCTTTTCAGTAACGAAGCTCTTTTATTGACCGAGTAGCGCGGTAGCTTCCACACACGCTACATTCAAGCATTTCTGATGGATGAGTAAGTGACACCGCCGCCACACACGGACCTGTATGTGCAGCCGGCAGAAGCGCTTCCTGTGATGGTGACATCACGTACCGATCCTTGGGCTGATGTCTGCGACTTTGCTGCAGGGGAATAAAGACAAGCGCGACGGAGTCTCTCTCTCAAGAAACATAACAAAACTGACATATTTTAATGGCTGCAAATAGGGCAGGCTGTCACTGTATATAAAAAAAAGGCTCGGGCTCGGGCTCATAATTTTGATGAGCTGTCGGATACGGGTCGGGCTAGGGCTTGAGCGTCTCGGGCCAGATTTGAGGCCCGTGCAGGGCTCTAACGGCTGGGTCGTGTAGTTATTTTTTAATTGCGTTACATTGTAGGCGTATTAAAAGGAAACTACAAAATGGTGCATTTACTTTTTTTTGCATTTAGGTGCATTTAGATTTTTTTGTCGTCTTTGCTATTGGTTGATTCCCGCTCCCGTCTGCTCCCGTTAACCATTTATCCTGTACCGTCCAAATCCCGTGATTAATAGTAAATATGACTCCCATCCTGAAAAAATGTCAGCCTCTAATCCGGACCTGGACTTGGTTCCCCCACACTGCCAGGAAGACAGACAGAGGAGTAGAAAGCTATTGTTGAAAATATTTACCCGCAGGCCATGCTGAAAGCAGCAGCAGCAGAAGTGGGAAGGGAAGGGAAACTGGACTTTGACTAGGCCCGGCCCAAAGCAATCGGCGCGTGGTAACTCGACAACAACAACAATAACGCCTGCCACCTGGCATGAGTGTCACAAGACTTTAATTTTACAGCTAAAATGTTGAAGTTTAGCTGTTTTAACTACTGTAATCATTAAAAATGTAGCAAGCTTAATATCACTTCCTAACATCATCCCTAGCAAGTAATTCTCGTTCTCCTCTTATGTTCCATACTTGCCCTGTATCTGCCTGTGGAACCAGCTCATCTTTCTGTCCCTCATCATCACTGGTGGCATGTTGCTGCATAGCCGTCTGCCTCACTTCTTCACTGCTGGGTCTGCTGCTAATATTCAACTGCGAGGAGCTGCTGCTGGCTGTGCTGCTAAATATTACAGTTAGTTTGCGACATTTAGCGTCTTCAGTATCTAAATTCCGCAATTTTTTTTCTCTCGCCTTCTCAGCCCCATCTTTTTCTTTCTGTTTTTTACCCGCGGCCGCGTTATGCATATTTTTTTTTTTTGTTTCTATGTTTTTATCTAACGTCTTTGCTGTTGATTTCTTCCTCCGCTTCCACTTCTTCTTCTCCTTACTTGGCGGCCACGGCCAGTGCAGCTGTCATCCAACTTAAAGGTGCATTGCTGCCACCTACAGTACTGGAGTGTGAAACAGATTAGTGGGGGAAAAACAGGTGATGACTGCGTGTGTGGAGGGTGGTGGGCCGGCCCGCCGGCCGTTCTGGAGTACCGGCCGTTCTGTGATTCTCCAGATCACACAGATGGCCAGTCTGCCCTTGCCCACGACCACTGAACTGAGGCGACTTTTGACTCTTTAGATGGGGGCAACCTGGGCACGGGTGTCAGCAGGTTACCCTGCAGACATTAGGTCAACTTTAGAAACAACTATCTGTTTCAGAGTCTCGGGGACCTGACTGCATATGCTCGACCCCTTTAGTTATATATATATATATATATATATATATATATATATATATATATATATATATAGTCAAGACTGAAGAGACCGTTGCCCGAGGATTTCAAGGTACGTGGTGCATATGGGACTAAAAGGTCAGAAATATAACAGGGGCCATGAAGAACTTTAAAAATAATCAATAAAATTTTAAAGTAAATTCTAAAACATACTGGGAGCCAGTGTAAAGAACCTAAAACAGGGGTGATGTGATCATATTTCTTTGTTCTGGTTAAGCCTGGCAGCTGAATTCTGGACAGTTTGGAGTCGATCAATAGATTTTTGATCAAGCAAAAAGCTGTGAAGACATGTAAAATGGTGTCAGTGTCCTAAAAAGGTAACATACAGCAGATTGTAATTTTTTATAAATTTCTAAGCTGGTCAAACATGATTGCACAGGCTTTGTGGTGTGCTGCTCAAAACTTAAATTACTGTTGAACCAGCTTAATGTGATTCACTAAGAAAACAACACGTGGCAGTATTTGCTTTGCCATTTGGTGGGACCCAATGACCAGGATCTCTGTTTTGTCTGAATTCAGCTGGAGGAAATTTTTGACATCCAATTTTTGACCTCACAGAGCCTGTCGATAAGTGAACTCAGCATCCCAGGGTCTGCGTATCTGAAAGACAAGTACATAAAAAGAGACACCATGTTTCTCAATAATGTGTCCAAGGGCAAGCAAATATATGGTTAATGTTATCCAACGGTCGCTATTTGTTTAGATTTTGGAAAACCTTGAATTGAAACAAGTAAATTATGTGACAGCGGATGTGTTACATTGAAAGCCCGGTTGTCTTATACAGATGCCGAAGGGTAACTTGTACCTCAAATACCGAGGCTTTGTCAGGCTTTCTCAAAGTGTCAGTATTTGACGCCCTGGGATTAGACCGACCTGGTATGTCTGTGCTGTGTGTCTGTTAGCTTGCTATGGAGTTCTTCTGCTCTATAGGGGCCAAAAAGCAATTATTACAGATTTAACCCTTGTAACTGTCAGCTTGAAGGTATTTAAAAGGGGTTTTGGATTTAATAAATGTAAATGTATTTTTTGTGTTAATACAGAAGTTTTATTGAATATGATGTAAGGCATGAATTCATCTCTCCCTGCAAGTGTTAGTGGAGCCCACCAGTGGGCAGTATAGTTTCCGCCCCAGGCTAAATTAACCCCCTGCTAAGGGTAGATAAACCCCGTGCTTACCAATTTACGGGGAACACGCTCACAAACAAAACTAGAAGCATGGACGGGAAGACGCCAAATCTTAAGGATAAGTGATAAAGGTTTAACGCCCTCAGGAAGCGGAACGAGGTATGCTTGAGTGAGGGGTTTATGTCATAAATGGGTTTGGTTATGTTTGATGGTGTTAAGTTTAGAATGTGTAGTTTTAGCGTAAGTGACAGTGATTTGTGTGTTTTAATTAGGGTTGTTTTTATTTTAATTTTAGCCAATTGATGTGTATATAAAGCTGTTGATGTTTACATTTATCTGTTTATATTTTATAGTTTTCACGGTGTATTACGGCCACGAAAATAAAGAACCGTAAACATCAGTCGAGACTCTCTGCATTTCTTGCTTCGATCCACGGGGGCAGTTACAACCCTTATCAAGAATTAAATGAAATATTGTTTTTGTTGACATATGTCTTGTCAAATAAGTCATCTACGTGGGACCAGCCTTTTTTCTGCTTTGCTGTGAAACCTCTCCCTTCCAAACACTAGCTACCCTCCAGGCAGTCAGTGGATATAAAGTTGTTACTGTGATGTAGAGACAGAGCTCAGTTAAAACTTTATGGATGAAAGATACTTTTGTTACAGATTAATAACTCACCACTCTTGCTCCAGTCCATGTTGGTAAACTGGTAAGGGGAACATAGAGCTGAATTGAAGCTGTGTTTACCAGCTTCTCACTGACCCGCCCTTCTCTGCTTTTGATTGGCTAGTAGTCTTTAACTAGGAACTGTGCATGCTTCCCGTCGTAAGATCTTGAAGGAGGCTGTGCTCAGACGCTCTGGAGGCCGTCTCTACCCTGCACCGTGGGGTAGCCCTGCTCTCAGGTCAGTTGCTGCTTCTCCAACAAAACACTTGGCAGCTCACACACTCCATCCTCAGTTCGCTCTCAGTGCTGAAGCAGATTCTGCTCAGTCCTGATCTGGAACCCTACAACCGGCATCTCCTCGTCCCCTTTTCTCCCCAACAGCACTAATAATTGGTGACTCCATAACCAGAAACATCCGTTTCTTTAACGCTACCGCTCGCTGCTTCCCCGGTGCCACCACGGCTGACGTTTTCCAAAAACTCCAGGACGGGAGGACGGTGAGGATGGAGGACGGGCGCCATTGCTCCCGTCCATCACAAGAGTGATAGTCCATGTGGGAACAAATGACACAGCTCTTCAGCAGTCTGAGCTGACAAAATCAGATTTTAACCATCTTTTTAACTTTTTAAAGCAGTGTGGAAAGAACGTTTTTATCTCTGGTCCCATTCACACAGTGGGTCGCAGTGCTGGCTGCCTCAGTAGACGACTGGCTCCAGTCCGCTTGCACGGCTCACGGTGTGTGTTATGTGGATAACTTTAATACTTTCTGGCAAAGAATTTCTCTTTTTAAGACAGACAGACTTCACCCAAACAAACGGGGCTAAGAAATGTTAGCTGCTCACATACAGCATGTGGTGCAGTCTACACTTACTTACGTGAATGACTAATCATGCCTGCACACCGGGACACACCACCAGTCACTGAATAGAGCTCTCTCTCACTGCCCCAAACTACTGTCCCCACCTGCTGGCATGTAAAGCCGTCTCCTACCAGCGTTTTTCCAAAGACTTCTATTCCTTTTATCATCATGCATAGACCAGTAAACCAAAATGTGCACATCCCACGCAGAAATCATAGTAATCTTATAAGGATTAGGACAACTGCACCAACTCCAGCACCCAAAACAAACTCATTTAAAATGGCCCTCTTCAATGGTAGATCTCTGTCAAGTAAGACTTTTATCTTAAATGATTTTATCTTGTCTGCAAATCTAGATTTTATGTTTTTGACTATAGCCAGCTCGCTGAACTGTGTCCGCCTCAATATGATTGTTTTAGGGTCAGTGGTCTTGGTGGTGGCCTAGTGAGTGTGTATAGGAAAAATTTTAAATGTCATCAAATATGCTGTGATGAATTTAACTCCTTTGAAGTTCTCACTCTTAAACTTGGAGGGCTGCAACCTATCATATATGTTTTAATCTATCGCCCCCCCCCAAAACTGCCTGGAGGATTTTTATCAGAACTTCCTGAATTTTTATCTACTCTGGTTTTAAATTATGATAGAATTGTTCTTTGTGGCGATATTACAATCGCCACAAAGAACAAAATGTATGTTGATGACCCCACCAATGGTAATGCAACTGACATTTTAAATATGGCCACTTCTTTTAACTTCAAGCAACATGTCAAAGGGCAAACACAACCGTGGTCATACACTAGACTTGGTTTTTACCCTGGGTGTCATCATCTCCTCTGTGGAATTAGTGGACATGACCATATCCGACCACAGATGCATTGTTTTTAACTGCGATTCACCTGTTACTCATGCTGCCTCACCAAGCTCTGTGTGTTCTCGCATCTTTAATGAACAGTGTTTCAAAGTTTTGCGCAGTCTTTCCAAAACATGTCTGATTCCAACACCAATAATCTGGTCGACCAATCTGCTTGTCGTCACTAAATACTACTGCTCCTCTAAAGGTTAGGCCTACGTCCAAAGCTAGTAAGTAACCCTGGATAAATGACAGCATTCGCAGCCTAAAAAGGGAATGCAGGAAAGCAGAGCGCAGATGGAAAAAATCCAGTCTAAGTCCATTACCGCAGTCAGAAGGATTTATTAATTAACTACAATAACATGGTTAAGGATGCAAGAACACACTATTTTTCTGAACTCATTACTACACATCAGCACAATCCCAGGTTTCTATTTAAAACCATGGATCAGCTGGTAAACCCAATACCTCCTTGTGCCTCAGCTGGAAGTAATGATAACTGTGAATTGTTTTTTTTATTTTTTATTTTATTGTTTCTTATTTTACCAATAAGGTGGTGTCAATCAGAGCCTCTATTACTCCCACGGCCTCTTACTCAGAAGTCTCTCACCAGCAACAAGAGAGTTTTAACCAGTTTTATCCCATCAACTGGTCTGAGTTTTTAAAAAACAGTATCACAAATGAGAGTGTCTTCCAGCCCACTAGACGTTATACCTACAAAGTTTTTACTGAAAGTAATGGATTCTGTTGTACACCATTTGATCTCTGTTTTTAACAGCTCCCTATCTACTGGTTGTGTCCCTGATTATTTTAAAACGGCTAGCATGAACCTTCCCACAAAATTTTAGACCAATTTCAAAACTGCCTTTTATTGCAAATATTTTAGTTGTCCAAACAGCTGCTCACTGTACTGGAAAATAACTAATTATTTGAAAAGTTTCAGTCTGGTTTCAGGAAGTACCACAGCACTGAGACTGCCCTGCTTAAAGTCACCAATGTCCTTTTAATGTCTGCTGATGAAGTCCTCAGTCCTGGTACTCCTGGACCTTAGTGCTGCTTTTGACACCATTGATCACAACATCATATTAGACAGAAGGAGGCGGGGATCTCTGGTACTGCCCTAGAATGGTTTTCATCCTACCTGTCAAATACGTTTTGCATATCTGTAAACAAGTATATCTCTTCGTTCTGTCCAGTTAAATATGGTTTGCCTTTTCATATTTATGCTGATGACACTCAAATGTACTTGCCCGTCAGATCCACTGACCCTGGAATGCTGAGTACACTTACCGAATTTGTGAAGTTAAAAAATGGATGTCAAATAATTTCCTCCAGCTAAACTCAGACAAAACAGAAATCCTGGTCATTGGGCAGATCCCAGCAGATGGCAAATCAAATACTGTCATCTGCTGGTTCCCTAGTAAATCACATTAAGCCTGTTGCAAAGAACCTTGGTAATTTAAATTTCGAGCAGCACACCACTAAGCTTGTTCAATCATGTTTTTATCAACTCAGAAATATAGCAAAAATTTGATCTATGTTAACTTTTAAAGGGTGCCGAGACCATTTTACACGCCTTAATCTCATCAAGCCTGGATTACTGCAACAGCCTTTTTACTTGTTTGACCCAAAAAACTACTGATCGACTCCAGACTGTCCAGAACTCAGCTGCCAGGCTTTTTACCAGAACTAAGAAATATGACCACATCACCCCTATTTTAGCTTCATTACACTGGCTCCCAGTATGTTTTAGAATTGACTTTAAACTTTTAAAGCTCTTCACGGCCTCTCGCCTTGTTATATTTCAGACCTTTGAGTCCCCTACATACCAGCACGTACCTTCAGATCCTCAGGCAGAGGTCTGCTGTCTGTTCCAGAGTCTCGACTGAAAACTAAAGGGGACAGAGCGTTTGCTGTCAGAGCCCCGAGGCTCTGGAACAGTCTTTTCAATGTTTTCTTGCTTTTATCCTGCATTGTTTTGTATTGTTTTTTGGGTATTATTGTCTTTAGACTTGTTTAAGACCTTTGTAACTTGTTTTTGAAAAGTGCTCTTCAAATAAAGATTATTATTATTATTATTATTATTATTATTATTATTATTATTAATTTATTAATTTATTAATTTATTAATTTATTAATTTATTTATTTTTATGTGCAACTCCCAAGATGTTATACAAGTAAGATGCCTCACTCTGTAGTTGCAGAGCGTTGAACACACAGGGTGAAAAGAGGAGCTGCAGCAATGCGCAGTAGGACAAAAATACGTTGTTTTTTTGAAAATAAAACCATGTAAACCTGTTCTGGTACAACCCCTAAATACGATTTTAACCTGGAAATGGGCAAAATATGACATCTTTAACAATAAACACAGTTAAAACAGAAAAAATTATAGTGTCATAATTCATAAAGGTGAAATGTGCCTGCTCATTACAACGGGTTCTATAGTAACACAGAGTGAGGAAAATCTTCCATGTTATCGTTAGTGTGTTGTTGTTACTGCACCACAGACTCCATTAGTTGGCTGATAAATATAACTCCGGATAAGAGTATTAAGCCAGTATATTTTACACATAGTAGTAGCACAAAAAGCAAGCACTAATTACCAAATCAACAATATCTAAACATGTCAGCAAAATCAATCTGGCATAATGCTCTGATCTGAAATCATTCTTGTGGGATATGCAGCCATACAGACAACACAACAAAAAAAGTTTGCAGAGAGCCGTTTCCGTTAGGCCTAGCAGGAGTACAAAAAGGACAAATTAACAACAAGCCAACAACGTGCTCCGCTCCTGAAACTGGTAAGGCAGTGAGTACTTACTTGTGTCAGTGTTGCTTGACTGTGTCCTCTGATCTCTGAGGAGTTCTGCTGAAGTCAAAGACTCACTGTTTCACAAACTGTCCTGTAACATGTCAACATCATCACAATCATCATCAGACATGAATAAAATATCAGGATACAGTTTAAAGTTCACTTACATAAGTGTTCCGTTACAGCTGGCTGTAGTTTCTGGTAAAACAACCACGATAAATATTTTGAGAAAATTGGCCAAATTGGGAAGGACGTTACTGTGTAGTAGGAACTCCGCTTTAAAATATTGCGCAGACCAACAGCCTTTTTCTGGTGAGGACAGGATACCTATCCCAGCTTTAAGTGCTACTACTAGTGAAATAATAAACTAATAATAATCTACATTTGATTCTAACAGGAATTACATGAAGAGATTTCTTATTCTATTACACAGAAAATATTTAGGGTATAAAAACAAACAAAACAAAGTCATCAGGTTTCTTTTAATCTGTTTGGTCGTAATTTTAAAAAAATCTCAGTTTATGTTATCTCTCTTCTTCAGTATGTCAGTATGTGTTAAGTAACAGAAAACAGTTTTCAGCTCACTTAATGAAGTTACTGTGATAATAAGCTGTGAATCTGATCTGACTAGACACTCAAGTGATTAAATTAGGCCTTGTACTAACAATTCACTGATTTTTATTTATATTTATATATTTGACTTTGGGCTCATGTTGAAATTGTTGCTGCCATCATTGTCACGATCCTGTCCTGTGTGCGGTGTTTTGGGGTTTTTGTTCTGAAGGTTTTGGTTTTGTATCTGCATGTTAGTTATGTCACCTGTTCTGAGTTTATTCTCTTATCAGTTAGGTATCTGTTTAGTTTCATTATTCTGTTATTAGGCTGTGTGTTCCATGTCTTAGTCCCCAGTCCTGTTTTAATGTTGGTCCCGTCTCTGTTCGTACTCAGTCAGTCAGTTGTCATGTTCCTGGTCTTGTGTTCTGTTAGTTCTGTGTCTCAGTTCATCTCTTAGTGTTTACTTCTGGTCTGTTATTTTGCCCATGTCTACCTGAGTTCTGTTTTGTTCTCAGCTTCAGTCTGTGTTCCTTGTGTGTTTATTTGCGCTCTGTTTGCTGGTGTCTGTTCCTGCTGTAGTTCCTCTGTTCCTTTTGCTTGCTTGTCCACTAAATACTTTGTGTTCCAGTTAATGTATGGTTTTGCATCTGTGTGTCTCTCTCTCTTTCCCCCTGCTGTCTCTCTGCCTGCCTGCTAGGGTTGGGACGCTCGATACCCACGTGTCGACGCTGTGTCGAGATCTCGAAGCACAGACGTTTCGAAACACTGCTTCAAAGCGTGGTTCAAAACGTCAATGTCACGTGACCGCAGTGAAGCGAGGCTTCGGTGCGTTTCACTCCTGTTTCAACAGGTGGCACAGCTGCTGCTTCTACGCTTGATTCACAGTGTTTGGAACAAACCGCACATCAGCCTCTAACACATTTGACAGATTTGTTCCAAGGACACACAATCCTTTGATTTATTGGAGTGACGTGCTGTAGTTTATCCGCACCTGTAGGCCAAAAAAACAGCTGAATATTTCTGAAAAAAATTCTCGACATATAAATGTGAGACTTTTCATTTATCATTATTGAAACAACTTCAACTTTACTCAGTTACGGTTTTTTAATCCATTACGCCTCATCACTATTTTTCCTTCTAATTATCATTACACCTCTTTTAATCTGCTGTATCATTATGTAGATATCCACATTTCTAACTATATTCAATGATTTGTATAGGCCTACTTTATTATATTCTCTACTCACTAATTTCAACTACCTATTATTTCTGTTCCGTTTATGCCTTGTGAGTATCTGCAACAAAGAATTCACGCTCGTAGATTAATAAAGTATTCCGATTGTGAAAATGTATAGGGCAGTGGTTAAGATATGTGCCTTGAGTGTGAGAGATGTAGGTTCGATTCCACTGCGATACATGTGTACCTGAACAGGACACCCTAAGGTGCGCTCTCTGACGTAGCAATTGTGATTCCCTTTTGAGAAAAGCGCAGCAGGGAAAAGCGTCGGCTAAATGAGTTATTACTTATGAAAGAACACACAGATGTGTTTTATTTAAACACACTTTTATTCCAAACCTCATCTGCTGTCTCTGACAATCTGAAGGCGTTTGTTTGTTGTGTGGTGATTTCTCCGAAATCCTGTTGTTCATGTATTGATAAGACGTTTAGAGTTGTAAACGCTGGTCGATCATTTTTTCAATGAAACCCCTACCAAGATGTGTCGATATCAAAAGTTACCAGCAGATGTCACCGTGGAGACGAGTGTCAAAGTGTTTCGAAGCCTCGACACAATTCCGGCAGAATTGCTACAAACGTTTCAATGTTTCACAAAGCCTCGCTTTGCCCATCACTACTGCCTGCTTGTCTCTGTTTTCCATGCTTTCTCTCTGCCTGCCTCGTTAGCCCTGATCCTACTCACCTGTGTTGCTCCTGCCCTGCTCGTTAGTCCCTTTGTATAAATGTTTGGTGTTTCTGTTCATTCCCTGCCCGGTCATTGTCGTATGTTTGTGCTCTGTGCCTGCCCTGCCCTGCCCTGCCCTGCCCTGCCCTGTCTCGTCTCTGCCCTGGATCTCCCCTATTTTGGATTATCTGTGAGTTTTGGATGTTTGGATTACTTTGTTTTGGACACTCTTCACCAGCTACTCCTCTGTAAGTGTGCTCGCCTTTTGTTTTACCTTAAATAAACCCTTTGTATTATACCTGCTCCACTCTTGTTTGTCCTGCGTTTGGGTCCTCACCTGCTCTGCCCTGCACTCCACACACACAATTGTGACAATCATCACTCAAAAACAATAAAAGTAACAAAAGGAAAAAAAAATAACCACCACATCAGGCTAAAATTGGAATTCATTTTGAAACTATTCCTTGTACAAACATTCTGTAGTGTGGGGAAATTATTTTTTTAAGTTTATTGAAATTTTGGTGTTTGCTGTAATTTATGACCATAACCAGTTTCATCCAAACAGAATGTGCAGAGTTGGGTCAGTTTCATTTTTATCCTCCCAAATCACAGATCATTAATTTGCTTCAAATGTAAATCACATGACATGTGGCAGTTTGGTATGCTATATTTAGGAAAATATGTGTTTAGGCAAATTTATTTGTATAGCACATTTCAACAAGACAACTTGTAAGTGCTTAGAAAACATGAAAGCAACAAACGGAAATTTAAAAATTAACCACATCAAAATATAATTTTGGAGTGAAATAGAAAATAAAACAGGATAAAATACATTTTAAGTAGTTAAATAGTAACTACAAACACAGTTAAACAGGACAGTAAATGTCACAGTGCAGTGGTGCACAACATTAACCCATATCCACAAGCCCGTGGTAAATGGAAAAGTCATGTTTATAATTGAAATGGGTATGTTACGTAGCCTACATCATGATTACTTGGTTATAAAATTTGTACAGCACATTCTTGTGACAATAGAGACCCATGTTCTTAATGAAATGTGGGGTAGTGATTACTTAGCATGCTTTAGATAATTGGCAAACTTTGAAGGTAAAGACGAGACCACAGTAAAATATTCTTAAATTGAATATATAAAATAATATTTTAAAATACTAATAGCTTATTTAACTTTGTAGTGCATAGGCTGAGAAAATGTGTGCATTTCTTTTAATGTAACATTTTCAGTTCGGCATTCAGCTTAAATGTGTCTCAGTTAAACTGGGTAAACAGGAAGTCTGGGTTAGATACCCAGTCAGGACATGTGCTAACCACACAGAGGCCTGTGAGCAGAGCAGCAATGAGAAAAAGATAAAGTCTCAAAATTGTGGTTTTGAGTAGCAGCAGAAGCATGGCGAAATGAAAAAACACATGTCGTGTGTTTCATAGGCTGATTTGAAGTTCCTTAAATTTAACTTGTGTTGGGCAAAAAAACCTAAGAAGAAAACAGAAGGAAATTAAAGCTCCAAGGTGGCCCTGTTGCAGATGCTGGCGATCTGCCAGTGTGGCTGTGAATTTGCCAGGGGCTTCAGACGTTGCACAAACATGTTAATCATCACTTCCTGTGTCCCCTTTGTGGTGCTACATAGCACTTTGCACTACAACTATAACATGTAGACGTGTTCACGGCAGGACAGTTATCAAGCACGTAAAGTTTGGTGCAGATGTGAGCATGTACACTGAAGTTACAACAACTTCCTCTTTCACGGCAAATCATCAATTTTGCACGCCACGGGAACGCCGTTTCATTTAAACTCACTATTTGTACTTGTAACTTTTAATTGTCAATGGATTTAGGCAGGGAAAATCTAACATCGGTCGGACTAGTTCTCTAGGAGGTGTTCGTAAAAGTACTGAGTGTGTAAATCATGAATGAATGAAATAACCACTGAATGAAATAAGGTCTGACAATCTAAAGGACTTGTGGTTGGTATCTTCTAGGCAGCTTTCTTCAATTTAACATCTATTGAATTAAAAAATAATTTTAAAACTCTGTTTACATGGGCACTTTGTCCAGATTACTAGTTTGTTACATCATTTATTTTAATAAATCAACTTACATTATGTAAATTTTGTTTAAATATAAAGTTTTTGTGTTCTCCTGCAACATATTTTGCAGGGAATTAAAATGGCAGAAGGATTGAAGCAGCTTCAGTGAGTCTCAAGTGATCACAAACAGAATCAGATCAGTGCTGGCCAAACCACGTTTTCAACAACATATAGACATATCCCATCTGTCTCTCTACAAGATTTATCTAAATATTACCTGGTACTGAATGCCACAAAGTCATTTGTACCTTTAAAAGTAACTAACGACATTGAACAACAGTTCAATGTAGCGTTAAAAAGATTCCTGTCTGATTCTGTTCTTCTTTTGACTGCAGTTTAATGTACTGAAATATAAGAGTCGCTTTGGTGCACATGTTGACAACAAATATAAAGACTGTCTCTGAATGTGTAACGACTACAAAGAGATTTCTAACATTAAACACTGATTGAAACAAACCATCAATTATTAACATTTGCATTGTAAAATTGTAAAAACTGTTATAATATATTTTTTGTGCTTTTATCTTCCAGCTGTCTGACCTGATGGTCTATCTCAACTCAACTCAACATTTTTGCAAATTTCATGAATATAAGCAGCCCAACGTTCTTCACAGAGCTAGATTAAAATAACAACAACTAGAACGAAACTATAAAATTAGGCTAAAGCCAGATATAAAAGGAAGATTATTCATTTCCGTTTAATTCTAACATCCTGTTCAACAGTTTAGGGGCAAAAAACTGATACTTTTTTGGGACACATAAGGAATTAAAATAAAAGCGGTGGAGGACCATAGTGATCTGGCTAGAACATACAATGGAAATATATATCAAATATCTTTGATGTAGGTAAAACTAAAAGATACAGGTAGCCGGTGAAGAGTCTTAACCAGTAGTGAACTGTTTTTTTTGTTTTAGTAGCAGAATTCAAGTTTCAAGTTGAAATTTATTGTCATGTGTAGACTCTCCCTGCCTTAACACAAGCGCACCCCCCCACCCCCCCCGAAAAAGGACGCACTACACACTATATAGATTAGGTACTTAATCCACTCATGTATACATTATACACAATACACAGTACATGATAAAATTACATATTTACACAAATGTGAAGTGCATATGGGTGCGTCAGCTCTTCAGCAAACTGGCTGCCTGTAGAAAGAAACTGTTACAGAGTCGGGTGATCTGTGGTCTGATGATTATGTTTTTTGGAAGGACGGAGCGAGGTAAAGTAAAAAGGGAATTAAAATGCTCTACTAAATACTAAGAGAGCGTTTCAGCATCGTTCTACATGAAAAAGGTGTGACTATGCTGATATCCCTAAAATGCTTGAGGATGAGAGAGGATGCTTTAATTACCTTCTTAAAATTAATAAATTAATTAAATAGTAAAGTAACGCTTCACAACAACAGTTTCTGGACAGCCATGTGATGTAGAAAGAGTTGTGTTAAAAAGATACAAAAATGATCAGAAACAATATCAACATCAATGCTCCTAGTAATACCAACAGCATCAGTCAAGCAATTGTCCTGTTCTATAAAAAACACCAATAGAACATGAAAACAAAAACAAAAAAATTACACGAGCACAGCAACACAATGAGGTGCTGGTAGATAGCAGGATAAATCTATGAAAAATCAAAAACAAACTACCGCACACTCATCTGACTTACTACTTCATTTGTAAGAACATGAAAACGCTTTATATATTCAGATTTTGGTTGAGTTGACTCACCAGATGCAGTTGTTGCTGCGCCACCAGTCCGAGACAATAAAAGCGAAAGTAACAGTTCACAAAAGAAGAGGAAAAGAGCGCCTCGTCCACATCACAGTTCATATGTTCAGATGATTTATATGAGCAGAAAACATATTTATACAAAGTCTGTGTAGGGAGGAGCTCGGTGGGAGTGTATCAGGAAACTGCTGTTTGTGTCCTGTGTGAAACTCCTCGTGTTCAGTGAAACATGGATATGGGATGCTAGCAGTAGAATGCTGCTCTAACAGTGATGAATTATTAACAATCTAATAATTTAAGATAGAATGAAATGTCAGTCACAGGGCATATTTTATTGCACAACTAATAGTGCAGTACTACAGTTATTTACGTAGGATTGAGGCACAACTTTTGCTTGTAATGAAGTATTTTTACATTGATATATTGGTACTTTTATCAATGTAAAAAGAACTGAGATCTTTTTCCACCGCTGTCTGTTTAGAGGCTGGCGAAGCTGAAGTCTGCCTTTTTGATCTAAAAATAAAACAAATGCTTTAAATGAAATTAAAGACGAAAGCAGCGTTGAACAGAACCTTGCCCTAGCCTTCGCAGTAGTATCAGTTGCAGCCTTGGCACTGGAGATTGGTTGACATGGCTCTAAATCTTCATCTGCATAAGATTTAGAGGCAGTCATTCATTATATAACGTGAGTTCTCCCAACTCCACTTCCTTTTTGAGTTCCTTTGTGAATTAAATTTTATTTGCTGCCTAACAAATAGAAGTGCCTAAACTGTCTGTCACAGCTAGATCAAATGCATGATTTGTAATTGATTTTATTTGATATCCTAATTTGTATACAAGTAATATTTATGTGCGAAAGGAATTAAAGGCCTGCCCAGAATAGGCATGGTGATTTCAGTGATTTAAGCAAATAAAAGCCTTGGCTTTTAATTTAAGTTTTACAGCATATCATCATGTCTAACTTCTACTGCTGATTACAGTGTAAAGCATTTCAAAACCTGACTTAAACATATAAAACTTACATCCAACTAAATCTGGGCACTGACATGGTGTGAATAATATTCAGAGTCATTGGGTTCCAATTATTCTTTTTGAAGTTAAATAAAATATTTCTTTATTACACCTGTCCAAGGTGTACCCCACCTTTCTCCTGATGTCACCTGGGATTGGCTCCAGCCCCCTGTGACCCTGTCCCAAGGACACATGACCCAGCTCAAAGACTATGACACAACTGGGAAAGACACAATGCCTGTAGTAGAATGTGTTTATTATACCAGAAATGAAATTGGTGGTGGTGTAAAAGTAAAACAAATAATTAAATAAAACCAAAAACAAAAAATGGGAGAGAGAAATTCTGGAAAGCAGGGCTTTTATTTCCAGTGGAGTACAAGGCCCATGTGTTCCACATCTGGGTAGGCACTGCAATCAGCTTCTTGGACACAAAACCACATGTACAGGTCAACGCTGGTAGATGCAGTACTGACACACTGATCTGGTCTGTGTGAAAATGGCAGCTGCTATAGAAATGACTGAGACTGGCCAACATCAATCATTCAGTCCTGAGGTGAAGCTTACTGCAGGAACCTGAGGTTGATTACTGAGAGCATCAGGCTGCAGATGGAGCTACAGATATAATGTGTTTCAGCTGTTTCTACACACACAGTTCACTGTTTAACTGGACAATATAATGTGTTGCAGGTGTTGAAATTGTTGTATTTGTTCATGTGTTGTAGTGTGTATCGTTGAAGTAGGGGTAGAACAAGAAAAGTGTACCATGCCCTCCCGAGAGCCTCACTGGAAAAGTCTGAAAACACAATGCTGCACCTTATCACTATTCTATAAACAAAAGCTCCTATGCAAAGCTCATGCTGCAGATTCCGTTGAAACTCTTAAAGACTGGTTAGAATTCACTGTTTGGGAAACTTTGAGTACACAAACACGGTGACAATATACATCCATTTTTGTGCAGACCAATGCATCTCATTTAGTCATTTACTTGACAAAAACCGTGATGTCCTGCGCCAACTAGAAAAACCTGGTTCTAGTGTGATCAATTCGAGGTCTATGAAGTTAATAATTCTGCTGAGGTGCTGAGGTGCTGCTGAGAACAGATGAACCAATCAACACACTGGATCAAACCAAGGTAAGTTATAAAACCATGAATTTATTAATTTAACAATTAGATACGCAAATAAAATTGTAATGATGAAACACCTAAGTGGACTCCAGATGCAACAGTCCACTGATTAGTCCACTTCCAAAGTCCATACATTTCTATGGTTCGTGGTTTCCCTGTCAAAAATTAGATAGCTGGGTGTCAAGCGGCCACAATAATATACCCAGTTAGGGAAATACACCTTAGGTGATGTTTTGACTTCAGCTACCATGATATTTACATGCTCTAGCTATCAGATATTTAACTCTTGAAGAGGCTTGACCCCCAATGCAGAAAAAAAGAACACAACACTGCAAACACAATGGCTTCCTACTCACATAAGCATGGAAAATCATAAAGGAAATGAACCAAGCCTACTATACGGCCTTTAAAGGGGCTATATGTATTTTTTCAATAAAATCACTTATTAGTAATACATTTTTTACTGCCTTATTGTTAATGGGCTGTAGCCTTGTTTAGAAATGAACCACACAGCTGTTTTCTCTGTTGCTTGCAACAGCCATTAATGTAATCGTAATCGCAACAGCAATGTAGTCACATGTCATTACATAACCACAAAAAGTGTGTGATTTAATAAAACAGAAAAAGTGTGTGTGACACTGTCTTGTCTGTGTACTGTCATCTGCTCATTATTCACACTCACACCGGGCTCTTGCACGTGCCTCTAAATAAACAGATAGGCCTACGTGCAATCGGAAAAATAATTCATGAGCAATCTGCCAGTAACTCCACAATAATCGCAATATGAATTTGCGACATTGCTTAACCTCAGACAGGTGAGTTAACGCTGTGTTAGATCCCGAGGTACCCTTGTTCAGGAGGTACTGGACCAGCTCTCCGTCTTAAAGGGTCCGATCCTCATGGTATAATAGGGTATTACCCTATTAGGTGTTACTGAGGACTGTTTAAGCTGGTATCGAAGAGATTCGCCTAGTTTCTCACTGTCTTTTTCCGAACGCCTACTCTGCTTCCTCTGAAATGGCACCTGACTGAATAGCCACAGAGCCAGATACCACCCCAGCCACGCCCGTTCATGACAGCTCTCTTTTCATTGATCAGTGCACTTGGTATAGTTGCTAGGATTGTGTTTATTGGCCAGGAAAAGAGGCCCCAAGGATAAGTTAATTTCATTGGCTAGAGCAACCTATAAGAACCTCAAACCAATGTATAATTTTACATTGCATTTTTATGCATCACTGAAATGATGTGACATTATAGACCAGAAACCATCTTCACATGCTTCTATAAATGGAAGAAAGACTTCAACTCCTCCTGTGGATTTTGACAGAGTAGTGGGTCCAAAAATGGGCAGTCCATTCATCAGGTGGCACGGGACATGACGATAAACAGGATGACTTTAAAGCGATACATTGATATGAAACAACTAGGAGACATAGCTGCACTGTTTCACGATCTTAGTGCAATTGAATGTTGGGACCTGCCATTTGAGTTTGCACTATAAAATGACATTGATGTCACCGACCCCCCTGTGGCTCAACGTTTCCTCTCCCTTGGCTCAACTTATAATAATAATAACAATAAATTTTTATTTATAATGCACTTTACATTTCAACGAAATCTCAAAGTACTACAGTAGCAATAAAACACCATAAAAACAAAATTAAAACCATGAGTGTTAAAAGGCCTTTTGAAATAGGAATGTCTTTAGGGCCTTCTTAAAAACCTCCACAGTTTGTGGGGCCCTTAGGGTCTCTGGGAGGGCATTCCAGAGCCGTGGGGCGAAAGACTGGAAGGCCCTGGCTCCCATTGTGGAGAGTTTAGTCCTTGGTTGGTGCAGGCAGTAGGTAGAGGTGGAGGAGCAGAGGTTTCGTGAGGCAGTGTGTGGGGTGAGAGGTTCACTGAGGTAGCCAGGGGCAGTTCCATGTATGCACTGGTGGGTGAGGAGACAGATTTTGTACTGGATTCTGTGTTCAATGGGCTGCCAGTGGAGGGATTTCAGGACCGGAGTGATGTGGTCATATTTGCGCGCCTCCTCGTGAGGATCCGGGCAGCGCAGTTCTGAATATGCTGGAGCTTTTTCAGGCTCCTGCCAGGGATCACGACAAGGAGGGCATTACAGTAGTCCAACCTGGAGGAGATAAAGGCATGGATCAACTTCTCAGCATCCAGTTGGGAGAGGGAGGGGCAGAGTTTAGCGATGTTTTTGACGTGGAGGAAGGAGATCTTACAGAGGTGGCGGATGTGGGTGTCAAATGTGAGATTTGAGTCAAGTCTGACTCCAAGGTTTGTAACAGAGGTAGACAGGGCAATGTGATGACCAAAAATGGGTATACTGCTGAGGGAGGAGGACTGGGTTTGGTGTGGGGTACCGATCAGGATGGCTTCGGCAGGATGGCTTCGTTTGAAGAAAGTTGTCAGACATCCATGCCCTTATCTCCTCCAGGCAAACCTGAAGTGCAGACGGCAGAGCTGAGGGGAGTGTGGAGTCTATTTTTAAGTGTAATTGTGTATCGTCTGCATAACAGTGGAATGAAACTTTGTGTTTATGGATGATGTGACCGAGGGGTAGTAAGTAGATGGTAAAAAGGGTTGGACCGAGGACGGACCCTTGTGGTACTCCACAGCTGACTGTGTGGGGTGATGATTGGGACCTAGAGCCACATACTCCGTCCTGCCTGTGAGGTAAGACTGGAACCAGCTTAGTGTGGTCCCAGAGAGTCCTACCACAGACTGGAGACAGTGGAGCAAGATGTTGTGATCCACGGTATCAAAGGCGGCCGACAGGTCCAGTAGGAGGAGGAGAAATGGTGAGCCCTGGTCTGCAGTCATAAGTAGGTCATTCATGACGCGGACCAGGGCTGTCTCCGTGCTGTGTGCTGCTCAAAAACCAGACTGAAATTTTTTGTGTATGTTATGGTTGTGAAGGTGATCGTGGAGATGGGCTGCAACAACTTTTTCCAGGACTTTAGACAAAAACGGCAGGTTTGAAATGGGTCTGTAATGAGCCAGGATTTCAGGGTCAAGTGACGGCTTTTTCAGATGGGGGCGGATAACTGCAGTTTTGAGAGCAGGAGAAACCTGACCGGATTTGAGTGACTGGTTGAGAATTTGTTTTTCAAGAATATGTTTAGATATTGAACTGGTTTTATTTGTCAGTGATTGGGTATTGAAAAAAAAACCCTCATATGGGCAAGTTGAGCCAAGAGTCCACTTTCTTTTTGGAAAGCCATAATTTGAAAACAGTTTATTTTAGATTCAATTTGATTATTCTCAGGGATGCAAAACATCCTAAAATATATGTACATATTTTAGTTGGAAACTTTTTTGTCATGTCTTCACTTTAAAAACAGTTTTTTTTCTCTTTTTCCTCTTGTTCTCGTCTGATTCTGTCCTCTTCATTTCTTTTCTTTTCATCATTTTCTCTTTCCCGTTCGTATTCTTCTTGAAGCTTTCTAAGTCTTGTTTGTTCCTCCTGTCGTCTCTTTTCATCTTCTTGGTATTGTTTTTCCCACCATTCATTTAGTTTTTTCTTCAACTTCCCTCTTTCTTTTCTCATCTCTTCTCTGCTCTCCTTCAGCTTTCTGTCAAAGGTTTCCTTTGATTCTGACTCTGATCTTATATTTTGCTGCAAAGTTTCAACCTTTTGTTTCCACTCCTGTCGTTTAATGTCTTCCTGTTGTTTTCTCTTCCTGTCTTCTTCTTCTCTCATTGCCTGTTCTTTCTTTTTCTCCTCACATTCCTTCTTTATGTTTTCCTCTTTTTCTCTAAGTTGTCTTACTTTCAGTTCCATCTCCTTTTCAATTTCTGCTCTCTGTTCTTCCATTCTTCTTTTCACCTCTTCCATTTCTTCCTCATGTTTTCTTTGAAGCTCCTCCCTCTCTCTCTTCATCTCTTCTTCCTTCTCCTTCAGGATTCTCTCTATTTCTTTCTTTATAGCTGCCTCGGCCCCTTGCAGCATCTCATTGGTGTAGCAGCTGCCTCCATTTTCCTTCACCATGGTGTTAATCTTGGTTATCAGCTCACTGACTTGTGTGGGATTTTGTTCATCATAGTTATTAATCACATGGTATCTTCCTCCACAGTCAGAGATCAGCTTCTTAAAGGAACCATCACATTCATGTTTAATGTATTCTTCAATGGACACTTTATCCTGCTTCAGTTTATCTCCTCCAGTTAAAAGAATGATGGTGAACTTTTCAGCATTCTTCCCAAAGACTTCCTTGATGAGTTTTAATGTCTCCTTCTCCTCTGGTGTAAATCTGCCAATCTGTAACACCAACAGGAAGACATGTGGTCCTGGAGCCAGAAGACTGATGCATTTCACCATCTCCTCATGAACCTCTTCATGGGACAAACTATTGTCAAACAGACCAGGAGTGTCGACCACAACGACCGGACGACCGTCCACTTCACTCTGTGCTTTCTGACAAAGTTTGGTCACTGATTTTTGACTTGATTTGGCTTTAAACTCCTTTCTTCCTAGAATGGTGTTTCCTGTAGAGCTCTTTCCACAGCCAGTCTTCCCTATCAGCACAATCTTAAGACTCTCTGTGCTCTGCTCCTCATCATCACCTGTGAAATATGAAGACCTGGAGTTACTTTAAATAATCTCAGAAACCACAGTGAAGGCTCTAGACTGTGATGTAGAACACAGTTCAGGACACAGAAAAGACATTTCAATCAAATACTTACAAGTTATCATCTTCATCTTCATCAGCCTCTCAAGTTCACCTTGTTGCCTGTTGATATGTTTCTCTTGTTGTATGAGCTTTTTCATTTGTGTATGTGTAAATGTTACAGTTGTATAGCAGGATGGTTTAACTTTAGACTGGCTATTTTTTTCCACCATGTCCAGCAGCTCTGGGATCTGCTGCTTGTCCTTGATGTTGAGAACAAAATATCTTCCTCCACAGCTCTGACAGAGCTCCTGGATGTCCTTGTTTTCCTTTACAAAGTTAACAACAGCTGGAGCTGCAGGATCTGACTCCACAGTGAACAGAATCATGGTGAAGTCATCGACTCGAGAGCTGAATGTGTTCTGGATGGTCTTTAACTCTCCCTTGTCTTCATCAGTGAGGGGACCCACAGGTAGGACCAGGATGAAGACATGGACACCCTCAGGATCACAGAGGGAGATACACCTGAGTGATTCCTCCATCACTGCCTCCTGAGGTTTTCCATACAAGGCAGGCAGCTCCACCAGAGAAACCCAACGTCCACACACCTCTCTCTGATGTTTAACACACTCTGATGAGTTGGAGACTGAATGAAACTCTGTCTGAGCTAAAATGGCCTTGGCTGCTGAAGTCTTCCCTGCTCCTCTCCTCCCACACAGAACCAGGTTTAAAGCTGGTTTGATTTGCTCAGACTTTGGACTGATGGTCTCTTCACTGAAGGTGAGGAAGGTTCCTTGGTTAACATGAACAATGTTCTCAATCTTGTGCATTAATAACAAATTGTCTGCTTCAACCATCCTGTAGTGTCTTCCTCCACAGTCTTTAAGCAGCTGACTGACAGAGTCACTTGTTCCATCATGTGTGCTGATGACCATTGAGTGTTTAAAAGCATCTTGACCAAACAAACTCAGGATGAACTTCAGTGTTTGTCTGTTCTTCTCAGTGAAATCAGAAGGCTTCACTAACAGCAGCAGAACATTTGGTCCGGGAGGACAAAGACTGATGCACCTTCTTATCTCTTCTCTCACTGTCTCATCAGTCAGATTGAAGATGTCTGGAGCTTTCACCACTGTAAATGGGTTTCCTCTCCACTCTCCACAGATAGCCATACTTTGATTGCTATGGGACTGTTTTTGGAATTTACCTATTATAGAGATACCAAGTTTTGTCTTATCCTCCTCACTTTTCCCCAACAGCACAATTCTGAGTGTAGATGCTGTAATATAACAGAAACATAATGCATTAATGTCTAAGATTGTAGCAAGCTTAGATGTTGAATCAGTCGTTACAGCAATACACCAAATATAAAGATAATACCATTGTGTGTCGATCTCCTTCATTTATCTTGGTCTATATGTATGAATTATATTAAAAAATGTGTCCAAAGTAGAATGGACATTTCCTAAAGAAAATGTGTGTCAGAGCTGCCATCTGTTAGCTGTGGCTACACTGGCAATTTTATAAATTCTGTAGGTAAAATAATCTATCATATGCCACAGTTGTTTGATCTGCCTAGTTTTCTGCATTTGTTTAACATGCCCTTAAAAGGATTTAAACTCTCATCCTGGGTATCAGAAAGGCGAGATCTTAACCGTCAGCCTACTCAGATACACTGTTAAAGAAATGTTTTAACTTTCTTGCTTGATCAGATGTGTTTAATTGAAATAAAATGCTACCAATGCACCAATAGAGAGCACGTGATGACCACAAATGGCTAGCACAACTCTGTTATGCTTTTAATATACTTTCGGTGGCATCTTGTCCACTGTTTTAGAATAAAATAAAGAAACATAAAAAGACTATACTTCAGAAACACTGATGTCCATGTAAACAATGATCACATTTAAAAGGACAATATACGCAGAAATAACCACTGCAGTCAATAGGAATTGAACGTTGATTTGGGCATCAATAATGTCATCTGATGTGGGAATTGAACCCATATCTGACACAATAAAGCAAATGTTGCCCGGGTCAACAAGGTCTGTGTCAGGTGCAAGGTAAGCAGGGCAACCTGATGAGAAAGGGAGGGGTTATATGCAGAGACTGTGTGATATATATGCTGTGCTGCTATATATGCTATATATGTGATATGGATGCTTTGAAACCCATCCTCGACATTGACAAAGAAACAACTCCTAGCTTAGTGTTCTTATATCTGCAAGCGGCAACTGCAATGACAACTAGAGATTGATGAGGTACATGCTATGGCAATGGGGGAGCCAGGACAACAGGTAAGTGGGGACATGTCTTCACCATCCCCAAACTCAGAGATTCGGTCCCAAGTCCCAATTACAACAAGCCCTTATGGCACATAATTGCTTAACACAAGGGTGACTGACCTGCAATAGAAGATCATAACCAAGCTGGACCCCCAAGTGCAACGACCAAGATTTCTAAGGCCAAGTGACAAAGTACCATCTGAAAGTCTGCTAGAAGTTGTGAGTGCAGCACTACATACTATCTACAGTGATCGTGGAGATGCTTTGCTATAAGATGAACACCATAAACCACAAGACCATTATCCTGCATGGAGAAGAAGGCTAGAGGCCAAGATGAAGGCAACACGGAGTACTGGAGACTGCCAAAGAAAGACATATTGCTATGACTACCCGTGAAAAGAGATATAAGTGAGAAGCAGAAGCCAGGGGAATAAACCAGAGGTTCTATACTGAATCATCAAAAGGGATTCTCAGTGGCAGGGTAATAACAAAAGATAAAATCCACCCAGGGCTGAGACTGAACAGTACTGGAAGATCAAATGGGAGAAGGGGGCATCGCACAACACCAATCTACCAGTGGTTATGGATCTAAGAACAGATCACAGCAATCTCCCAGACAATAATAATAATAATAATAATAATAATAATAATAATAATAATAATAATAACAATAATAATAATAATAATAATAATTTGTATTGCACTTCATATTTGCGCAAATCTCAAAGTGCTACACAAAGACAAGATCCAGTAGCCATTACAATGGCAGACATCCAAGAAAGATTGTTGAAGAGTTGGACAGCACCAGGCCCTGACATAATCCACACCTACTGGCTGCCTAAACTAACTGCATTTCATGAATGCCTGGCAGTACAAATGAACCAACAGCTGATGGATGGGACCCACCCAGAATGGTTAAGCCAAGGACGGACAGTCCTAATCATAAAGGATCCCCAGAAGGGAACAATCCCATCCAACTACCGGCCAATAACCTGCCTCTGCACAACATGGAAGCTCCTGTCAGGCATCATAGCGGCTAAGATGAGTAGGCACATGGCTCAATACATGGACAGGGTCCAGAAGGGAATTGGCAGTAATACCAGAGGAACCAAGCACCAGCTACTGCTTGATCCAATCCCTTCCATGGCCACAGGTGTATAAAACCAAGCACCAAGGCATGCAGACTCCTTCTACAAATATTTGTGAAAGAATAGGTCGCTCTCAGGAGCTCATTGAATTCAAGCGTAGTACCGAGATAGGTTGCCACTTGTGCAATAATTCCATTCCTAAAATTTCTTCACTACAATTATTATTAGTAGTAGTATTATAACAAAGTGGAAGCGATTGGGAACAACAGAAACTCAAGTGGTAGGCCACATAAAATCACAGAGCGGGGTCAGCACATGCTGAGGTGCAGAGTGCGCAGAAGTCACCAACTTTCAGTCAATATCTACAGACCTTTCAATGTCGTGTGAACTTTGGACACTGGAGCAGTGTAGATGTGTTCTCTGAAGTGATGAATCACGCTTCTCTGTCTGGCCATAAGATGGAGGAGTCTGGGTTTGGTGGCTGCTAGGAGAACAGTACTTTCCTTACTGCACTGTACTGTAAGTGTGAAGTTTGGTGGAGGGAGGATTATGATTTGGGGTTGTTTTTCAGGGGCTGGGCTTGCCCCCTTAGTTCCAGTAAAATGAACTGTTAATGCTTCAGCATACTAAGACATTTTGGACTTCATAATCCCAACTTTGTGGAAACAGTTTAGGGATGGCCCCTTCCTGTTCCAACATGACGGTGCACCAGTGCACAAAGCAAGGTCTATAAAGACATGGATGAGCGAGTTTGGTGTGGAGAACTTGACTGGCCTGCACAGAGTCCTGACTTCAACCCAATAGTACACCTTTGGGATGAATTAGAGTGCAGACTGCAAGACAGGTCCAACATCTGTGCTTGACCTCACAAATGTGCTTCTAGAAGGATGGTCAAGAATTCCCATGAACACACTCCTAAACCTTATAGAAAGCCTTTCCAGAGAAAGCTGGCATATCTGCAAAGGGTGGGCTAACTCCATATGAAACTATGGATTAAGAATGGGATGTGTTTAACCTTCATGTGCATGCAAAGGCAGGTGACTCAAAACTTTTGGTAATATAGTGTACATGGATACTGGATTGCTTGGAAATGTCAAAGATCAACGGGACACTAATGGCCTTTATCATGAACTCAATGGGGCTGTGGAAAACAAGTCTACCAACTCAAAGTCAATTGCTCGAGTCACCATCAAGTGTGGCATATATCAAGGTAATGCACCATCCCCCCGCTGATCTGCATAAGCCAGACAGATCATCACAAAGACTGGCTACGGATACTGGTTCCAAAGTGGAACAACCATCAGTCAGTCATCTACATGGATGAAATCAAGCTGTATGCCAGGAATGAGCAAGACATCGACTCACTGATCCACACTACCAGGATCTACATCAACAACATTGGAATAGTAATTCGGACTGGACAAGTTTTGTCAGATAGTATCAAGAAGAGGGCAACTGATCAGAACCGACGGGGTTGAACTACCAGAAGGCAACATTGCAGATGTTCAGGACAGCTACTAATACCTCGGGATCACACAGGCTAGTGGAAACCATGGGGAGGCAGCAAGGAAGTCCACTACAGCCAAATACCTACACAGAGTAAGGCAGGTCCTGAAAAGTCCACTGAATGGGAAGAACAAGATCTGAGCCATCAACACATACGCCCTGCAAGTCATCAGGTACCTTGCTGGTATACTAAACTGGCCAAAGGAGGAGATAGAGCCCACTGACATCAAGACAAGAATCTGTTGGGTGGCATAGCCTGTTAAGAATAATAACGTAAAAACAGGACATGTACAGTAATAATTTGAGGCTTATTCACCTATAGTATACTGTTGTATCGCTGTCACAGATTTCATAGGGCCCTACAAGCGACAGCAACATCAAGCAGAAGGTAAACAAGAAGCTTGAAAAATACTAAGGGCTATATATATATATATATATATATATATATATATATATATATATATATATATATATATATGAAGAAGGAGCTTCATTTTTGATTCTTTCGCCAGAGCTAAGGGATCCAGTTTTGTTTAAGATAAGTTTATTATATAATCATAACTACATTTTTTACACATTGTTGTTGACAGTTTTAAACACATTTTGTAAAAACTAGTGGTGGGCATAGATTAATTTTTTAAATCTAGATTAATCTCACTGTAATCTTGAAATTAATCTAGATTAAAATGGCTCATTTGAATTCTGCTAAAAGCATTCAGAATATGTGTGCGAACGGGTTTCAAGCCAGGTTTCAAGCCAGGTGGCGCATTAGACCAGAGCCTCATCTCCTGTTTCCAAAATGCATCACAAACTGTGATGAAAATAAATCATGTTCAATAAGATGTACTTGTGTGTAGCGTGTGATGTGCTTTGCGTTTAGGTGGTACTTGAGACTGGAAGAACTCCTACAGTAAACTAATTACGCATTGCCCAAGGTGCAAACAACCTTAGTCTTTAAGTAAATTTTCCCAGAAGCAAACCTGGCGGCTTCAGAAATGTTGCTGTCCAAGTGCTGTCCAACAGCTGTCTGTGGACGTGTTGCTACAGTTAGTGTGAGTAAATACCGCACAATGCGATTTTTAATCAACCGGCCTATCAATAACTAACCTGGCTAGTTGTAAACAAACAGCTGGCTGAGCGAGGTTGTTAACTGGAACGCAGTCAGCTCCAACCTCCGAGATAAATGGAACGCAGCAACAGCTGCATTTTAGCACGTCACGTTTGATGTGGTCACGTTTGACACACAGGTTCGGAGACTCGTTCTTGCCCCCTACAGTGCAATTCGGTATACATCTGCACTAAAATATCAAGGTGAAAGTCATCATAGCTTGCGTAGTATAGACCCAGCTCCCAACCCAACTTTGAGAATAGATTAACGCCGATAATTTTTTTATCGCCCGATAAGAGTCTCACGTTAACGCAGCACGTTAACGCCGATAACGGCTCACCACTAGTAAAAACTGATAATTCTGATTAATATGTGTTACATGAATAATTTACTCACGTTGTTTGATTGTGCTTTCAGCTGGTGATGAACTGTGTGATGTGTTTCGTTTGAAACCTGTGAAAGAAAGAACCATGAGCTACAGACCTCAGATTCATTTATAGATCTTTATACAGAATATAATGATCATCTCTCATGAATTTCCTTACAGCTGACTAAATATCTGGTTAAAGATTTCCGCTCAAAATTAAAAACATCATCTGTAATATTGTTTCAACTTCATCAATAAATACTTGTATTGGTCACATTATCAAAACTGTTCCTGCACTCACCAGAAGCTCTGACAGGACTCAAGTCAGAAGTCGTTGTTTCCTGTTGCTTCAAGTTTTGATGATCACTAGATGCAGCATATACTTTATCTTCAAACACATCACAGCTGACATGCTCTCCATTGTTTTCTTTTACAATTTGACCCAAACAAGTTATCAACTCAGAACGTTCAAGGTTCTTCAGCTTCAAAGATCTGTTTCTACACATTCTGATCAGGTCTGTTAAGATCGGGTGTTGCATACATTTTCCCATAAAAGCTGACCTCTCCTCTCTGGTTGTTGATATCAGAACCAGTGAATGATAAAATGATCGATCACTGAAGAGTTCCAGGACTCTGCAGAGCCTCAGTTTTTGTTTCTCAGTGACGTCTTCACGCTGTAGAACCAGCAGGAACACATGAGGTCCAGGATCAGAGAGTCTCACACAGTTTGTCACATGTTCTGTTAGTTTGTATTCAGAGATGTTGGGATGCAGCAGATCTGGGGTGTTGATGAGAACTATTTCTTTCTCCTTCAACTGTCTTGTGATTCTCAGACAACAGTCTGGTTCCTCCTCAGTGTTGAACACAGTCTCTCCCAGTATTAAGTTCCCCACTGATTTCCTCTCAGACCAGCTGTTCCCCAGCAGAACAACCCTCAGCTCAGACACTGAAAAGAAAACACTCAATTAGAAAAAACTGTGTAGACTTCGACCAAAATGCAAACAATAAAATTGGGTCTTTAACTGCTATTATCTGCTTTTATAACCAGCTTTTTTGAGGTGGACTTCAGAGTATGTGTCAGTTGTTATCATCTTGAATGTTGCATATTTACCAGTTAGCATGCAACAAAATAAAATGTGTGTACCCAGCACATACAAACTCTATAATGCTGGATATTAATGTAGAGAAAAATTATTCTGACTCGGTTCAGTTCAACTCACTGTTGGGTGGCAGGTATTGATAGCTGCTGCTGCGTTCACCTGATCTGCGGTAAACATATTGACTAATTTATGTTTCCGATACTTGTGCTGGGAAGCCAGGGTGGCTGGGTGACTGTTCAAAAGAGGAGTAGCCCTAAGCATAAGCCTATCGTTCACTACCAACCTGTTAACGTTTCTATTGGACCAAATCAATAACGATCAAGAGTTGAGACAAGGAGGCAAAGTCGCCTTCCAGTTCACAGTTACCCACCTGAAACCCTACACACAGTCAGAGACTTACACACTTCTTTGCGCTTCCATTTCAGCATTTACCTAGCCAAAAGTTCACAGTGATGCATAAATATAACAGAATCTAAGTCAGTGCAGCTCTAAGGCATTTTCTGTTGCTTTCAAATCATATCATCCCTGCTGAGGCAACACACACAGTATTGTAGGCATGATTTAGTCTTTCCTCCTCTTTTGTCATGTTCACAGGGAGGGAGCAGAAAGCTTCGCCAAGAAGAAACTGTGTGAAGAAGTTGTTAAAGTCACTGAGTCATTTTATCAGTAGCTTGTTATTTTTTTAGCTTAAGTTACTATTTTTGGACAATGGACAATTTGTTTCTTCAATATTTTAATTGCATTGCATGTTTTCTTAATGTGCAAATAAAAATTTCTAAAAGCATTTTCATTTGTTATTTAATTGCAAGCTATATTTCAGAATGTTTTTTTTTTTTTTTTTACAAATTATGCTTTCAAAAAGTGACGGTGTCCCCAGTGTACCACCTATGGCCCGAGTCATATTAATACTCACATTCCTCAAGGCACAGGCCGAGGAGGTGCCTAGTAATCAGCTCTAAACCTAAACTTAATTATAACTCATTTGAAAGCCTTGTTCTTAGTCTTTCACAACCAAGTTGGAAATCACTGCAACCAATTCTATTTGTTATAGTGTACAGAGTACCTGGTCCGTACTCTGAGTTCTTATCTGAATTTTGCAGAGATTTTGTCAACTTTAATCCTTAAATTGGATAAAGTTATTATAGTAGGGGATTTTAATATTCATGTGGATGTTGAGAATGACAGCTTTAGTACTGCGTTTATCTCTCTATTAGATTCAATTGGCTACTCTACTCTACTGGTATAGAAATTGAACAGTTTTGAACATGAGCAGAAAACCTGCTGAAACACATGAGCTATTAAATTCCAGGAGTTCATAACTGAATTAAAATAAATAATTTCTCATTGAGGTGAAAATGTGTCACAATAACAGGAATGATATTAAATAAGTTGATCTACAGGAGATATTCCCTGATTGGTTGCTGTGTGCGTGCATCATGTGCGCAGTACACCACAATAAGCTAACCTTACAACATGTGTCTTTCTGTAGTGCATTTTCCCTATCTGCTATGGCCTGACAATTTCACTTGCTTCTGTCAACAATTTACTAACATGTGGTGGATGCCAGATCCTGTTTGACCAGAAGCAGCTTTCCGCTCTGTGGAGAATATGCAGCATGAACTTTTAAAAACAAAACACTGTGTAGACTTCTGATCATAAATCAACAATAAGTTGATTAAAAATAATAAAAAAACATAGTCTACTTGATCATAGTACAAGCACTAATAACCAAATCAGCAAAATCTAAACATGTCAGCAAAATCAGGCAGGTAAAACGCCAAATGCTTTCTGTGGGATACGCAGCCATGCAGACAACAAAAGAAAACCGGGTCATAGAGTACCAATGCCGGTAGACCTTGTAAAAGCACACAAATGAAAAATTAACAACAAGCCAACAACGTGCTCAACTCCTGAAACTCATCTGAGACGCTTCCAGTGGAAGTTGACGCGGGTCAGTGGATGGAACCAAACCCTAGCTCAGCAGTAACGCGAGGCAGATGAACTCAGTGTTCTCTCTGGGTAAGGCAGTGAATACTTACTTGTGTCAGTGTTGCTTGACTCTGTCCTCTAATCTCTGACGAGACTCACTGTGTCACCAACTGTCCTGTAACATGTCAACATCATTACAGTCATCATCAGACAAAAATAAATCATCAGGATACAGTTCAAAGTTCACTTACAGCTGGATGTTTAACAGTTTTTGGTAAAACAACCACGATACATATTTTGAAAACAAAAAATAAAAAAACAAAGATAGAATAATAATGTTAACAATAATATTAAATTGGGCAAACTGGGTAGGATGTTACTCAGTCAGTGAGGCTGAGAGGCTTTGCAAATTTATTTACATTATTAAGTTCTACTTTTAAAAAAAATGCAGCCCAACATAATGCAAAAAGCAGCTACAGTGTACTCTATGGATTGATGTAGTCATCACAGGGCTGTGTGTGTGTGTGTGTGTGTGTGTGTGTGTGTGTGTGTGTGTGTGTGTGTGTGTGTGTGCAAAGTAACAAAACTCACTATGTCACCTGACTTCCTTTATCATACCGCCACTAAAAGTTCTGGTCTAACAATAAATAAAATATAGTTCAGGGTCGTATTAAGTCAAGCTTTTCTGCTGAGAACAGAATACCTACCCCCAATTTATGTGCCATTTAATCTTGGCTGCTTTTCAGTTAACATAAATACTGACAATAAAATATTTCAAAAAAAGAATCATCATGTAAACTACGTTAGATTCTAACAGAAATTACTGTAGATAAAGATTTCATCTGTTTGGTTGTTATTTTTGTAAAATAAAATTCTGCTTCAAATTTAATGATCTCTCTTCTTTGGTCAGTATGTGCGAGTGAACAGAAGTTATTTTTAAGCTCACATAGTGAAGTAACATAGTGAAAATAAGGTGTGAGGTTGCACGCCTCTGGAGGGCTAAGAGTCTTGCTTAGGGACACATTAGTAGATGTGCCACAATGGAAAATTACCCCGGATCTCTCACACCAAAGACATGTGTATTTTCCACTGCCATCACTTTTATATTTATATACTTTCCTGTCTGAATTTGCTCCCCAGCTAAAACAAGAGGAAGAGATTTGATTCCCACTGTGAACCATCTATCAAAGACACTTAACCCCTAGTTGCTCCAGAGGTGTGCAACCTCTGACATATACAGCAATTGTAAGTCACTTAGGATAAAAAGCGTCAGCTAAATAAATAAAAGTAAGAACAAAAATGTGACCACCACATCAGACTAAAGTGACAAAAAGTGGCAAAAAGTGAAACATCTAAAGAACTAAACGACTTAAGACCAGTGACATTGACATCACTGGTCATGGAGTCATTTGAAATGCTACTTTTATGGTAATTGATGGTACAAAAGTAAAATATTCTTAAATTGAATATATAAAATGAAGACAAAATTATTTATTACTAATATAACTAATATAACAGCTCATTTAACTTAGTAGTAGTGCATAGGCTGAGAAAATGTGTGCATTTCTTTTAATGTAACATTTTCAGTGTTCAGCTTCAGTGTGTTTCAGTTAAACTGGGTAAACAGGAAGTCTGGGTTAGATACGCAGTCACAACTGGTTTTGACCACACAGAGGCCTGATAGCAGATAAGTGATGAGAAAAAGATATAGCAGCCTGGGAGAGTTGAGTGTTGAAATATAAAAAGACATGATGTGTGTTTTATAGGCTGATTTGAAGTTCATTATATTTAAATCTGACAAGCGTTAGGCCAAGAAACCTAAGAAGAAAACAGAAGAACATTTTTTTTGGCTCTGGGCTGTGTGGTGCCTTGGTGGATCTCTATAGCATATTTCAGCATTAAGGAAATTCAAAGTGCTTTGCATAAAACATAAAAGCAACACAGGGCATAATAAAAGACAAATAAAATAGATAAAACAGGAAAAAATGTAAAAAGAGTTAATTAGAAAATAAAAACAAGATAAAACAGGAGTGTATTTCTTATTTGTTCAGACCTAAGAACTGAAACAGGAAGTCTCATTAAAGTTATTTATGAGACTTCTGACTGACTGTTGTTCTAGTTCTGTCACACTTGAGCTAACTGTGGTTAACATGTAACTTCTGAATGGTGCACATGTTGGCAAAACAGATCAAAGATAAATCTCTAATAAATGTCCCCCCCCCCCCATTATGTGCTACTAGGAACGTGAAGCTGCAGACTCCAGGGCTCAGAGAGCTCCCATCTCCACCTATATTCCGATAACCAAGGTGAAGGGTTTCATGGACCTGGGCTGTCCCCCTGTGCCTCCCCTCGAGCCTAACCTCAACACATTCTTCGTTAGTCCGGACAGGCTTGTTAAACCTATAATTTCTGCACCCTGGTGGACACTATGAGGTCAGCTGCCCGAGCGAAAGGGAAGTATCAGGTGGCACATCAACTGGTCTCAACCTGATCAACCGTCAGAACGGTTGACTGGCAGGAAGTGCTAACGCAATGCCTTACACTGTTCCACAGCCATGTTATGCCTGTATTTCTCTGTTGAGACAAACTGTTTTGAAATAAAGAAGATACCAGCCAAGAGAGTCAGCGATCTGGCTGCCCTCTCTGTGGCTTCTTCATGTGTCAGGATTCAGGATGCTAATCATGGGGCAAAGCATCAAACAACAGAATTGTAGAACAAGAAACTTCTGTTCTAGATTAAAATGGACTTCAAAAACCATAAGATGTTATAGGTTCTATATGTAGTTTTTCTACTAAAATGAATCCTTTTTTTATTGCCTGTGTGTGAAGGGGTTGTAATCTGACATTAAATGATCCACCTGCCGGGTTTGGCTATTAACTCTGAAGGCAGGTATTCCTATTCCTATTCGAAGGCTCCGGGTCAAATCTTCCACGACTGACACGTGCACGCGCGCTCCAGAGCCTCTCGTGTCTACTTTGCACTCAGCAGCGACGACACACAACTTCCGACATGGAGTCTGCTAACACTAAGAAAGACCTGCTCCCAGCACAACACAGACTCCAACACAAACTCCACATGAGGATAAGAAACAAAAAAGTTTTATCTGCTGAAGCTCGTCGGGCCAAATGTGAATCGGATAGACTTTGGACGAAAACACAGAACAACATCGGCAGGGCTTTTGAATCAGAGAAACCTCCACTTTGTTTTAGGTATAAAAACAGACCCGCAGTTGGCTTTCATGCTATTGGAGAGCTAAGCTAACATTACTACAAAGCATGTAAAGTATATTTTGATTTTGTGCTTCAGGTGGCTCAAGTTAAATAGCGTTAGCTCGCCGGCTAACGCCGAGCAGTTGCTAATGTTGTCCGGTGCAAAGTTATATATCTTTCACATTAGCGTTACTTCACCAATCAATCACCCGTGTTACTTTCCTTTGTACCACAATGGCAAAGTGTCAAAGCCTGCAAGAAATGTTCTAACAGTAAAAAGCTAATGTGGAGCGATTTCTTTACTATCCCATAGTGATGCAGCCACGAGCAGCTAGCTAACGCTACATTAGCTCAGACCCGCAGCTGTTTGCTTTGTAACGTTCAATTTAGATTTATTTCCTTTTACTGATGGGTACACAGCTTCTCCACCTCTCAGTTGCTGTAACTAACATGACCCACATAATATACAACCCAGAGGAAGAAGAGCCATCCGCTAACTCCAGTTACAGTAAAGTTACTGCGGTCTAACTTTTTATAAAGTGTGACACAATCTCATAATATTCAGTCCAGCTCTCTACCCGTTTCATTATCATCCAGTACATGTAGCTGTGTTGACATTGCTGAGCCTCCGCTGACAGATTCACAGATAGTAAAGATAGTTACTGAAAGCAGCAGGCGAGCTAACGATGTAGCACGTCGGCTAAATGCAGTAAATGTACCGTGATCATGTAATGAGCGTGGATTAGTTCAACCTGCAGCTGATAAAACTATTACTGTAACGTTGCAGCAGGAGTTTCACTGAGTTTCCACCATGTTGTGTGAAGCTGGTTCCCCACCTGTCTATAGCCGCTCTCACTTTGCCTTTTTTCGGGAGTACTGTGTCGATATGCCGCTGTCTCGCTGCGCTGAATTTAGTAACATTACGGCGCCGGTGTTGATCCGTCTCTGAGACGAGAACCTTGAAGTAACAGAGCCTGAACATGTCTGAGTGAAAAGCCACAGCCTGCATGCTGCTGTTCCTGCGTTTATTGCAGGATTTCTGTATGAAAGCGGTTGTGTTTCGGATTCTGCTCGCTCATGAGTTCAGGCGAGCACGTGTACGAGCACACACCTGGTTGCAATCTTAAAACCACACCGCTAGTGGCTGCTGGAAACTACATAATGCCCCTTTAAATATTCTTCAGAAGGTATTTTTCTTTGGAGGCGTAACAATGAAAGAATTTAGTCTTATTTAAAGTGCATTTTCATCTGTCAGTGGGTGGTCTGAAGAGTTCCCACCATCTCTGGCTTGCACAGGGAACAAACTGCCTCTCCCCAATTTGATTTCTTATAACCCCTGAACATGCCACATCTTAAAAAAATGGCGGACAAACTGTGCTGCAACTAAAGCTCCTTTTATAGGTAATAAAACACTCTCTATCCGTTGTCCCTTATGAGATATTTTTTTGGCAACTCTCAGAGCTCTTTCCTGTTTTTCTCAACTCCAGATGCCTGACTATCTATCTATGATTGTTTCCCTGTCAAACAACTCTTTCTTGCCATTTTTTTAAAATTTCCTTCTATAACAGAACAGTTCACTTGTGGCTAGTCTCCTGTCCTCAAATAACCTGATGTAATCTACCAAACCGATTAAAAACTATATGTAAGCATTTATGTATGTTGATAATGTTTTTGGCTGGCAATTCTCCCACATTATCATTGTCAATAACATTAGTAAAGCATCTGTACCATTATTACCTTTTACTGTGGACTTCTGTGTGGATACTGTGTTTCATATTAAGGGAAGAGGGGATGTTGAGGGTCTGCTTTAATTTTCCTAGCCTGTTTCATAACTGCCTGGTCATACAGACTCTGTATAGACTCATAGTCTCTCCTCCCCACAATTTTCATGGCTGTTTTGTGCATGTTGGCAAGTTTGTTGTTCAACATAACTGTTGATTTGCCAAACCATGCAGTAATTCCATATCTGATGACACTCTCTAAGATTACTTCTGTGTGGATTCTGTTGTGTTGGCTGCTCTCCCATACCCCCACCTCTGTCCTGTCTCTCCCTCTTTATTGCTATCTTTCTCTCTCTTTCCCTGTCAAGCTCTGAATTTAAGCAGCAATGTGTTTTCAGCTAAACTGGAGGTTGTGATGATGCTTCATTTCCTTGCCACAGGAAAAATGCAGCAATGCTGATGATTGAGGGTTATCACAATCATCTATATTGTGAATTCTCATGAAAACAATTATGGCACTTACAGCTCCACACATAGTCACAGATTTCATCGACTTCCTAACAACACCCTGCGTAATCCAAGAGAAGCAAACACAATTCCTGCAAACAGCCGGCTTCCACTCATTTGAAGATTATTGCTCCAAGCATGAACAAGAATTTTTATGTGAAAGGAAGGTACCACAGCATCAAGACACAAGTTTTGTTTGATGCAGACCTCAATATTTTGGATGTGGTACCTAAATGGCCTGGGCCCACACATAACGACTGGATAATGAATGTGAATTGCCTGCAGCAGCTGGTTGAAAGGCATTTTGTGCCACCGGGTGCCATAAAATGAGATCAGGGATCATGTATTACCCTGAAAATTCTTTATTGTCAAATGTGTGTTGAACATGTACTCCTCTTCAGCATTCATTGTAAATTTTTCTGAGAATATTCTTATATAAGGAAATCTATTCAGTGATTGGTCCTTGCCCCTATCGTCGTCCAAAATCCTGTTTGCAGCACAAATAAGTGTTGTGAAACAGCCAAGACTGACACTTATGATTTAGCCCTACACTTCACTTAAATTAGGACTGAGATGCTTGATAACTGACTTTCAAGTGTAGTTTTGAGCCAAGAATATTTTTACTCTTTGTTAAGTCTGTTCTTAGCAGTGTTGTTGTGAGTAATTCTGAGAAGCTGAAAGAGTGGTGTTAAAAAGGTGTTAAATGATCAGAAACAGGCACCTTGCCAATGGATGAAATGTCAACATCAATACTCCGTGCTAACCAAATCCAGTGTGTTTCCATAAATATGGGTGACATTGTGTACTTTCATCAGAGTAGTTGTTGACATGACAATTGAAATCATCAGGTAAAATAATTTTATCATGACCGGTAAGAACAATGGATTTAAAATCGGTAAGAAGTTGCCATCATGTTTGGGGTCACAGTGTAGCATCAGCCAAATCAATTGTCCTGTTCCATACAGACCACCAATAGAACATAAATCCACTTTAAATGTTTAAATTTTTGTTGAGTTGACTCACCAGCTGCAGTTGCTGCTGTGCCACCAGTCCGAGACAATAAAGTGAAAGTAAACAGTTCACAAAACAAGAGGAAGAGAGCGCCTCGCCCACATCACAGGTCATATGTTCGGATATTTTAAATGACAGGAGAGCGCTGTTTGTGTCCTGTGTGAAACTCCTCATGCTCAGTCATGTTTCAGTGAATGGGGATGCTAGCAGTAAAATGCTGCTGTAACGAGTTATTAACAATCTGATAATGTCAACTAATACTTTTACTGCTGATACTTTAAGTGCATCTTCCTGATAATAGCGCATTACTTTTATTTAAATTTAAATGCACAACTTTTACATCACCACTGTTAACGTCATGTTTAATTATTCATTACTAGATTTGAAAATTATATTATTTTTATCCTGTTTGTAATGGAATACAGGCTCTAACATCACTCAACATCATGTTGTCTTCAGGGTTAAATTTTTGTGTCACGGGCACCACCTTGTGGAGCTATTCTTCTTCTGCTGTGTGTTTTACTAGGCCTATCTGTTCTGGTGGAGTTTGGATTGTGACAAAGGATTATTTCCAATTACCATTGTAAATAATCCTGTAACCATATTAGTAGTGTGTAATCTGTTGAGCAAATCATAATATCATAATATCATAATATTGATGACTTCACTAGCTACATCTCCGTGGTCAAACATTAGATAGTATGGAATGCCATTTCAGTCAATATTAAATAAATAAAAGTGCAAACACATTAATTAACAGGTTTTTAATTAAAGAGCACTGCTTTATTTCAGGGAATAAATGAATAAGTAGCAAATTTAAAATGTATACATTTAATGTCTCATTTAAAATGTGATGTATCTATTTATGGTGACAATTACACATTAAAATACATAAATATTTATTTATTCTTTTTTAAGCACAGCAAAGTCAGAAACTTATGAGTTATCATCTCCACTTTTAACAACAAAAAAGTGACAAGAGCTAATATATTTTATAGTTAATTATAATGACTTGGAATAATACACATTTAATACACATTTGAAAGAATGAGACCATATATTTTACAAATTCTCAGCTCAGTGCCCACTTACCAGGTTTTCTTTTGAAGCTTTCAGCCATAACTCATGGCCTTTATCTACAGTTGGAGTTTGCTCAGTGACCTCATTAACGATTGCATTGTACCTTCTGTATTTGGTATATATATCAAACCAACTTTATTATTTTCGAATTGATGGATAATATGTATTTTTGTAAATTTATGTAGTGTAGTGGTTGCTCTGTGTTTTTTCTTGTTTTGTCTATCTGCCCAGGCACAACAGATGCAAATTAGCTGTTAGCTAACTCTGGTGCAATTGTTTTAATTGTGCGCTGTCCCTGTCAAATAAACATTTTAAACTAAACTAAACAAATGTTTCTTTTGTATAGCAGAGATGTCTTCCCTTAGATTGTCTCAGCTGTTCCACCATGTCCAACAGCTCTGGGATCTGCTGCTTGTCCTTCATGTTGAGAACAAAATATCTTCCTCCACAGCTCTGACAGAGCTCCTGGATGTCCTTGTCTTCTTTTACAAAGTTAACAACAGCTGGAGCTGCAGGATCTGACTCCACAGTGAACAGAATCATGGTGAAGTCATCGACTCGAGAGCTGAATGTGTTCTGGATGGTCTCTAACTCTCCCTTGTCTTCATCAGTGAGGGGACCCACAGGTAGGACCAGGATGAAGGCATGGACGCCCTCAGGATCACAGAGGGAGATACACCTGAGTGATTCCTCCATCACGTCCTCCTGAGGTTTTCCATACAAGGCAGGCAGCTCCACCAGGGAAACCCAACGTCCACACACCTCTCCCTGATGTTTAACACACTCTGATGAGTTGGAGACTGAATGAAACTCTGTCTGACCTAAAATGGCCTTGGCTGTTGAAGTCTTCCCTGCTCCTCTCCTCCCACACAGAACCAGGTTTAAAGCTGGTTTGATGTGTCTAAACTTTGGACCGATGGTCTCTCCAGTGAAGGTGAGGAAGGTTCCTTTGTTTTCATGCACAATGTTCTCAATCTTCTCCATTAACAATGTGTGATCATTTGCAAACATGCTGTAGTGCCTTCCACCACATTCCTCAAGCAGCTCATTCACATAAAAATTTGCAGTCGTTTCATTTGTGCTGATGACCATTGAGTGTTTAAAAGCATCTTGACCAAAGAAACTCAGAATGAACTGCAATGTTTGCATCTTCCTATCGGTGAATGTAGAGGGTTTCACTAACAGCAGCAGAACATTCGGTCCAGGCGAACACAAAGCCACACATCTCTTCATCTCTTCTTTCACTGTTTCCACAGACAGACTAGGCATGTTTCGGGGTTTAACTACTGTTACACATTGTTCGTTCCACTCCCCGTAGCTGACTGATTTATGTTTCTTGGAATGAGCCCCTTGGTTACCAATGATGAAGTTTCCAAGTTTTGTCTTTTTTTTCTCACTTTTCCCCAGCAGCACAATCCTGATTGAAGATTCTGTAACACAATAGTGAGATAGAGAAATAAATCAGGGGGAATAATCTCTGTAGTGAACAGAACCAGAACTTGTCCTTAATTATTAATGGAGTAACATGGAAATCCCCTTTCCAACAAAGAGGTCTTTCTGACATCTTTACCCAGAACCAAGGACCCCGGATGTAACAGGATTTAACTGGTATTCACAACTGTCATAAGCTTCAAGGGCACCTTCATTGATAAGTTTGATGTGTTTATTCACATTTTTATAACTCTAAATGATTTATATTATATATTTCACACATGTATACAGATGTATTTATCTCATTGTCTGAGTTGAAATTGGATATTTGATTTTGACTTGCAGAATTCAAGTGTTTAAATAATGGTAAACAACTCCAAGAAATAGGATGCTCAATCTTTACAACCTCTGTGTCTCTCTGTCCTGCAGATTTAATCTTTCTCTGTCTCTCCATAAAGGCTATCTTAAAAGATATAAATAATCAAGTTTTCTCACCTTTTCTCTGAATTTACAAGAGTTAACATTACCTCCTAGTGTTATGATTATGAATGAATGATACTAAGGTCTACTAAGGTAAGAAGTTTCACAACAAGGCACACCAACTTAAAAAAGTGCTGAGACTTTCAATGAAAAAATAACATTCCAAGGAGAATAGAAAGGGTTGCACCTCTTCACCTCAGTTGGCTAAGGACTACAAAGACAATGTGAGTAGTGATTGTAACAGCATCCACTTCAACACAGCTATGCATCCAGCTCCTCCATCGATACCCACAGTGGTTTGATTTGAACAGAGTGCTCCTCAAATCCACATCCTTGGAGTTATAATTTCAGAAAAAAAAACATGTTGCACTGACCACAGACTTCACCTGGTCAAATATAGCTCGATATATCCAACACGTTTCATTGTTATATAAGTATATGAGTTATGAATGCCACACGGACAATAACGTCACCGTGGAGTCGACACCATGCAATTCTTGAAAGTCTTGAACAGTATGGTTATCGAGGATGAATTCTTACCAGAGACTCATGCAACAGATTTTAAAGGTAAAGTTAGCAACAAACAATGTGCAACGTCAACGGTATGACTTTCAAAATAAAACACTAATGTTTTGAAACTGCCATTTTGAAACAGTGTTATTAAATGAAACCTTGCAATTTGGTTGGGTTTAGGTGCAAAAGGTACTTGGTTTGGTTTAGGCAACAAAAATACTTTGTTGAAGTTAGGAAAAAGTCATGGTTTGGGTTAAAACAACTACATCTGCCAGTTAGCATGTAAGTCAACTTATGTCACGTACAAAATTTACGTAACCTGGCTAACTTCAATACAAACATTGACGTTTTGTTTCATATGGGATACGAACCCTATTCTCCTGGTTCAAATTCAGGGTTCTGGCCCTCCATCCACCCAAACCACCTCCTTAATCAGTCTTTTCTCTTAAATATCATATATCTACCTTTAACATCAAAAACCAACGCTACAGGGCTTCCCCACTGCATTCAACTTTGACGCTATAGGGATCCCCAGTACGTTACAAACTGACGCTGTTGGGTCTTGACCATGCGTCCATATAAGTCAGAGATTGAGAATGGGTTGGTGGAACATGTTAATTTCAATGTTAGTTAATGTTTAATGTCTGGTTCAACTCATTCGTACATTTGCCTTCAAATGTAATGTCAGTCAATCTCCATGGACCCCCATGTCAAAATGGTTAATGTTTCTGCAGAAATAAACATATTTACAGACTAGCATAAAAAAATTGTTTTGATCTATATAGCTAAATTCTCCCATCCCCAGACAACTGTGCAGGTGTGGGCTATATTTTCAGTCACTTTCAGTCAATTTATATTGAGCTTAATTAGGCTTAAAGTTATCCATAATTAAGAATGGGACACTTTAAGTGACAGGTGTGTGCCATCTTGGGTGGCTTCCCTCTTGATGACTAGCCACCAGCTGTGTGCGCACTCCACCAATGTTCTACCTCTTTTCCCATTTTTTGGATTAGCTGGGAGCTAGGCATCAGGCACTGACAAGATGGTGAGGGCCAGAGCCACCACACTGTGCTTCACAACGGCACCTCAGAAACCTATTGGTGACATAGAGAATACGTCCATGTTTTTAACAGCCTATGGTTATCCGTGGCATGTCATCCGGGTAATGTCTGGAAAAGTGCAGGGTAACACCATGCCACTACAATGAACATTGTTGAGTTTTAAATGGATTCAATTTGTGATGGCTCTGGTTTTATGTCAGCAAAGTGTTATCACACTTAATACTCATTTACCATTACTGTTTTCAGGGTCTGAGAATGTTTCCTGTGCTTCACAGCTCACATGCTCTCCTCTGTTCTGCTTCACAGTTTGGTCCAAGCATGCCAACAGCTCTGGAAGTTCAGCGGTCTGATTCCATAGAAATTGGCCTCTACATTTTCTGATGATGTCTTTTAAGGGTGCATTGTTCATGTAGTTTTTCCTGACACCTGGAATCTCATCTGTGGGTGTTGATATTAGAACCATTGAATGGTACAATGATTGATCACTGAAGAGATTCAGGACTCTGCAGAGTCTCAGTTTCTGTTCCTCAGTGAAGTCTTCAGGCTGTAGAACCAGCAGGAACACATGAGGTCCAGGATCAGAGAGTCTCACACAGGTTTCTATAAACTTGGTTAGTTTCTCTTCAGAGACACTGGGATACAGCAGATCTGGGGTGTTGATGAGAACTATTTCTTTTTCCTCCAAATGTCCTCTTTCTCTCAGGCAGTGGCCTGGTTCTTCATCAGTGTTGAACTTAGTCTCTCCCAGTATGAAGTTCCCCACTGAACTCCTCTCAGACCAGCTGTTCCCCAGCAGAACAACCCTCAGCTCAGACACTGAAAAGAAAACAAATGAAACAAAACAGAATAATCTAGTTTGATTCACTGAGTGGAGGCATGAGTTCATAGCTGCTGCTGTGCTTCACAGGTTTATCATCTGACGTTGCCAGGAAACAGAAATTATGACATTTATAACAGGTCTGCTTATAACAGTTACATATGGGGGTATTTATGTTTCAATATTATTTATATGAACAGATGAGCAATGTGTGTGTACATGTGTAATCTGTATATATAAAACACTGCACAAACACAAAATGAAGATTTGTAAACTCACAAAAATATTTTGCAAATAGAAAACGGATCTGCAAATACACAAACAAATTCCACAAATCATAAAAATATCTGTGAATATATTTAATAGTTTACAAATAAATGAACCGCATTTGTGAATATCTTCCTAACATTTACAATTTTCAAACAGCCATTTGTGAGTCCAGTTTTAATTTAAAAATTATTGAAAAGTATTTGTGAAGATCTTCCCAACATTTACAACTTTTAAACAGGCATTTGTGAGTCCCGCCTGTATTTGTCGATCTCAGTTCTTCACACACGGAGTATTGAAACAAACTTTCCACCGATGCTAAGACAATCGACTCGTGTCATTTGGCTGTTTTCGGAGTCTACCTGATGATGCCTACTGACGCCCGCCGATGACATGATTTCCACCTTTCAAAGTAAAACGGCCTCTAAACTGCCTGAATGTGCCAGCTTGTTGCTATCGGGAAGGAAATATAAACTGCTGTTTCAACAAAATGTGAATGCAGACTGAAAATCAACCTTGACTTTGAAATAAGAGCAACAATGTGCTTATAGTGCTTACAATGTCAAGGCCCCCGGGGAACTTGGGCCTTGTTAAAATAGTGAGCTGACCACTAGGGCGCCTAGGCACCTGGTGCTTGACGCTTGATCTGACAATAAGTCAAGTCAAAGACTACGTTCAGACTGCTGGCCAATGTGACCCAAATCCAATTTTTTTGCCCATATGTGACTCTGATCTGATCTTTTTATTATAATGTGAACAGGCCAAGTCATGAGAATCCAAGAATCTGATCTTTTCCAGTTCAGATACAGATAACAGATAGCTTTATTAATCCCAGAAGGGCAATTCAGTTTTTACAGTTCGGAATTGGGACACTTCCATAAGTGGTCCAAATACGACACAGATCGAATCTTTTTAAATGTGACCTCAGTCTGGACACTCAGGTCACATTTGATTGACGTTGACATAACTGTAGAGCAAATTCTTCTGCGCATACGGGTCACTTTCAGGCCACGGACACTTCCCACTTGAGTCTGATATGGGCCACATTTAAACTATAATGTGAACTGTCAAACAAAAAAATTGGATTTGGGAAAAAAAAAATCAGAACTGGGCATTAAGGCCTGCAGTCTGAACGTAGCCAAAACATCAAGTCAAATTTATTTAAAGTGGAAAATCATCAGCTGTGTGGTGACACAAAGTTTGAGGATTGGATAAAAAACGCTGACAGCAGATAAGTTACACACATTAAAAAACAACAATAAAATACAGAATTATATAACTAATAATCAATAAAAAATATTTTAAATGTATAAAAATTTATAAAATACCCTAATTCAAACCTTAAGCCTTCTCACAAAATAAAGACAAAACATCCCTAACTAAAAGCTTTACTAAAAAGAAACGTTTTTAGTCCACTCTTAAATATGGAAATGTTGGTTGCTTCTCGAACACAGACAGGGGTCTAATTCCACAGCCGAGGTGCCTGATGACTAAACGCTCTGGCTCCCATTCTACATCTAGAGACCCTAGGCACTATAAGAAGACCTGAATTTTGGGAGCACAGTGTTCTAGTGGGGCAGTATGGTGTAAGGAGTTCTTCCATATAGGATGGTGCCTGACCATTAAGGGCTTTGTATGTAAGAAGTATTTTAAAATCAATTCTCAATTTTACCAGGAGCCAGTGCAAAGTTACTAAAACAGGGGTGATATGATCTCTCCTACTGGTTCTTGTCAGTATGCATTTAGCAGTGTTTTGTATTAACTGGAGAGACTTAGGAGATCTTTTGAGCAGCCTGAAAGCACAGACTTACAGTAATCAAACCTTGAGGTAACAATTGCGTGGACAAGTTTCTCTGTGTCATCTCGATGCAGAAGGTTTCTAATTTACGCAATATTGTGAAGGTGAAAATAGGCGGTCCTTGTAGTTTGCATTATGTGTGAGTTAAAAGACAGGTCTTGGTCAAAAATAACTCCCAGATTCTTCACGGTGGTGCTGGAGGCATTCAAGAAATTATAATACATCCAGTTCACATCCTTGATGAACATTTGAAGCCTAGCTAACTGGTTGGTTTCATCAAGTCTGATAGAAAGGTATAACTGAGTATCATCAGCATAACATTGAAAATTTATACTGTTGTTCCTAATGATATTACCTTGCGGAAGCATATATAAGGTGAATAATATAGGTCCAAGGACTGAAGCTTGTGGAACTCCATGGGTGACTCTGCAGAGCAGAGAGGACTTATCGTTTACATGTACAAACTGGGTCCGATCTGATAACTAAGATTTAAACCAGCTTAAAGCAGTTCCTTTAATGGCGATTAAGTGTTCAAGTCTCTGTAGTAAAATATTTTGATCAATTGTATCAAATGTCACACTTAGATCTAACAAGACCAATACAGAGACTAGTCCCTTATCTGATGCTGTTAAAAGATCATTAAAGATTTTTACCAGTGCTGTCTCTGTACTATGATGCATTGTGAAACCTGACTGAAATTTTTCAAATAGGTTGTTGCTATGCAGAAATCTACAGAATTGATTTGCCACAGTTTTTTTTCAATGATCTTGGACATGAAAGGAAGGTTAGATATCAGTCTGGAACTGTCTAAAAACCCTGGATCAAGAGCAGGCTTTTTAAGAATTGGTTTGATAACTGCTTCCTTAAAAAACTGAGGTACATAGCATGTTGTCAAGGAAAGATTGATAATATTTAACACAGAAGTGCAACTGAGGACAAAACCTCTTTAAGCAGTTTGGTTGGGATGTGGTGTGTGAGGCAGGTTGTTGGGTTTGACGAGGACTGTTGCTTCCTCTCAATATGTCAACCCTGTCAACTCTTATCATGTTATGGTGCACCTGATTCCTACTTACAGACAAAAATTAAAACTCTGTAGAGGATCTTCAGGCATGTTTGGACTACACTAACTGGGATGTTTTCAGGACTACTAATCTGGATGAGTATACAGAGGCTGTGACGTCCTACATCAGCTTCTGTGAGGACAGCTGCATTCCAACATGCACTAGGGGGAGCTATAGCAATGACAAACCCTGGTTTACAGCAAAACTCAGACAGTTGAGGTTGGAGAAGGAAGAAGCATTTAGAAATGGCGACCGGGCCAGGATTAACAAGTCAAAGTACAGGTTTAGCAAGGTGGTGTGTGATGCTAAACAGCTGTACACAGAGAGACTACAACACCAGTTCTCAAGAAAGGACTCTGCTTCTGTCAAGAGAGGCTTCAGACAGATCACCAGCTACAAACCTAAATCCCTCCACTCTATAAACATCTTACGCCTTTCCAACAAGTTGGACCAGTTTTACTGTCGCTTTGAAAGATAATGGGACAGACCTGACACTACCACCCATCACACCACTGATTGGCCTCAGTTCACCATCTCATCCCCCACTCTTACCATCCAGGAAAGGGATGTCAACAGAGTGTTCAGAAGGCAGAAACCACGCAAAGCACCTGGGCCTGACTCTGTCTCCCCATCCAACCTGAGGAACTGTGCTGATCAGCTGTCTCCGGGGTTCACAGACGTTTTTAACACCTCACTGTTGCCATGTGAAGGCCTGCTTCAAAGCCTCCACCATCATTCCTGTCCCCAAAAAACCAAGGACCACAGGACCACAAATCTTTTGAGCGCCATGTGTTGTACCACCTTATATCCATCGCAAACCCTCTCCTGGACCCCCTGCAGTGTGATAATGCAGTTAACATTCACTTCATCCTCCTGGATGCCCCAGGAACCTATGCCAGGATCCTGTTTGTGGATTTCTGCTTTGACTTCTATATCATCAACCCGGCCCTGCTGCTGGATAAGCTCTCCCAGCTGAACATGCCAGAAACTGTCATCACAGGGTTCACAGGCCATTGTTTATATCTTTTTACCCCAGTGCTAAAAGAGGCATCAATGGCGTCTTGACAGCCAGTGTCAGTAGTTACTAAGAGCAGGACTTAGATATAAAACCTTGTGACATAAAACAAAGTCTAACTATATACACTAAATACACTTCAAACGGGGAGTAATAATAAAACTTGAGACTTAAAAACTTTAAGTCTCAAACAGAACCTCCGACAGGTAGGCACAGAAGCTGACGCAAGCGCATCAAGGACCCCTGGCCCCCTCAGCACTAACTGTGTGAGGGTCCCAGGGCTCCTCTGCACTGCATGAGCTAACCACTAGTGCCCCTGTGTGCTTATAGTATGAGTTAACCACTAGGGCCTCCAGGCCCCTCAGTGCGTACATAAAGCATAACACCCAGGCCTCTTGGTACAAACACTGCATGCTTAAAATAAGAGCCCCTCAAAGAGTACAGTGCTTCTGTACAAGTGAGCTGCCTGCTACCTCTGTGCTGTTGCCTTTTCTGCTCCTTTTCCTTAAGACGATTCCAAAAGGCAGGTGCCCAGGGGCCTCACTGTCACAGCTCTGTGTTTCTGTCACCCTGAAACCTTCTCAGGATTCTCACCCTCCTGTCACATCTACCACCCAATAGCTGACCACTGGTGGGTTTTGCTTTTTGGCAATTTAGCCAAAAGGTCTCAAATAGTTCAAATTCTGTTTGCTTACTAAAATCATGTAAAACGGCAATGTCCTACATCGCTGTAGTATTGACATTTCCTATAATATGTTTATATGTTGTAGTTTCCTTGACTAACTTTCTGTCTGTACAAACAGAGTCACTCATCTAGCTGACACTTGGAAGCAAAGGACAATTCCGATCTTTAGTGAAACACTTCTTATCACTGTTTTAAGTCAGAATATCAGCATATGTTGACTGACGTGTTGCAGGTCTCTACAGGTAGATTTACATGCTAATAAGCTGAAACTAAACGACTGCATAAAAAAAGAAACTCATTCAGAAATGTAAAACATGTTTGTAAAATAAGCAACAAGTCTCAGTGTGACTAAAGAGGCTTTCTTAATCTGCAGGAAACACTGGTGGAAATTTCTGTACTTCAACAAAACAAACTCCTCTCTCCAACTCTTCCTGCAACAAGTCGCCTCTCATGAGATTTTAGAGGGAGAACTGTCCCTGAGCAAGGGATCCATTGCATGATGTTGATGATGATGGACAATATAATGAGGTTTTGAGGGTTTGTTTTCTCCCAAAATTACAACTGTTTTAATGAAGCACTTATTGTGTTACAAAGTAAATCATAGCTTCAAATACTGATCATCTGATGAAGATCTCATGAATAAATCTGCAGATCATTTTCCATTAATTATTTGGTCTATTAAATATCAAACATCACGGTGTCCTCCATCCCAAATTGATGTCTTCGAATGACATGTTTTGTTTAACCAACAGTGCATTATTATTATTTTCATTACGAAGACAAAGAACAAAGACAAACATACAACTTTTGCTTGAAGGAATAACTTAAACTTTTGATCAATTATAAAAATAGCCTAGATATTTATTATTTCTATCCAAGTTTGAAAATGAAATCATTTTGTTTGTATAAAAAAAGAAAAGACACATCCAAAAAAGTGTCCAAAATTCCCCTCAAAAACCAAAAAATCTGAGTTTGAACCTTGATAAATGAGATAGATTAACATACTTCATGTGTCTATGTGAATGTTTACAATGGTAGAACAGCAGCAGAGTTATGAAAGGCCACAACATGAAAGGGATGTGAAACCAAAGAGGCTGAAATAAACTAACAGCAAAGTCAAATAAAAAAAGAGAAAAATATCTTAACTGTTTAAAGCATGAACAGAACAGCTGATTAAAATATGTTTTACCACTGAGATCATAGTGTCGGTTTTGTACTCAACTAATATTCTGACCCTCTCATGCACGTAATGTTTTGTAGAGGAGGTAGAGGTAGAGGATGGGTTTGTAAAGGGCAGCACTCTCGAAAGAAGCAGCAATTTTTTTACAGTTCATAAGATTTTTCCCCTGCTCAGCTGTCTTTACATGTCTATTTTTATCAGCGCAGCTCACACCTCTGAAACATGAAATTCGCTTACAGGGCCCTATATTTGTTAGACAATCAATTAATTACAGAATATGTAATGAAGCAAGAAAGTAGGAAAAATATGGTGATGATGGATAACACACGTACGTTATATTCCCACTACATTATCCCCCAATGTGTCCCTGAGCAATTAACCTTTAGTTGCTCCAGAGGTGTAAGACCAGTGACATAATTTGAAATTTTACAAACAGTTTAATTCCAGGTGGTAATATAGAGAGGAAGAATTCTGACTCAGTTTAGTTTAAGTCACTGTTGGGTGGCAGATATTGAAAGCTGCTGCTCAGCTCCAGTGGTTGCAGATCATCTGACGCTGTAAGGACACAAAACAAAGATTTATTCACATTATCTATAATTTAAGGGACACTGTTTCTGGAAGGATTTATTGATTATTTTGTGTTTTTATGTGTTTTTACTTACTCAAGTTTGAGTCTTTTGGATATTTTTCTCTTATTTGGTGTGAGAGGTGTTACCCAATCAGCAGTGAGGTGTCTATAAACAATGCCATATTTAAAAGGCAGTGCAGTGTGCTTATGTACAACAGTGTTCCAGGCAGCACCATTTCTGTTTAAACAAACAATTTGCTGTGTTTTGTCAGGGTTGATTGTGGACCTGCTGTCTGGTGATCCAGTGCTGACCTATTCTGGCAACTACCTAACAAATACAAAAACTAACTAACTTTTGGAACACAAAATGTTGAACTACAAGCAAAGCTAATCAGGAATGGGCAGTATTTATCATTACTTGTTTATAAAATGCTTATTTTAAATACAAAAAAGGTTTTTAGTATTTAATACGGTTGATGAAAATGGCTTCATAGTTTGTATGAAAACACTTTAGTGTTTAAGGTTTAAAAATACTGTAAAATCTATGTGATAACATAATAAAAATGCTGCAGCTGATTGGTGCCTAATTTACCCAGACTTGTTTGTTGTTGTCTGTCATTGCTATAATCTGTTGTAACATTGTTCATTATTTTGTAGCTGTTTATTTATTTCTCCTGTTTTGTTTTAGACCAAAATACAAAACAGAAAATGAAGCTGCGATTTGGATCACTTAGGCACCCTTTGTCTTGGACTCAAAGGCTGCTTCAGCACAAGGGAGCTCGTGGGAAAACTCCTGGTCTCAGCACTGCTGATTTAAGTGACACTATCAAAACTTAAGACTCCAGATGGAAGTGCTGAAAGGACTGTGTTTCCTATGAGAAGAACTTGCAGAGAACTCTGAAGTGGACACTAACATGTTTGGCTGGTCTGATTCTGTATTTGCTGAATAAAAAGCCTTAGTGATGCCCAGACTACCAGGTGTAAAGATTGCTGTACCACTGTTAGCTCTCTGTGGATGTTGCATTATTCCATGTGCCAGAGGTCTGATTGTAAGAGCTATTGCTAAATGTGTATCTATTAAAATGATCACACTCCATGAACAAGTGAGCATGCCATTGTTGCAGCAGCAGAACAGTGATGACAGGAAGGACCCAGATTCGTTTTCTCTTTTAAACTGGTGTAGATTACATCATGATGACTTTCTATGACCTGATGATCTTTTTGTAATGTTGTATATACTTGAGTGATCAAACAATGATCACAAGGGAGGAGTATGTGATGAAAATTTGATACAAGAAACAGTCAAACACAATAAATCATCACAACACAGCCATGAGAGCTGAAATAATAACAATTCATTTAAATTAGTAACTGAAAGAAAAGCATCAAAAATAATTCTACCTGACAGCCTAAATTTGTTTGTGTCTATGTACGAGACTGTGTGTGTCTGTGTGTGGGTGTGTGCACAGAAGCCTGAGAATTTAGTTGTTAGTGAGAGTGTGATGCCCCAACCGTGCGGCACCGACCCCAGCAACAGGCAGGCAAGAACCCCAGTCGCCAATAATAGGGGTGGAAGTAATAAATACATTATATAAATACATTTTATATATATATACTCTTATAAATACACATACACACACACACACATACATATATTAAACAAAAAATGAAAAAATGATGCACTAGACGTGACACATGAGACCCCGACCCAACCAAGAGACGCCCAAAGAAAACAACCATCCAAATGCCAGTCGACAACGGACTAGCGTCAGAACGCAAAAGGCAAAACCCGTGTAAGAGCTTGGACCAGCTGCGGCGTACACATCACAGAGACCAATGCTTCCCCCAGAATTCCAGGCACAAGCCCAGAATAAACCGGAGCACAGCCCTGTCCCGCACCCACATTGCACATCCTGATAACTAACTTTATACTTCAGTCATCAAAGGAGTCCAAAAACTGGCCGACAGAGAGATGGGGAAGCATGGATCCGAGGCCAACGAAGCTTGGTCCCCCCAAGCTAATGAGGAAATGCCCCCCCGGACTCCAATGCACAAACGAACGCTCATCAGCCTGCCAGAGATCCTGCACAGACAACATAAAGATGCATCCACAATCGCCCTACAATCCCATCGCAGCCCTCTGAACCGCAACCGGATCAACCCACGCCGCGCCCAGAGAAAGAGACTCCCGAATGCCGAGGCCAATAAGAACCACCCACACACCTTCAAACCCATCTGCCTCTGTAAATCTATTGTATTGTGTTGGATGCATGTCATGGATTGTGAAGTGCTGTATGGTGGAGTAAAGATAAGGTGTGTGGTAACTAAGGTGCAGTTAAAATTGGAGGGTCGTTACGACACAGGCACCCCATAACTTTAGTGGGGTGGAGCCTCCCAACGTGCCCCTCCCACCCCCCAAGCCCTCTGTGTCTAATGTGTAATTAAAATTGAGGGGGGGAGACATGATCAAACGGGGGAAGGTGAAGTAGGTCACAGGGAGGCTAGAATGGTCCCCCACACTGGATCTAGATTCCTGACAGGCCCCATCATTCAGCCACATCCCCCACCCCACTAAGCAAGAGGACGCCAGGTCCCTCCAGCCCAGAGCTTTTAGCAAGAGTTCCTCAACCACCGGCAACACCCTAGAGCCAGGGACAACCCGGGCCATCCCCAGGATGGGTCCAGGGGGGGCACAGCTCCCCCCAGGGCGGCCCAAGGTGGTTCTAAAGAAAGTCTTCTAGTATCTTCAACCAAGTCCAGTTGCCCTTGACTTACACCCTATTTTGGATGTAAAATACTGATCATCATTAACGATGATAATGATGACATCATAAAAACACTGCCTCTGATTGGTGCTTGCTCAGTAATTAACCCAAACATGTTGAAATCAGAACAGAAAATTGATTCAGACTGGAAGGTGAAGGTGAGAAACGTGTCGGTTTCCAGCTTTCCATCCATTTTTAGCAGAACTTCCTGTTAAGTTTTGGTATTTGTTACAGCAGCCTCGACTAAATCATTTACCAATTTCCATAATGTTCATGCTAACTTATCTGAAGCAGCTCTCACTGTTAACGTTGGCTTGCCACTTTCTGCCTATCTTACGTTTCTTACCTTCAGCAAACTGTTAGTTAAACATTAAACTGTACGTTAAAACTGACGTTCATCACAGGGATATGTGAATATTTCACCTGATAACTGCTTGCAGATTTATCGCATGACTTATTCAGCAGAGAAAGGTGTGGCTCTCGAACATTGAACCACTTAATAAGCTGAGTCTGTGTTCTTGTGAAGGGATACAGCAAATAGATTTCAAGGTGCCTTGAAAAAGTATTTTCAGTATTTCTGAAATACAAATATACAGTAGATTATTTTGATACACCTTTTAAAACACATTTTGATGTATCTTTACCCTTTCCTGATCATAAGAGAGTTTTTCTTCCATGTTGACATTTCTTTTATACTGTGGTCACTGGTATGTTGATCTCCTCTCCTCTCATCTCTTGTCTTTAGTTCAATAACTCATCTTTTTAAAGTTTCTAAATTTGTGAATTGAATAAATCTTTCATTTTTGACCAAAAACAAGCAAAAGTATCATAAATTGTCTTGTAGTGTGTTTGACAGGTGTCTTTTATTTTCTCTTCCAACATGTGAACATGGTCCACGTACCTGAAGTGGATGCTGTTATCTTGAACTGTCAGTCTGCTGTAGTGTGTTTTTATCTCATGAAAGTGAGAATAAAGCAGATTGCTTTCAGTTATTGAAGTCACGGTGGTAGCTGCAAAACTGTGACTGCTCCATCTGATCATCAGGCCTAAAGGGTCAACACACATAAGAGGACTGTTTAAACTTGAGTGATCAAATATATAGAAACCCATGAGAACTGTACAGAACCTCAGTACAATATTCCTGTTAAATGACATGTTGCACAACACTGTGATGTCCGGAGAGACTTTCATACCAGCACCACAAAGTATAATTATAGAATAAAGCCACATTACAAATAAGTATTCATCTGAACAAAAACTGAACATGTAGACTGTTTAACTGTACTAAAAAAACAGCTGTTAGCTGTTTCTGTTAAACTCATCACTCTGTGTATATTTTTAATTTATTTTCTGGAGTCGACTCACCAGAACTTGTTTCTGCGCGATTTTCCCTCCAATAAAGGAACGTATAGACTTCACAGTGACGGACTCACTGAGAGCAGAGTGCAGAGAGGAGACAGAAGGTGTGTCAGGAGGAAACAAGGAACCTGATTGGCTTAGAACCACCATCCTCTTTAATGGCCGTTACTGTGGACACTCAGTGATACACTCCAGTAAATCAGACCTTTGACCTGCAGCTTGACTGTTAATTAAAATAACCCCTTTCTGTCTCACACCAAATGAGCAACAGGAATAGTTTGATCCAAGTTTCAGCACCTGTAAACTTTTAGTTCAAGTTATTGTTAATAATCTTACATATTTTTTTACATATGGTTCAATAAAACCTTTGCCAGTAAAAAGCCACTATTTGACCGCTGCAGCTGTCTCGCTGGTTCAGCTAATAGCTTATTGTTAAAAACAAGTTGAAGTGAAAGCTGTCTGTCAAGTTTTGGATTTGAAAATAAGGGACATTTTCCCGTGCCCACCGGAGCAGTCCCACCACCCCATCCAATCAGTAGGCTATCCCTTACATTTTAAGACAGGTGTTATAGCCTAAATGAACACAAAAGGGTAGGCTATATATGAAGAGCATTTATTTAAATGCTTATTTGCGTATTTTCTGTTCATTTATCATTATTTGTCTTTACACTTAGCCAACATTTTATTTTTATTCCACACATTCTTTTCATTTCATATTGCTTTTCTTTTAAAGTTTTTCTTTTAATTTCACATAACTTTTCTTTACTCTTTTAGTGAGTTACTGTACAAATTTGTTGCAGACTTTGCTTCTTTAAGACTGTTTTGGAAGGAGTGTATTTGTGGGCAGAGTGGTTCATTTTACTGGAGAGAGCGCAAACGGTTCTGTTAGGTGCGTTCGAGATGACGGCGGCTGACTTTCGCCGACTTGATAGTCTAACTTGCTGCAGGTGACCGCAGGGGCGGGGTATAAAAAACGGCGCATAAAGTCGGACACATTCTACGTGCAGCAGCTTACTGTGAGCTGACATCAATGACTGATCTCGTGGAATTTGCAAAGAATAATGCCGCGAGACCGGGCAGTAGTGGGGTTCCAACTTTGTGCAGTCGGGGAAACGCAACTGCGGCCGCCGGACTCAGCGCCTGCAGCCGCCTTGCTCCCGCGAGGTTTTAATGTCATGTGACATGGCTACGGTTTGCAGCGCCGGCGAAAGTTGGACACAATTTTAAACCAGCATGCCTTATGTTAAGTCAGCGCTGCGCAGCGCCGCAAAGTCAAACGCTCCTATTGTTTTTTAATAACGCAGGGTAAAATACGGGACTTTCCCGGCCAAAACGGGATACTTGACAGGTATGAGTGAAAGCTGTCTGTCTTTAGTAGGCCTAACTGTTCAGCTTAGTTTGCCTGTACATTAAATATGGCACATTATAAACTCAGCTGGTGGCTGAGACAAACCAGCAGCAGCATCGGGAGGAGGAGGACAGGAGGGACTAAGCTGTTCATAATTTCTAAACTTCACACAGTATGTTGATGTCAGGAATATGTAATATTTATTTTACTGACATGTTAAATTTGTTTGTTGTTTGTTGCTGTAAATCCTGTTGCTGCTCTAGAAACAACAAAAAATTTAAATAATAGCCTATATTTAATTATTTAGTAATAAATAGGACGGATAAGAGCATCAGTAGAGAACTGAACCAATAAGGATTACCAATACAAGTGTGTCAATAAAATCTTAATGATCCCAGCACTTGCCAAACCAAGCAAGTGTCCTGAGAAAATGTCCGGCCCATCTCTGTGTCCTGGTTTTAAAATCCATCCCAATTAAATTTATAATTGAACAGCCCTGGTCTACAGTAATCATAGTAATGTATCTTCTTGCGACAAAATTAAACTGAATGCAGCATTGTAGACAATATTTTGTCCTTGTAATCCATGTTTCCGTTGCATGGACAGCCTTTGGATATTGCTGGAAATTTTATTTCTTATCACAACAATTTAAAAATGCTTTGCATTTAAACAGCACTTTTCATACACAAAATGTGATTGGTCTAACAGGAATGTTTTGTTTTGTGTAATGTAATTTAATAAATATATAACTAATTTACTGAAAAGATCCTGTTACTGAAACAAATAACTGTAAGTTACTGAAACATACTAAAACATTACATTATATACTAAACGGTACATTTTGAAAGATTGAACTTTGCCTTTGTCTCATTTGTCTCCGATTGAATGGGCCCCTCTGGCAAAACAACTGGCCCCAGTCTGGCCCCCTCAGTAAAATTGGTCTAGAACCGCCACTGGTTCTGCATAGGCCTGAACCCCCTCAGCCAGATCATCACAAAGACTGGCTACGGATACCGATTCCGAAGCGGAACAATCTTCAGTCACCTCCTCTACATGGATGACGTAAAGCTGTATGTCAGAAATGAGCGAGACATCGACTCACTGATCCACACTACCAGGATCTACAGCAACGACATTGAAATGTCGTTCGGACTGGACAAGTGTGGTCGCATGGTATCAAAAAGAGGGAAGATGATCAGAACTGAGGGGGTTGAACTGCCAGAAGGCCACATCGCAGATGTTCAGGACAGCTACAAATACCTTGGGGTGCCACAGGCTAACGGACCCAAGCTTGTGGATGGCACATACCACCCCACAAGGGGTGAGAGGGAGATTTTATATATATATATATATATATATATGTATGTATTAAAAACACGGACTCCTACATTTTTGTTGTATGTGTCGAAGCTGTGGGATCAAGCTCAGTTTTCAACAATTTTTTAAAAAAGTGATCATTCCGATTAATATATGTTCTATGAATAATTTACTCACCTTGTTTGATTTGGCTTTCTGCTAGTGATGAATTGAGTGATGTGCTTCGTTTTATCCCTGTGAAAGACAGAACATCACAAACATCAGACACAACATCAGCTGCAGACATCAGATTCATCTTAGATCTTTATATACAGAACATGATCATCATTCCTCATGAATGGACTTACAGCTGGGTAAATAGCTTGTGAATGATTTCCCCTCTGTGAAAAAATAAAAACATCAACTCTGATAATTTTTCAACTTAATCAATAAATAATTGTATTGATCATATCATAAAAACTGTTTCTACACTCACCAGGAGCTCTGACAGGACCCACGTCAGAAGTGGATTTTTCCTGTTGCTTCAAGCTTCGATGACCACTAGATACAGCAGATACTTTGTCCTTAAACACATCACAGCTGACATGTTCTCCATTGTTCTCTTTTACAATTTGACTCAAACGAGTTAACAGCTCAGAACATTCAAGGTTCTTCAGTTTCAAAGATCTGTTTCTGCACATTCTGATCAAGTCTGTTAAGGTCGGGTTTTGCATAAATTTTCCCATAAAAGCGGACCTCTCCTCTCTGGCTGTTGATATCAGAACCAGTGAATGATCAAATGATCGATCACTGAAGAGTTCCAGGACTCTGCAGAGCCTCAGTTTTTGTTTCTGTTCAAAAACAGTTTCTGTGTTTGTTTTTGTTGTCTTCACGCTGTAGAACCAGCAGGAACACATGAGGTCCAGGATCAGAGAGTCTCACACAGTTTGTCACATGTTCTGTCAGTTTGTATTCAGAGATGTTGGGATGCAGCAGATCTGGGGTGTTGATGAGAACTATTTCTTTCTCCTTCAACCATCCTCTTTCTCTCAGACAGTGGTCTGATTCTTCCTCAGTGTTGAACTTAGTCTCTCCCAGTATGAAGTTCCACACTGAACTCCTCTGAGACCAGCTGTTCCCCAGAAGAACAACCTTCAGCTCTGACACTGAAAAGAAAACACTGTATTAGATAAAAAACTGTGTAGACTTTGGCATGGGTGGACTTTTTCTGGAGGACGTGCTGACGTACTGCGGTAAGTGTGTTGACTCATTTCCGTTTCCGGTGCTTGTGTGTTGGTAGCCTGTTTGCTGCTCTCGCTAAATACCAGATAAAATTGTTAGATTTATCATTACAGCGGCTAATTGTCCGCTAAATACTTATTCTTACAGTAAGTTTACCTAAGCACTCACAGTTCTTTCCATCTTTAGTGACTGCTGTTCAATCTTATAATTGTTTTCAAAAGTTGGTAGCCAACGCTAACGTACTTTAGCTTAGCCGTTAGCGTCTTTAGCTTAGCAGCTAGCGATGGCTACTCCTTCTCCCTCTCTCTCTCCTGCTTTCTCCTGCTCGGTGTGTCAGATGTTCAGTTACTCCTCTGCCTCCTTTAGCGGTACTGGTACGTGTAACAACTGTAATTTATTTTTAGACATGGAGGCGAGGCTCAGTGAGTTAGAAGTCCGGCTCCGCACCTTGGTAGATCAGCCTACTGTAGCTAGCCAGTCCCCGGTAGTCGGTGCGGACCGGCCTGAGCTAGCCTCTGGTAGCCGTTCCCCGGCATTTCCTGAGCAGCCAGGAAAGGGTGGCTGGGTGACTGTCCGAAGGAGAAATAGTCAGTAAGCATTCAAAGCCCTCAGGACACCACCATTCGCTTCCGTTTCTAATAGATTTTCCCCACTCAGCGCACACCCGCTGAGAAACCAACTCTGATAATTGACAGCTCCATTTTGCGAAACGTGAAGTTAAGCTGAAACCAGCGACCATAGTCAAATGCATCCCAGGGGCCAGAGCGGGCGACATCGAGTCCTATTTGAAACTGCTGGCTAAGGATAAACGTAAATACAGTAAGATTGTTATTCACGTTGGCGGTAATGACTCCGGTTACGCTAATAGGAGGTCACTAAGATTAATGTTGAGTCGGTGTGTTCATACGCAAAAAACAATGTCGGACACCGTAGTTTCTCTGGACCCCTGCCCAATCTGACCAGTGATGACATGTATAGCCGCGATGTCGTCATTTCGCCGCTGGTTATCGAGGTGGTGTCCAGCCAACGATGTGGGCTTTGTAGATCATTGGCAGACTTTCTGGGTAAGACCTGGTCTGATTCGGAGAGACGGCATCCATCCCTCTTGGGAAGGAGCAGCTCTCATTTCTAGAAATCTGGCCAACTTTATTAGCGGACCAAATCCATGACAACCCAGAGTTGAGACCAGGAGGCAGAGTCGCAGTCTAACACACTTCTCTGTCCTTCTAATTCAGCAGTTACCCACCCAAAACCCTACGCAGAGTCGCAGTTTAACACACTTCTCTGCTCCTCCGTTCCAGGAGTTACTTAGTGAAAACCCTATAGTGACGGTGTCTGTCCCCCGACCATTGAAATTATTTAAATCAAAGGTAAACAGAAGAGGAGCTGTGCATAAAACCTCATAAAAATTAAAACCACAGGAGCAATAGTACAAACGAATAGGAGAGTAAAATGTGGACTCTTAAATATCAGATCTCTCTCTTCTAAAGGTGTACTAGTAAATGAACTAATATCAGATTATGAAATTGATTTATTCTGTCTTACCGAAACCTGGCTGGGTGATGGAGAATATGTAAGCCTAAATGAATCCACCCCTCCCAGTCATATTAATACTCACATTCCTCGAAGCACAGGCCGAGGAGGTGGAGTTGCAGCTATCTTTGACTCTAGCCTAGTAATCAGCTCTAAACCTAAACTAAATTATAACTCATTTGAAAGCCTTGTTCTAAGTCTTTCACACCCAAGCTGGAAATCACTGCAACCGATTCTATTTGTTATAGTGTACCGAGCACCTGGGCCGTACTCTGAATTCTTATCTGAATTTGCAGAGTTTTGTCAACTTTAGTCCTTAAAACGGACAAAGTTATTATTGTAGGGGATTTTAATATTCATGTGGATGTTGAGAATGACAGCTTTAGTACTGCGTTTATCTCTCTATTAGATTCAATTGGCTTCTCTCAGAGTGTTCATGAACCGACTCACTGTTATAATCACACCCTCGACCTTGTTCTGGTATATGGTATTGAAATTGAACATTTAATAGTGTTCCCACAGAATCCCTCTTTATCTGATCACTGTTTGATAACTTTTGAGCTTGTACTGCTCAACTATCCTCCATTGGGCAAAAATTTCTATACAAGATGTCTGTCTGATAGCGCCATAGCTAAATTTAAGGATGCGATCCCATCGGCTCTAAATTCACCATCAGGCATCAAATTAACAGAGGACTCTTACGCGAATTTCAATCCCTCCCAAGTCGATCATCTTGTTGATAGTGCTGCAGGCTCACTGCGAACAACACTTGACTCTGTAGCCCCTCTACAAAAGAAAATACTAAAACAAAGGCGGTTAGCTCCATGGTATAATACTGAAACTTCGCAAATTAAAGCAAATATCACAGAAACTTCGAGAGGAATTGGCGTTCCACCAAACTGGAAAATTCTCGTTTAATTTGGCAAGATAGTCTTAAAACTTATAGGAAGGCCCTCCGTAATGCCAAAGCAGCGTACTACTCGTCATTAATAGAGGAAAATAGGAACAACCCCAGGTTTCTTTTCAGCACTGTAGCCAGGCTGACAGAAAGTCACAGCTCTATTGAGCAAAGTCTTCCCATAACTCTCAGTAGTTACGACTTCATGAGCTTCTTTAATGATAAAATCCTAGCTATTAGAAACAAAATCCACCAAGACCTGCCCTCAACTGGCACCGACTTAACTCAATACTCAGGAACTTTAGAAACAGCTGTAAAACCAGTTATATGCTTAGACTGCTTTGCTTCCCTCAACCTTTATCAACTAACTTCAATAATTTCTTCATCTAAACCATCTACCTGCCTCTTAGACCCCATCCCGACTAGGCTGCTTAAAGAGGTTTTGCCCTTGGTTGGCACTTCTCTGCTGGATGTGGTCAATTTATCTTTATCAGCAGGCTACGTGCCACAGTACTTTAAAGTGGCTGTAATTAAACCTCTTCTGAAAAAGCCCAACCTGGATCCAGACGTTTTAGCCAACTATAGACCTATATCTAACCTTCCATTTATCTCTAAGGTCCTGGAGAAAGCAGTCGCTAAACAGCTGTGTGACTTTCTACATAGCAATAGTTTATTTGAGGATTTTCAGTCAGGATTTCGAGCTCATCATAGCACAGAGACAGCACTGGTGAAAATTACTAATGACCTCCTAACTGCATCAGACAAAGGACTTGTCTCTGTATTGGTTTTACTAGATCTTAGTGCTGCATTTGATACCATTGACCATCAGATCCTATTACAGAGAATGGAACATTTCATTGGCATTAAAGGAACCGCTCTAAGCTGGTTTAAGTCCTATTTATCAGATCGATTTCAGTTTGTACATGTTAACGATGAGTCCTCCATGCATACCAAAGTTAGTCATGGAGTTCCACAAGGATCTGTGCTCGGACCAATCCTCTTCACTTTATATATGCTTCCTTTAGGCAATATTATCAGGAAACACTCCATAAACTTTCATTGTTATGCAGATGACACTCAGTTATATCTATCAATCAAGCCAGATGAAACTCATCAGATAGCTAAGCTTCAAATGTGTCTTCAGGATGTTAAAACCTGGATGACCTGCAATTTTCTAATGTTAAACTCAGATAAAACTGAAGTTATTGTTCTAGGCCCTAAGCACCTCCGTGACGCATTATCTAAAGATATAGTTTCCCTGGATGGCATCGCCTGGCCTCCAGCACCACTGTGAGAAATCTTGGAGTTATCTTTGATCAGGACATGTCGTTTAACTCTCACATTAAGCAAATTTCAAGGACGCCTTTTTTCACCTCATGTAATATTGCAAAAAATCAGGAACATCCTGTCTAAAAATGATGCAGAAAAACTAGTCCATGCATTTGTTACTTCTAGACTGGATTACTGCAATTACTTATTATCAGGCTCTTCGAAAAAGTCCATTAAGACTCTTCAACTGATCCAGAATGCTGCAGCACGTGTTCTGACAGGAACCAGTAAAAGAGATCATATTTCTCCTGTCTTAGCTTCTCTGCATTGACTTCCTGTAAAATCCAGAATAGAATTTAAAATCCTTCTTCTCACATACAAAGTTCTTAATGGTCAGGCACCATCTTATCTTAAAGAGCTCATAGTATCTTACTACCCCACCAGAGCACTGCGCTCCCAGAATGCAGGGTTACTTGTGGTTCCTAGAGTCTCCAAAAGTAGAATGGGAGCCAGAGCGTTCAGCTATCAGGCTCCTCTCCTGTGGAACCAGGTTCCAGTTTGGGTTCGGGAGGCAGACACCGTCTCTACATTTAGAGAGTAGGCTTAAGACTTTCCTTTTGATAAAGCTTATAGTTAGGGCTGGCTCGGGTGAGTCCTGAACCATCCCTTAATTATGCTGCTATAGGCTAGACTGCCGGGGATTTCCCATGATGCACTGAGCTCCTCTCTCCTCTTCTCTCTTTCTCTCTGAGTGCAACCTCATCCCATTAATGCATGTTACTAACTTCGATTTTTCTCCCTCTCCCGTGGTCGTGTGCTTCCCCTCCTGTCAGCTTCCCTGCGGGTGTTGCTGGCTCTGGAGCTGTGGAGTCTGGATCTGTGGTTGGGAGTCTCCTGCTGCCCCTGTGTTCCTGGTCGACACCCTCTGCTACAGTTGCAACTGCTATTACTAGTCCTATTGCTATTATTACTGTTATTATTATTATCATTAACATTACTATAAATATCTGTACCATTTTTCATTCAGTCTATAGCACCATTACCTTTATTGTCTGTACCTCTATGTGTATACTGTGTAGGTTGCCTCCCTCTGCTCTCTCTCTCTTGCTCTCTCTCTCTCTTTCTCTTGCTCTCTCTCTCTCTCTCTCCCCCCCACCCCAACCGGTCGAGGCAGATGGCCGCCCACCCTGAGCCATGGTTCTGCTCGAGGTTTCTGCCTCTTAAAAGGAAGTTTTTCCTTGCCTGTGTCGCCTAGTGCTTGCTCTTGGTGGGAATTGTTGGGCTTCTGTAAATAACTTCAGAGTATGGTCTAGACCTGCTCTTTATGAAAAGCGCTGTGAGATAACTGTTGTTGTGATTTGGCGCTATATAAATAAAATTGAATTGAATTGAATTGAATTAAATTTCATTCGACAGTTGGAGGGGACAGTATACACATAACACATAACATTTCTCAAGAGCGAGGAGACACAAATAATGCAGCCAAAACTGTACTTGTAAAGGAGTGTACACAGAGGGAAGCCTTGCTACTATTATTAGTGTAGCATGGACACTATGATGTTAGCAAATTACCATGAGTACTAAACATGCAACATTAACTGCAATGCCAAAGAGCCTGGCTCATTGGTATAACAGTCGAAGCGCATTCTTACCATGGTGATGGTACAACATCACACTTGCCTTCCCCTTAGGGAAGCGCCCCATTGCGCTTCACACACACAGACGCCCCTCACACATCCACCAACCGTACTTTTCCCATCCCAGAGTGCCCAAACTCTGGGGGTCCCTTATAGGGTCACTGGGCACGCCTCCGATTACCTGATGGCCAGCCATCCCACCACTGCCACTATTTGTAGCAAAGGGTGAGAGCAGTCATCCTACCCGAATTTAAACCTGGATCTACAGAGTACTAAACATGCAACATTGACCGCAACGCCAAAGAGCCAGGCTTGCTGTTATGGCAGTCGAAGCACATTCTCAACCGTAGTGACGGTACACTGTCACATACTTACTTGACCTTTTGTTTCTTCCTCTGTCATTTTATCTGGCCAACATCACAAAGCAAAAGTTGTTATGACTTACATTCATAGGTTCACAATGCAGTCATTTTGTCCTTATTAACTAGCATCCTCCACATAGGTTAGGTTTCCTCTGGAAAAGAGGGCTCATGTTTGAGCCCTTTATATTCAACTGCAGCGAGCACACTGATCTGCTACTTAACATCATATTGTACAAAACCCAACACAACGGTAGATCTACAGCATTAACCTAATATCAGTTCACACAGGACTATCAACGTGTTAGTTGTCATAATAGATGCACCAATTGCAATTTTCCTGGCTGATTCTAGGTCTGACTTGCTGATTCCGATTCTTCCTTTAGACGAACTGTAATTGACAATATACACAAATATTTGTGACTTTTCTTTATTGAAATGTTTTTTAGGATCTCCATCAGCACCAGCATAAAAATTGGATATTCGCACTGGGGTCCATTGAATTGTATTGTCATAATGAAACATTGATTATTAAATAGCTGCAAAGAGCAGATCTTGGCACGAAGTCAGACACAGAACGGCATAGGGTAACTGGTCAATTTTTCCAAAATAACACACAGTGCAGACTCCCGATCGTAAATCAACTATAAACACAGGCAAAAAAAGAAATCTTTAGCCCACTTAATCATAGTAGAACCACGAAAAGCAAGCACAAATAACTAAATTAACAAAATCTCAACATGTCTGCAAAATCAGGCAGGCAAAACACAAAACGTTTCCAGTGTGATACACAGCCTTGCAGACAACGAAACAATACCGGTTCCCAGAGAGCCATTACTGGTAGGCCTAGTAGAAGTACAAAATGGGCAATTTAACAATAAGACAACAACATGCTCCGGTCCTTAACCACATCTGAGACACTTACAGTGGAAGTAGAAGCCGGGCAGGGGATGGAACAAAATTCAGTGGACTTGGGAGAGGCAGTGAATACTTACTCATGTCACTGTTGCTTGACCCTGTCCTGTGATCTCTAAGGAGTTCTGCTGAAATCAAAGACTCTGTGTCCCCAACTATCCTGTAACATGTCAACATCATTGCAGTCATCATCAGACAATAATAAAACATCATGATACAGTTCAAAGTTTAGTTACATATGGTTCAGTTACAGTTGGATGTTAAACATTTTGGGTAAAACAACCACAAGAAATATTCTGAAAATAAAGAAGGAAAAATAAATATAGATTAATAATGATAACAATAATATTAAATTAGACAAATTAAGAAGGACTTTACTCTGCAGTAGGAACTCTGGTTTACAATATTTTGCAACCCAACAATGTGATAGAAGCAGCTTTATTGTGCACTACAACCTGGGTTAGATACATGTTGATGCTGTTTCCAAACACATGGCTATGTGTGCGTATGTGTGTGTTGTTTTAAAAGTAACAAATCTAAACAACATATAACATGAGTCTAATGAGAATCATGTCAGACTCTCATTCTGTTACATGCTGTTTATATTTCAGAAGCATTAGTCAGATTCAGAGTCAGGTTCATTGCCAGGTACATTTTCACAGACGAGTAATTTGCCTTAGTATATAGGTGCTTATCAGTACACATAAACATAATTATAGAAATATAAATATATAAAAAGTAAAAAGATAAAAAATTATACAAAATAATTCAAATGTTTATGAGCTCTTTTCTGGTGAAAGTGTTCCAGGTATCACAGCGGAAAACTGAGTTAATAGACCAAAACAAGGCAAACAGAGTGCATCAAAATACTGTGGCTGCCCTAAATAAATCAAATGTGCTGACACAGAATAGAAAAATAATCAGATATCTGTGGATGTTGCAGGACTCCAATAATACTTTCAAAATCTAGCTGTCTCTTGCTAGTTTCTCCAAATACCCAACATGTCCTAATAGCTAAATAAAATAGGCGGATGGTCCCAAATTGACATGTGACCGTTGGAAAGTACTAGTCCAGTGACGTGTGCACTGAACCAGAAGTCATGTAAGTCAGCGGTTTTCAATAGGTGAGAGGCGCGCCTCCCCTGGGGGGCGCCAAAGAGCGACAGGGGAGGCGCGAGTCAGTTTATAATACGCGACTTTGTTTGTTTGTTTTTTGTTTAAGTCCCGTTAAAACAGCACGGGTTGCGGCTTGCGTTTTTTGGGGGTTATTAAAAAAAAGGGTAGCTTGTTAGGAAAATCTGACAAGCAACTTTGTTTTCTTTACATCTATCATAGTTGCTGATACGGATTAGCCCACATAAGCAGAGAGCAGTCTGTTTTCTTTCGTTTTGAATGGTTCTGTTTAAAAGTATAATGGTCACGGTTGCCGTTTTCTCAATCTCCAATACATTGATTGACACTGTCTGCTCCCAGCTATAGCCAATCAGTGCAATCATATAAGTGCTGTGGCGTAATTCATCAAAACATTCAGCCGAATTCGGCAATTTCAGCGTTATGGAGGAGATCCACAATTCCCAGATAATTAAATATTTTAATAAATAGGCCTATGTGAATTAGCTACACTGCACAAACCAAAAGTAATCCTACCCACCGGATGAAGAAGGGTTGACTCTCCCCAGAACATAAAATCTTCATTTTATTTTAATTTCCGTGTTTGCATTTATGAGGAAAAAACAATGATACGAACGAGACCGTTCTCTGGAAGCAGCACTAAAACTTTCACAGAGCCTAAACAGAAAGCACAAAGCCTTTCTTTAAAGTTAATTTGAAGAAATAAGTTTTTGAAATAATTTCATCTTAATTTAAATCAATGTTTCATCAACCAATTACCAGGATTTAATAATAAGAAATAAATATATTGCAGACAATGATCGTTAAAAAAATTCATGAAAAAGATGTGTTCGATCTGAAAACATGCCTTCAATGCAGTTGACTGTTAAATGTTGTGTTCCGTGAACAAACAGCGTTGTCGTTCATTGATCAGGTAGAGCTGTCCATTGTGCTGATTTTGTTCGAGACGCTTTTCAACCGTCAGGTGTCGTCGTCGGTAGCTTTGAGCCGATACACGTTAAAGGGATAGTTCACTTCAAAATGAAAATTCTGTCATCATATAGGCCTACTCACACTCAAGTTGTTTCAAACCTGTATGAATTTCTTTCTTCTGCTGAACACAAAGGAATATATTTTGAAGAATGTCAGTAACCAAACAGTTAACTGGAACCATTGATTTCCATAGTATTTTTTAGTAAGTCAATGGGACCAGTTTACTGTTTGGTTACTGACATCAAAATATATTCCTTTGTGTTCAGCAGAAGAAAGAAATTCATACAGGTTTGAAACAACTTGAAGGTGAGTATATGATGACAGAATTTTCATTTTGATGTGCATCCCTTTAAGCATGTTTTGTTGACTTGTGGTTAGGCATATGCTACTGATGTTCAGTGATTTTAAAAGTAGCCTCAATTAGGCCTGCATGAAGTTGGAAATTATTTGCTGTTGCAAAGAATCATTTATGAATGCATTTAAAAAAAGAAAATAAAATGTCTTCAAATAAAATTTAAAAAAAGATTTGTTGTTGATCAGACAATCAGTTGTTATTGAAACTCATCATTGCCTGGAACACACAAAAGATGGCATTTACTGCAGTGGCGTGGGTTAGGGCAGGCAGACAGTGTTTTGGGGAAGGGGGGGGGGGCTTAGCTGTTCTTACCTACTCTAAGGGGAGGCTCACATTCACCCAATTTGAAAACCCCTGATGTAAGTGATTAAAGATGTTAACGTTGTGAAACAGTTGGAGCTTGGTTGGGTTTAGTACAAGGTGGTGGTTTGGGTTGAAAAAAAAAGTATGTTGCTTACGTCATGAGTCTTAACTCACGCGACACAAATCACCTAAATAGAGTTATTTAACTTGAAACTTTGAAAAACTGAGCTTAACACACTGCATGTTTTTATCCTAGAATCAAGAAAAGTGACAGAATGGACCCATCTTATTACCAAATTGTAAAAATAAATTTTTGACACCAAACATGGGAGGGAGTGATTACTGAGAATGCTTTAGCTAACTGAAAGGAAAGAAGAGATCATGGTAAAACATTCTTAAATTGAATGTACAAAACAAAGATAATATTTCGTAACTCACACATGTGTGCATTTCTTTTAATGTAACATTTTCAGTTCTGTGTTCAGCTTCAAAGTGTCTCAGTTAAACTGGGTAAACAGGAAGTCTGGGTTAGATGCTCAGTCACAACACGTTTTAACCGCACAGACGCCTGTGAGCAGAGCAGTATGTTTCCTGGAAATTTGTGGTTTTAGCAGTCTAGGGAGAATTTACAGTGCAATACAACAACAGTCTGTGTGTGTTTCATAGGCAGATTTGAAGTTCTGACTAGTGTTAGACCAAGAAAAGGAACATTTTGTTTTTTGGCTCTGGGCTTTGTTGCACCTTGGTAGATCTCTATAACACATTTCAGCATTAAGGCAATTCAAAGTGCTTTACATAAAACGTAAAAGAAACATAGGACAATATAAAAAGACAATTAAATACAATTTAAAAAGTGTTAAATAGAAAATAAAAAGATAAAACATTAGCATATTCGACATATTTAACCTAACTGAAACAACACAGGAAGGAACACAGTGCCTGATTGCTGTTCTAGTTCTGTCAAGTTGATGTACATGTTGATGATAACAGATGAAAGATAAATGGCAGTTTTACAGAAACAATCTGATTTTCAGATTTCTGACTTAAACTCACTGACTGAAAACTAGTTAGATGTATTTGATAGTTTTTTAAATTTCACATCAGACTGATCTGAACAGACCCCTTATCACTTATTGTTACTGATTCTAATGCATTACCAATTTACATTTAGATTTATCTATTTGTTATTTATAATTAGACTGAAGAAAATTTCTCAAGTGCTTCTATATAAAATATATTTTTAAAATATTATCCTAACAGAACATGTAAAAACTACAAAGAACAGTTTCATACAGACCCACCGAATGAAATAATGTCTGACAAATTGAAGGTCCTCTGCTTGGTATTTTCTAGGCAGTGCTGGCCAGACACATTTTGTTCTTCTTTTTACTGCAGTTTAACACTGAAATATGGAAAAGTTGCTTTGGTGCAGATATTGACGACTTCACATTAAACAATTATAAAGTTTGTTTTAAATCTCAGTCTATGAATCTTTTATGACTACAAATAGATTTCTTACATTTCACAATGACTGAAACAATCCATTAATCATTGATAGTTACCTTATAATTATCTGTAAAACACAATTACAATTTATGTGGTTTTATTCTCCAGTCTGTCTGACCTGATGGTGTATCTACACTCAACTTTATTTATATTGCACCTTTCATACAAAAATGCAGGCCAAAATGACTTACACTGAAAAATTTAAACAAAATGCAAGAAGAGACAACAGACAGAATTTTGCACTACTGAAAATGATAACGATAAAATGTTGAATAGTAAAATAAAACAAATATTAAAACTTAAAAACTAAGGCTAGTCTACATAACTACGGCTGCAGTGTCTTAAACGGTAGTGATATATATGAAATACTCTTCTATGGCTCTCCCTACCTTAACATGAGAACACGTCTTTCCCCAACCCCCACTCTCTCCATCCACCGGACTCATGTAAATGTGAAGTGTGTTTTGGAAGGAAGGTGCGAGAAGAGAACTTGAGCGGCATGGCTGTTGTCCTTAATGAAGTTTTGAGCTTTCTTTTTGCACCAAACATTTTCTGCTTGGACTTTACCTTTGTAGCAGCAGTGTGCAGTCCTGAGCAGTCAGATTGCCAGAACACTCTTTAAAGTACTGCAATAAAAGCTTGGTACTCTAAACCTCCTGAGAAGCCTCAGAAAGTTCAGTCTGTTAAGAAACCATGTCAGAGTGTCTGAGATGTGTGTACCAAGAAATATAAAACAATCAACCATTTTAACAGATGACTTATTGATGGAAATAGGAATAGGATTTTCTCTGATTTTTATGGTCAACAATGATTTCCTTTGTTTTATTACCATATGGATAGATCTTTCACTTCCCTTATATAGTCCCACTCATCACTATTGCTTATTAGTCCTGGGTGGGATCTGAACATTTTATAATGCTGTTGTCATTCTGCAACTAATTGTAATTTTCTTATACTCATTTTAGTTAATCAAGTAAAAAGGGAATTACAGTACTCTTTTGGTTGAGTTGACTCACCAGCTGCAGTTGTTGCTGTGCCACCAGTCTGAGACAATAAAAGTGAAAGTACTGGTTCACAAAAGAAGAGGAAGAGAGCGCCTCATCCACATCACATTTCATTTGTTCAGATGTTTTATATGACAGGAAAACATTTATACAAAGTCTGTGTAGGGAGGAGCCCCGTGGGAGTCTTGCAGTAGAATGCAGCTCTGTCATTGATGCATTACAGAATCAGATGTCAGTCACAGAAAACATTTTTGCATAACTAATACTATTACTGTTCCTACTTTAAGTGCATCTTTCTGATAATAGTGCAGTACTTTTTTAAGTAGAATTTTGAATGCACAACTTTACAGTCACCAGTGTTTTATTAGTCACTCCTAGATTTGACCTCTATGCTTTGATCCTCTTTGTACAGTTACAAGCTCTAACATCTATTTTCCCTCTGGGGTTTGTTGTCGTCAGGTTTTCATTTTTGTAGCAGCACCATCTTGTATAGCTCCTGTAAACTTCAGCTGTACGACCCACAATCCGCTGCCGCTGTCTTTTACTCTCTGTCCCGGTGGAGTTGGTTTGTGACAAACTCCTTTAACACCCTCGGATACAAACATTTTTGTGTGTTTAAAAATTTACCTATGTTTTTATGGCATATGGAAATCCTTTTACCATTGTAAATGAACATGTTGAACATGTTAGTTGTGTGTAATCTGTTAAGCAAATTAGAGTAATAATGACTTCACTAGCTTGATACATCTCTATGATCAAAAGTTAGATAGTATGGAAGGCCATTTCAGTCAATATTAAACAAATAAAAGTCTATAAAATAAAGCCTGAAATAAAAAGGCATAAAATATTTAAATAGATCCATTTTTACATGCATATGTGAGTCCATATAGTCCAAAAACAGTTTTTTTTATTTAAATAGGAATGCTTTTATTCATTTCAGGGGCCTTTTACTTTCCAGTTGAGTTGAGTGGTTGAGACTGCTGGGTCTGTAATACTGTTCAATCACCAATCAGAAGCTTTAAGCCGCCCTCTGACCTTTGATGGATGAAGCGGACAGTTTATTTCACTGCAGCAAGTTACGCTACGGATAAATGAAAGTATATATATAAATATAATTATAAATAGATAGGCTCACATAAAAGTATGAAAAAATGAATAAGTAAAAATTTTATACATTGTAAATGTATACATTTAATGCCCCATTTAATCTGTGATTTATCTATTTGTGGTGACAATTACACATTAAAATACATAATTATTTATTTATTCATTTATGTAAGCAAAGTCAGAAACTTCTGAGTTATCATCTTTTAACAACAAAAAAGTGACAAGAGCTAACATATTTTACAGTTAATGATAATACACATTTAATACACATTTGAAAGAATAAGACATTATATTTTACAAATTCTCAGCTCAATGCCCACTTACCAGGTTTTATTTTGAAGCTTTCAGACACAACTCATGGCCTTCATCTACAGTTGGAGTTTGCTCAGTTACCATGGATAAAGTATACATGTTATTGCCAAATGATTTGTTGGTTTAAAGTATTTAATTATGACTAACCCATCTGGCTGCTGACAGGCTAAGGGCAAGTTGTACAACATATCATAAGAATGTATTATTTTGTGAAGGTAACATAGAAAAAAACGTTTTTGTTAATATATCTGTCTGACGTTTCTGTCTTAATGAATAAATAAGTGGGGAAGCATTTTCAGAGGATGATACATTTGTTTTTGTATTTCTCTTTTAGTTCATTAAGTTCTCGCTCATGTGCTTTCTTTAAGTCCTCCAGTTCTCTGAGATTTTGTTCTCGTTGCTCGAGTTCTTCTTTCAGCCATGTTTCTTTGTGACTTAAGAGATTGTCTAACAGTTTATACTCCTGCTTCAGTGCCTTCTTTTCTTCCTCGTGCTCGTCCATCAGACCTGCAAAGTTGCTGATGTATTTCTTTCTGAACTCATTGAATTCTTCAGCTTGCTTTCTGGCCTCCTCTTCATGTTTCTTCTTCATATCATCCTTTAGTTTCTTATATTTTTCATCAATCTCCTTTCTTTGTTTTTCACCCTGTTCTCTTCTGTTTTGTTCTTCATTTTGCATTTCATTTTCATGTTTTTCTCTCTCCTGCTCATATTCCATTTGGAGTTTTTTAAATGTTGTTTTGTATTGTTTTTGTCTATGGTCTTGTTCTCTGTTGCGTTTTTCTCGAAATTCATTTATTTTCTTGTCCCAGGCTTCTCGTTCTTTTCTCATTTCCTCTTTCCTGTCCTCTAGTTCAGCTCTCTTTTCTTCATCTGATGCAGAATTTCTTTTAATTTTTTCCTCCAAAGCTTTGAGCTTGTTCTCCAACTCCTGTTGTTTCATTTCTTCCTGTTTCATCATCATATCTTCTTTCCTCTCTTCTCTTCCTTTCTTTCTCTTCTCCCACTCCTGGTTAATTTTTTCCATATTTTCTTCAAGCTCTCTGATTCTCAGTTGTCTCTCCTGTTCACCTCCTGCTCTCTGCTCTTCCATTCTTCTTTCCATCTGTTTAATTTCTTCTTCATATTGTCTTTCAAGTTCCTCCTGCTCCCTCTGTATCACTTCTTTCTTGTCCTTCAGGATCTTCTCTACTTCCTTTTGTATAGCTGCTTCGGCCTCTAGCAGCATCTCATTGGTGTAGCAGCTGCCTCCATTTTCCTTCACCATGGTGTCAATCTTGGTTATCAGCTCACTGATTTGTGTGCAGTTATGTTTATCGTAGTTATTCAACACATGGTATCTTCCTCCACAGTCAGAGATCAGCTTCTTAAAGGAATCATCACATTTATGTTCAATGTATTCTTCAATAAACACTTCCTCATGTTCCAATGTATCTCCTCTAGTGAAAAGAATGATGGTGAACTTTTCAGCATTCTTCCCAAAGACTTTCTTGATGAGTTTTAATGTCTCCTTCTCCTCCGGTGTGAGTCTGCCGATTTCTAACACCAACAGGAAGACATGTGGTCCTGGAGCCAGAAGACTGATGCATTTCACCATCTCCTCATTAACCTCTTCATGGGACAAAGTTGTGTCAAACAGACCAGGAGTGTCGACCACAACGACCGGACGACCGTCCACTTCACTCTGTGCTTTCTGACAAATTTTGGTAACTGATGTTTGGCACGATTCAGCTTTAAACTCCTTTCTTCCCAGAATGGTGTTTCCTGTAGAGCTCTTTCCACAGCCAGTCTTCCCTATCAGCACAATCCTGAGACTCTCTGGGCTCTGCTCCTCATCATCACCACCTGTGAAATAATTAGTCCTGAGTTACTTTGAAGGGTTCATATTATGCTTTTTCATTTAATCCCTTTCCTCTATTGTGTTCTATATCTTTTTTGTGCGTGTGTTTTGCAAAAGGAACAAGTCCACCCCAAAGGGAGTTACCCATCCCATAGAAATCTTTGAGAAGCCACCTAGGCCAAAATTGAACACTACGCGTGCACAAATACATTTTGTCATGCATACATGCACACTTTCATTCGCAAGTATGTATGTATGTGCAAAGTGAGTATGTATATACAGTATCTCACAAAAGTGAGTATACCCCTCACAATTTTGTAAATATTTGATTATGTCTTTTCATGTGATCATCAACACTGAATAAATGACACTATGTAAAGTAATGAGTGTAACACATCACACAGCCCATAATGTCTAAACCTCTGGCAACAAATGTGAGTACACCCCTAAGTGAAAATGTCCAAATTGAGCCAGAAGAGCAAACATTTTGTGTGGGCAGCATTAAGCAACTTTTCCAGCACTGCCTTAACCCTCTTGGACATTGGGTCCACCAGTGCTTCAAAGGTTGCCACTGGTTGCCATTGTCCTCTTCCACTCCTCCATGATGACATCACGGAGCTTGTAGATGTTAGAAACTTTGCTCTCCTCCATCTTCCCTTTGAGGATGCCCCACAAATACTCAACATGGTGTAGGTCTAGAGACAGGCCCTCAGCTTCTTTAGCAAGGCAGTGGTCGTCTTGGAGGGGTGTTTGGGGTCATTTTCATGTTGAAATACTTCCCCAGTCTCCGAAGGGAGGGGATCATGTGCTGCTTCAGTATGTCACAGTACATGTTGGCATTCATGGTTCCCTCACTCAACTGTAGCTCCCCCGTGCCGGCAGCACTCGTGCACCCCAAGACCATGACTTTCCCACCACCATGCTTGACACACTTGTCTTTGTACTCCTCACCTGGTTGCCACCACACACGCTTGACACCATCTGAACCAAATAAGTTTATCTTGGTCTCATCAGACCACAGGACATGGTTCCAGTAATCCATGTCCTTAGTCTGCTTGTCTTCAGCAAACTGTTTGGGGGTTTTCTTGTGCATCATCTTTAGAAGAGGCTTCCTTCTGGGATGACCATGAGCCATGCAGACCAATTTGTTGCAGTGTGCTGCATATGGTCTGAGCACTGACAGCAACCTCCACCCTTTCAACCTCTGCAGCAATGCTGGCAGCACTTATATGTCTCATTCCCGAAGACAACCTTCGGATATGATGCCGAGCACGTGCACTCAACTTCTTTGGTCGACCATGGCAAGGCCTGTTCTCAGTGGGACCTATCCTGTTGAACCACTGTATGGTCTTGGCCACTCACAGAAACCAAGCTCTGTTTCTGTGAGTGGCAGAGGGAGTTCTCTTCCCTCACTACAGTGGGCTCTCACAGGAGTTAAAGTTGCTCTTTCTGGAGCTGAAAATGAAATATTTCCCTCTTCTCACTGTTAAGCTCAGAGTTGTCAGTAAAGCAGCTCTCTGGACTACACCTGCATTGGGTGTCTTCCACCACAGAAGCAGGCCCCTGTCAGCAGCAATGCCACCCCCAGAACAAACATCAAACTCTAACTCGCACATACTTAACCTCACGTATACATACTTACGAATGACAGTATGTATGTATGTGCAAGCAAAGTTTTCAATTTTGGCCCATAGAACAATGCTCCACAACTGCCTGAAAACACCTTGATAGTAGTCCAGCCTTTACTGCCATAACCTATTTGTGTCATTTTGTAACACGCGTCATAAAGCTCACTCCATAGCTAAAATGGAGTGTTCAACACATAGGGTGAACAGAGGTGCTGCAGCAATGTGCAGTATGACAAAAAATTTTGTGTCTTTTGAAAATTAAACCATGTTAGCCTGTGCTGGTACAACCTTTAAAAAAGGAATAACCTAAAAATGAGTAAAATATGACCACTTTAAATGCTGACAGTTGCTACAGTACGGTATAGAAGATAGTTTAAGACAGAGTTGTACATTAATGACATACTATACTTACAGCTGACTGCTGTTGTTTTCAGGTCCTTAAGTTCAGTCTGTAGTGTGGTGATGTTTTTCTCTTGTTGTAAGACCTTATCGTTTTGGGCTAATGTTTCTTTTGTATAGCAGAAATGTCGTCCCTTAGATTGTCTCATCTGTTCCACCATGTCCAGCAGCTCTGGGATCTGCTGCTTGTCCTTGATGTTGAGAACAACATATCTTCCTCCACAGCTCTGACAGAGCTCCTGGATGCCCTTGTTTTCCTTTACAAAGTTAACAACAGCTGGAGCTGCAGGATCTGACTCCACAGTGAACAGAATCATGGTGAAGTCATCGACTCGAGAGCTGAATGTGTTCTGGATGGTCTCTAACTCTCCCTTGTCTTCATCAGTGAGGGGACCCACAGGTAGGACCAGGATGAAGACATGGACGCCCTCAGGATCACAGAGGGAGATACACCTGAGTGATTCCTCCATCACTGCCTCATGAGGTTTTCCATACAAGGCAGGCAGCTCCACCAGGGAAACCCAACGTCCACACACCTCTCCCTGATGTTTAACACACTCTGATGAGTTGGAGACTGAATGAAACTCTGTCTGACCTAAAATGGCCTTGGCTGCTGAAGTCTTCCCTGCTCCTCTCCTCCCACACAGAACCAGGTTTAAAGCTGGTTTGATGTGTCCAGACTTTGGTCTGATGGTCTCTTCCGTAAAGGTGAGGAAGGTTCCTTTGTTTTGATGCACAATGTTCTCAATGTTCTCCATTAACAATGTGTGGTCATTTGCAAACATGCTGTACTGCCTTCCACCACATTCCTCAAGCAGCTGATTCACATAAAAATTTGCAGTCGTTTCATGTGTGCTGATGATCATTGAGTGTTTAAAAGCATCTTGACCAAACAAACTTAGAGTGGACTGCAATCTTTCTGTCTTCCTCTCGGTGAATGTAGACGGTTTCACCAACAGCAGCAGAACATTCGGTCCAGGAGAACAAAAATCCACACATTTCTTCATCTCTTCTTTCACTGTTTCCAAAGACAGACTGAAGATGTTTGGGGCTTTAACTACAGTTACACATTGTCTTTTCCACTCCCCATGGGTGACCACACATTTATTTACTGAATTATATTTTTGGAAATGAGCCCCTTGGTTACCAATGATGAAGTTTCCAAGTTTTGTCTTTCTGCTCTCACTTTTCCCAAACAGCACAATCCTGAGTGAAGATTCTGAAAAACAATAGTCAGAGAGAGAAATAAATCAGGGGGAATAATCTCTGTGGTGAAATGAACCAGAACCTGTCCTTAATTATTACAGTTTTTTCCAATCGCTATGACAGTTTTTTCAACATTTGACAAGTTTCCTAAACTCTTAACGCATCAACACACCTAAAACACACAATTGGCAAAACGGTTAATTTCATGCTCAAAATCACACATTGTAAACTAAACTCCAAAACTAATTTTCAAAATACAATAATACACTATGTCTAACAAAACACTGCAAACATGTTTCAAAATCAAATAATTATTCAAAACACTAACACATGTTCTCTTCCAAAAAAACACTGTCATTAGCTGAAATTACAGAAACTGCATTATTTTATTGTCAGGTCTGCCCTTATACAATAGACAGTATATTGTATTGATCATAGATTGTGTTTTGCACTGTAGTTTCTTTTGATGCCTCTCTACATTTTTGTTTTGTTGGGTTTAGTAAATGCAGGCATTTTGTTTCTTTTGCTGCAGAAATTCAATACAAAAAATGAATGACCATCTCAGAGTAGCTTTATAGAATGTACAGTTTATGAAAAAAAAAAGACAGAGACAGAATTCTTTCTTTCTTTCTTTCTTTCTTTGTGTTGCTCTATATTGTTCCTTTTCCACACAAGATCAGCCCAAAGAGTCCTCTTTTATAACATAATGATCATGCGATTGAAAGAACCTCAACACCTGAGTGTGCTTCCTAGATGGGAATAAGCTGTGATTTATATATTTGCATAACTTCAATAAGCTGTTTCTCATTAGCAATGGAATAAGATACAGGGAATATATTTGTGTTTCAATTCACAATATGAACAGCTGTTCACTTTGACTTTAGCCTATATAAGTTATGTTTAGAACATGATGTTATCTGTTCTGACATACAGTGTGAAAGCATTTGTAAATTTGACTGTAAAATTACATTGTTTTGGTCTTGGTTGAGCTTGTGTGTAAAAGAAGTTCAAGCATTTTAAATTTGTGTTAATTGTATGCATTTTGTGTTAAAGCAACAACAAATGTGTTAATAGTAAAGCTTATACAGACGGATGTAGTGCTAACTGTGTTAAGAGTTTAGGAAATTTGTTAATAGTATTGAAAAAAATTGTCATAGAGATTGTAAAAAACTGTAATGGAGTCATGTGGAAATCCCCTTTCCAACAAAGACGTCTTTCTGTCCTCTTTAACTTTATCCAGAATGAAGGACCCAGGATGTAACAGGATTTAATTGAAATCACAACTCGCTTCAAAGGCACATTCATTGAAGTTTGATGTGTTTTATTTGACTGGTGTCAGACCACTTAGCCTCACCACATCCCAAAGAACAATCCTTGATGAGCTAAACTAAGTAAAAATCTTTTTACATAACTAACTGCATTCTCATTGATTTATATTTTCACACATGTATACAGATGTATTTATCTCAGTGAGTTGAAATTGGATATTTGACTTTGTTTAAATAATGATAAACAACTCTAAGAAACAGGATGGTCAATCTTTACAACCTCTATCTCTCTCTATCCTGCAGCTTTAAACTTTCTCTGCCTCTCCTTAAAGGCTATCTTAAGATATAAATGATCAATTTTTCTCACCTTTTCTCTGAATTTACAAGATTCTACATTATGAATGAATGATACTAAAAAGTTTCACAACAAGGCACACCCGGTTAAAAAGTGCTCAGGCTTTCAATGAAAAAATAACCTTCCAAAGAGAATAGAAAGGGTTGTACCTCTTCACCTCAGCTGACTAAGGACTGCAAAGCCATTGTGAAGAGTAGTGAGTGCAACAGCAACCACCGCAACACAGCTATGCATCCAGCTCCTCCAGCAATATTCCCAGTGGTTTGATTAAAGTTTTTCACAATTGCTAAAACACTAAAACCCATTCTCTGAACCCAGTGCTCAATGACCTAAATCCATTTGGCGTGTATCAGTCACTCTTTCAGCAAAACCTTAAACAAGTTCAGGTAGTTAAGACACTGTTTGTGTCTGGTAGCCGTTCCCCGGCATTTCCTGAGCAGCCAGGAAAGGGTGGCTGGGTGACTGTCCGAAGGAGGAATAGTCGTAAGCATTCAAAGCCCTCAGGACACCACCATTCGCTTCCTGTTTCTAACAGATTTTCCCACTCAGCGACGCACCCACTGAGATACCAACTCTGATAATTGGCAGCTCCATTTTGCGTAACGTGAAGTTAGTGAAACCAGCGACCATAGTCAAATGCATCCCTGGGGCCAGAGCGGGCGACATCGAGTCCTATTTGAAACTGGCTAAGGATAAACGTAAATACAGTAAGATTGTTATTCACGTCGGCGGTAATGACTCCCGGTTACGCCAATCGGAGGTCACTAAGATTAATGTTGAGTCGGTGTGTTCATACGCAAAAACAATGTCGGACACCGTAGTTTTCTCTGGACCCCTGCCCAATCTGACCAGTGATGACATGTATAGCCGCATGTCGTCATTCCGCCGCTGGTTGTCGAGGTGGTGTCCAGCCAACGATGTGGGCTTTGTAGATCATTGGCAGACTTTCTGGGGAAGACCTGGTCTGATTCGAAGAGACGGCATCCATCCCACTTGGGAAGTAGCAGCTCTCATTTCTAGAAATCTGGCCAACTTTATTAGCGGACCAAATCCATGACAACCCAGAGTTGAGACCTGGAGGCAGAGTCGCAGTCTAACACACTTCTCTGCTCCTCCGTTCCAGGAGTTACTTAGTGAAAACCCTATAGTGAGGTGTCTGTCCCCCGACCATTGAAATTATTTAAATCAAAGGTAAACAGAAGAGGAGCTGTGCATAAAAACCTCATAAAATTAAAACCACAGGAGCAATAGTGCAAACGAATAGGAGAGTAAAATGTGGACTCTTGATCAGATCTCTCTCTTCTAAAGGTGTACTAGTAAATGAACTAATATCAGATTATGAAATTGATTTATTCTGTTTTACTGAAACCTGGCTGGGTGATGGAGAATATGTCAGCCTAAATGAATCCACCCCTCCCAGTCATATTAATACTCACATTCCTCGAAGCACAGGCCGAGGAGGTGGAGTTGCAGCTATCTTTGACTCTAGCCTAGTAATCAGCTCTAAACCTAAACAAATTATAACTCATTTGAAAGCCTTGTTCTGAGTCTTTCACACCCAAGCTGGAAATCACTGCAACCAATTCTATTTGTTTGTTTTTTTATTGTAGTGTAACGAGCACCTGGTCCGTACTCTGAATTTTCAGAGTTTTTATCAACTTTAGTCCTTAAAACGGACAAAGTTATTATTGTAGGGGATTTTAATATTCATGTGGATATTGAGAATGACAGCTTTAGTACTGCGTTTATCTCTCTATTAGATTCAATTGGCTTCTCTCAGAGTGTTCATGAACCGACTCACTGTTTTAACCACACCCTCGACCTTGTTCTGGTATATGGTATTGAAATTGGATATTTAATAGTGTTCCCACAGAATCCCTCTTTATCTGATCATTGTTTGATAACTTTTGAGCTTGTATTGCTGAACTATCCTCAATTGGGCAAAAATTTCTATACAAGATGTCTGTCTGATAGTACTATAGCTAAATTTAAGGATGCGATCCCATCAGCTCTAAATTCACCATCAGGCATCAAATTAACAGAGGACTCTTACGCGAATTTCAGTCCCTCCCAAGTTGATCATCTTGTTGATAGTGCTGCAGGCTCGCTGCGAACAACACTTGACTCTGTAGCCCCTCTACAAAGAAAATACTAAAACAAAGACGGTTAGCTCCATGGTATAATACTGAAACTCGCAAATTAAAGCAAATATCACAGAAACTTGAGAGGAATTGGCGTTCCACCAAACTGGAAAATTCTCGTTTAATTTGGCAAGATAGTCTTAAAACTTATAGGAAGGCCCTCCGAAATGCCAAAGCAGCGTACTACTCATCATTAATAGAGGAAAATAGGAACAACCCCAGGTTTCTTTTCAGCACTGTAGCCAGGCTGACAGAAAGTCACAGCTCTGTTGAGCAAAGTATTCCCAGAGCTCTCAGTAGTTACGACTTCATGAGCTTCTTTAATGATAAAATTCTAGCTATTAGAAACAAAATCCACCAAGACCTGCCCTCAACTGGCACAGACTTAACTCAATACTCAGGAACTTTAGAAACAGCTGTAAAACCAGTTATATGCTTAGACTGCTTTGCTTCCCTCAACCTTTATCAACTAACTTCAATAATTTCTTCATCTAAACCATCTACCTGCCTCTTAGACCCCATCCCGACTAGGCTGCTTAAAGAGGTTTTGCCCTTGGTTGGCACTTCTCTGCTGGATGTGGTCAATTTATCTTTATCAGCAGGCTACGTGCCACAGTACTTTAAAGTGGCTGTAATTAAACCTCTTCTGAAAAAGCCCAACCTGGATCCAGACGTTTTAGCCAACTATAGACCTATATCTAACCTTCCATTTATCTCTAAGGTCCTGGAGAAAGCAGTCGCTAAACAGCTGTGTGACTTTCTACATAGCAATAGTTTATTTGAGGATTTTCAGTCAGGATTTCGAGCTCATCATAGCACAGAGACAGCACTGGTGAAAATTACTAATGACCTCCTAACTGCATCAGACAAAGGACTTGTCTCTGTATTGGTTTTACTAGATCTTAGTGCTGCATTTGATACCATTGACCATCAGATCCTATTACAGAGAATGGAACATTTCATTGGCATTAAAGGAACCGCTCAAAGCTGGTTTAAGTCCTATTTATCAGATCGATTTCAGTTTGTACATGTTAACAATGAGTCCTCCATGCATACCAAAGTTAGTCATGGAGTTCCACAAGGATCTGTGCTCGGACCAATCCTCTTCACTTTATATATGCTTCCTTTAGGCAATATTATCAGGAAACACTCCATAAACTTTCATTGTTATGCAGATGACACTCAGTTATATCTATCAATCAAGCCAGATGAAACTCATCAGATAGCTAAGCTTCAAATGTGTCTTCAGGATGTTAAAACCTGGATGACCTGCAATTTTCTAATGTTAAACTCAGATAAAACTGAAGTTATTGTTCTAGGCCCTAAGCACCTCCGTGACGCATTATCTAAAGATATAGTTTCCCTGGATGGCATCGCCCTGGCCTCCAGCACCACTGTGAGAAATCTTGGAGTTATCTTTGATCAGGACATGTCGTTTAACTCTCACATTAAGCAAATTTCAAGGACCGCCTTTTTTCACCTACGTAATATTGCAAAAATCAGGAACATCCTGTCTAAAACAAAACTAAAAACAAACATACAAGAGACATAAACAAAGACAAAAAACCCAGCCGTTTTAAACAACCTATTTTGTTCATCTAAAAATACTCAATAAGCAGAAATGGTAGCCTCAACAATCTGTCATTATGAGCAGCAGCTCAAGCTCAGTACAAATTTAGGGCATTAATTGCCGTGGGTGCAAAGGAAAATTTGTATCTGTTAGTTTTTTATTTTGGGCAATCTGTATCTTCTACCAGAGGGGAGAAGAACAAATTCCTCCAACAGAGGGTGGTCAGAGCTGGCTGTGATAGTCTGAGCCTTACGTATAACTTGTCTTTTATAGAGGTCTGCCAAGGAAAGTTGATTAGCTCCAATTATTTTGCTGGCTACCTTAACAATGTTAGACAGTTTATTTTTGCTTTGCACCGTAAGATTCCCGTACCAAGCTATGCAAAAAAAAAGTTATAATTGATTCAATAAAACATTTATAAAATAGAGTCATCAAAGTTTTATCCACATTAAAAATATTCAGTCTGCGCAGAAAATGAAGCCTCTGAAGACCCTTCTTGTAGACAGCAGAAGGATTAGGGTCAAAGTTCAAGTTTTCCTAAGTACTTGTAACACTCCACTGTCTCAATAGGTGAGCCCCTGATTATTGTTGAAGAGGTAGAGTGGAGAGTTTTTCTGAAGTCTATGACCATGTTTTTGGTTTTAAGAACATTTAACTTCAAGAAATCGTGGTCACACCAATCAACAAAGTCGTTCAAAACAGGCCCATGGTCGACCTCTCCATCCTGGAGCAGACTGACTAGAACTGTGTCGTCCGCAAACTTCAGAAGAAACCTGTTATTGTGGTGACTCCTACAATCATTTGTATATAGTAGATATAATAGTGGGGACAGGACACACCCCTGGGGTGAGCCTGTAGATGACAATTGCTTCTGAGATAAAACACCATTAACGCTGACTGACTGGGGCCTAAATGTTAAAAAATCCAGTACCCATTTTACTATACCTGAATCAAGGTTAAAATTGGACACACGTTTCCTTACTAAGAGGTGTGTTTGGATTGTGTTAAATGCTGATGAAAAAAAATAAAAATAATAAAAATAATAATAAAAAACAAATAAAAGCCTTGCATGGGTTTTTTCCCCTCAAGATGCTTATACAGAAGATTAAGTAAGGTAGTAGTAGCATTGTCTACTCCTCTATTAACCTGATATGCAAATTGCATTGGGTCAAGCGTGCCATGAACTTTTTCAGACAGGATTTGCTTGACTAATCGCTCAAAGGTCTTCATCACTACTGATGTTAGGGCTACAGGCCTAAGGTCATTAAGCTCTTTTGGGTATCTGTTCTTGGCCACAGGTACAACCACAGATTCCTTCCACAGTGTTGGGACCTTATGCTGGGAAAGTGACATGTTAAAAAGATCAGTAAAAATGTCACATAATTGATCTGCACAGACTTTTAGAAGTTTACCAGTTATCCTGTCAGGGCCAGGGCTCATTCTGATATTACATTTGTAAAACATAGATTTAACAGAATGGGCACTTATTGTAGGTTGAGAGGGGGCTGCACAATCACCCAAAACATCAAACAGATTACTCTGCACATTTGTAAAATCATGTTTGTCATTAAAACGTAAATAAAAATTATTTAGAGCATTTGCAAGCTCTATGTTTGAATCAAAGCCATCAATAGAGATTGATCTATTATTTGTATTATGCTGGCACGTCATGGCTTTCATGCCATCCCATACAGCTTTTAAGTTACTACGAAACTTATCCTCTATTTTGCTCTTATATTGAAGTTTAGCCCTTTTAATTGCATATTTTGCCTCTTTATTGGCTTCTGCACTGTGCCACTGCACCAGAGCACTGCGCTCCCAGAATGCAGGGTTACTTGTGGTTCCTAGAGTCTCCAAAAGTAGAATGGGAGCCAGAGCGTTCAGCTATCAGGCTCCTCTCCTGTGGAACCAGGTTTCAGTTTGGGTTCGGGAGGCGGACACCGTCTCTACATTTAAGAGTAGGCTTAAGACTTTCCTTTTTGATAAAGCTTATAGTTAGGGCTGGCTCAGGTGAGTCCTGAACCATCCCTTAATTATGCTGCTATAGGCCTAGACTGCCGGGGGATTTCCCATGAAGAGTTCCTCTCTCCTCTTCTCTCTTTCTGTCTGAGTGCAACCTCATCCCATTAATGCATGTTACTAACTCGATTTTTTTTCCCTCTCCGGTGGTCGTATGCTTCCCCCTCCTGTTGCTTCCTGCGGGTGTTTCTGGCTCTGGAGCTGTGGAGTCTGGATCTGTGGTTGGGAGTCTCCTGCTGCCCCCGTGTTCCTGCTCGACACCCTCTGCTACAGTTGCAACTGCTGTTACTAGTCCTATTGCTATTATTACTGTTATTATTATCATTAACATTACTATAAATTTTTTTTTTTTTTTGCTGAAGAACTTAACATTTTCTACTCTCGGTTTGACACCATAGACTGCTCAGAGGAATGCAAGGCCTTATTGGCAAACCTTCCAGCCCTCGAGCCTGCACTCTCTGCTCCTTTCACAGCAGAAGATGTGAGGCTGACAACTGAGACAGTGCAAAGCAGGCAAGGCTCCAGGACCGGACGGCATCCAAGCGCGGGTGCTGAGAGACTGTGCCATGGAGCTCTCTCCCATTCTTCTTTCCATCTTCACCGAATCCTACAGGACTGCCTCCATACCCACCCTGTGGAAAACCTCCACCATCATACCAGTGCCTAAGAAACCCCGCCCCTCTGAATTAAATCACTATCGGCCAGTTGCACTCACCTCAATAATAATGAAGTGTTTTGAAAAACTAATCCTCAACTCTATCCTTCCAATTGTTGGACCACAATTGGATCCTTTACAGTTTGCCTATAAGGCCAAAAAGGGGGACAGAAGATGCAGTGGCATGCCTTCTTCACTCCCTACTACAGCACCTTGAATCACCTGGGAATTTTGTCAGACTCCTTTTTATTGATTACAGTTCTGCCTTCAACACTATTCAGCGTCACCAGATGATAAGGAAACTCCAACATCTCAACGTCCCCTCAACTCTCATCCGCTGGGTATTCAGCTTCCTCAGCGACAGACCACAAAAAGTCAGAGTGGATTCTGTGACATCCCCCACCATCATCACCAACACCGGAGCCCCACAAGGTTGTGTCCTGAGTCCATTTCTGTTTACTCTATACACAAATGACTGCACCAGCCCCTCATCTGTTACCACATACATTAAGTACTCTGACGACACTGTTGTTCTTGGTCTCCTCAATAACAAAAACTCTGTTTCAAGCTATCAAGACTCCATCTCTCACCTCACACAGTGGTGTTCAAATAATTATCTTCAGCTGAATGTTGCAAAAACAAAAGAAATGCTGATTAACACATCCAACACCAACAGCACAGCCCATAATGTCGCCTCCCACTCCACATGCATAAATAATGTTGCTGTTGAAAGGGTGGAGTGTTTCAGATACCTCGGACTCATTCTGGACAATAAACTGAAGTTTGATGAACACACCACAGACACTTTCAAACGCTGCCAACAAAGACTCTCTGCCATCCGTAAACTTAAATCCCTTTCGGTTGCCCCCCATCTTCTGCTGCTGCTCTACAAAGCATAATTCAACCCGTTCTTCTTTACTGCTCTATTTGTTATTTCAACATACTCACTGTGACCAATAGGAACAAACTTACTCGCATCACAAATAACGCCTCTAAAATAATTGGTCTCCCCACCCCCAACCTCTCGGACCTCAACAGGAAAGCCATTTTACGGAAAGCGCACATAATAGTACACGACATCAGTCATCCTCTCAACACATTCTTCACTCTGCTACCATCAGGGCGTAGATATAGATCCCTGGCCTGGAAACGGGCTCGCTATAGCAAGAGTTTTACCCCTACTGCCGTAACACTACTCAACAAGAGCACTTGCTAAGATATGTTTCTTGAGTGTCAATTTACGTATAACTTTTACACGTTGTTATGTATGTTTTTCCATGTCTTTGTGTGTATATGTGAGGAAATGTATGTACAGATGGTGAAAACAAATTTCCTGCAAAGGACAATAAAGTAAGAATCTAAAAAAAAATAAATAAATATCTGTACCATTTTTCATTCAGTCTATAGCACCATCACCTTTACTGTCTGTACCTCTATGTGTATACTGTGTAGGTTGCCTCCCTCTGCTCTCTCTCTCTTTCTCTTGCTCTCTCTCTCTCTCTCTCTCTCTCTCCCCATCACCCCCAACCGGTCGAGGCAGATGGCCGCCCACCCTGAGCCATGGTTCTGCTCGAGGTTTCTGCCTCTTAAAAGGAAGTTTTTCCTTCCCTGTGTCGCCTAGTGCTTGGTGGGAATTGTTGGGCTTCTGTAAATAACTTCTGAGTATGGTCTAGACCTGCTCTTTATGAAAAGTGCTGTGAGATAACTGTTGTTGTGATTTGGCGCTATATAAATAAAATTGAATTGAATTGAAATTGTTACCAAATCACATCCACTCTTTTTGCAAAACTCTAAACACATTCTCACTCACTAAAACACATTTTGCACTGTGATGCACTTGTGTTGGAAATGGTAAATACATGCAGTTAAACACAACTACTTTTACACACACCTTTTACACTCATAATTATGCACACTTGTTTCTAATGATGTGCTCAAACCAAACTGTGGTCAAGTCCCTGGCCAGTGTAGTGGCAGTGTCACCCTTTGACCAAGCTATACTTAAGGGACAGTTTCTCTACCCTCATTAACCTTGGGGCCATATACAGTTTTTTTTCAAATGCTAACCTGCATTGGTCTAAACTGAAGTCACATTATCAAAACTCTTCACAGAAACAGAAGGGTATGTGGACCAAACCGTGAATCATTTTTCATGGCTTTCACACAAAATGCTTGATGACCACTTTCTCCAAAAGCCATGAACTCTTTTCTCATTACTACTTCACCATCTGCAAAACACTGTATATCTGCTGCACTTTTTTCAAATGCTAACTCACTGTCCAGAACTGTTAAAAACACATTCAAACTAGAATGATTGCAAATTTCCTGCAATTTTGCTGTAGCTGGACAGATATATATAGAAAATCTTAGCAAATACTACAGTATAGTCAATAAAGTGAATATATATTACTGTATTCTTACAGTTAGCCCTCAGGTTGACGTTCCTGTTACTATACTGGGCCACACATTCATATTCACAGCACAACAGATATCTTCATAAATTTACTGTGGAACACATTTACAAAAAAAGTCTAATAGACATTTTCATAAAAAAAAAATGCAGATTATGATGTGTTGTACAATTTGCATGTGACTTACTCTCAATAAACTTGTCACTAGATGTTTCGGGGGGGGTAAGACTACTCAACAGAGAACCAGTATACTGTAATACATTGTGGTCAACATGACATACAGTAAGGAATTGATAATGTCGGAAACAGCAGACAATTGAAAATAAACATTTGCATAAATGTGTCAAAGCATGTGCAATTTCAAATTTCTCGAAAGACTGAGAAATTGCTTTCACATATGATGTGCACAAGTGACTAGATGATGTGGAGGTTGAAAAAGTAGAATTTCAAATCTGATCTGAGAAATGTAGTGACTGAAAACAGCTGTATTCTATAATGAAATACTGATTTATATGAAAATAGCAGTACCAGGATAAAAAGGATAAAAATTCAAAATTCAAAGACAATGTATGCTTTCTGTGTTGCTTTGTTTTGGGGCTTATGTGAAGTGTTTGAGGGTTTGAGTGACTTTTGGAGGTGAGATTAACTGTTTGGCTAAGATGCATGTTGGTAATACTGACTGTGTGAAGAGTTTTGAAAAAGTGGCTTCAGTTTTGACCATTGCATCTTAGCAACTGAAAAAAACTGTAACACTGAACATCTTACTTTTCTCGGTGGTCGTTGGGATTTTGTGTTTGAGCGAGAGCAGCTGGATCATCAGCCAGCAGCACATCCTGTCTATTTGAAGATGTCAGCTTTCACTGTGGTGTCCCGCTAAGCAAGTGGTTCAACGTAAACCAGCAATCAGTGATTCATTAATGATTACCTTCAACCTACAGCCCTTACTTCAACCCAACCGAAGAACTTTTCCCTGCCTGATGGTGGAAGGTCTACGGCCGAAACTCATTTACTAGGGAAAATATCTTATGGGCAATGGAATTGGCCTGTGATTAGATAGGTCTGGAGTGTTACAGTTAGGCTGCGTCCAGCACTTTCAAGGGTTTTCCTCCTTTGCTTGGCAAGGGACAAGGTTGCATGTGAGGTTGATGAAGTCTCGTCCTGTATTTACTTTTTTATATTTTTGAAGTTGCACAAAATGTTCTATTGTAATGTGAAAAGAGCAATTGTGAAATACTGCAATGTTAATGTCAGTCAATGTCTAATGTTCAGTTTAACTCATTGGTACATTTACACCAAGCAGTAACCTCCGTCGAGTCAGTGAGCCAATCCCCACAGACCCCCATGTCAAAATGGATAATGTTCCAGCAGAACTAAACGTTACAGACTGGTACAAAAAACGTTTTGATCTATATAGCTAATTTCCCCCTTCATGACAGCTGTGCAGCGGGGATTATCTTTATATAAGTCACCCTTTAAATGTATGTTAAGACTTAAAGTTATGCATGATAAAGAATGGGCCACTTTAAGTGACAGGTGGGTGCCATCACATGTAGCTAGCCACTAGCTGTGTGCTCACTCCAGCCATGCTCTACCTCTTTTCCCATTTTTAGATTAGCGGGGAGCTAGGCGGAGTCAGGCTCAGCGCAAGATTGCGATGGGCAGCGCCACTACACTTTGCTTCACAACAGAACTTCAGAAGCCTATTGGTGACATCACAAAGACTGCATCCATGTTTTATACAGCCTATGGTTCACACACAGCTCATCTGGGTAATGTCTGGAAAAGTGCAGGGTAGCACTGTGACCACTTACCAATGACTTTTTCAGGTTCTGAAGTAGCAGAGATTGATTCCTGTGCTTCACAGCTCACATGCTCTCCTCTGTTCTCCTTCACAATTTGGTCCAAGCATGCCAACAGCTTTGGAAGTTCAGCAGTCTGATTCCATAGAAATTGGCCTCTACATTTTCTGATGATGTCTTTTAATGGTGCAATGTAGTTTTTCCTGACTGAAATCTCATCTATGGGTGCTGATATTAGAATCATTGAATGATGAAATGATTGATCACTGAAGAGTTTCAGGACTCTGCAGAGCCTCAGTTTGTGTTCCTCACTGAAGTTTTCAGGCTGTAGAACCAGCAGGAACACATGAGGTCCAGGAGCAGACAGTCTCACACAGGTTTCTATCAACTTGATTAGTTTCTCATCAGAGATGTTGGGATGCAGCAGATCTGGGGTGTTGATGAGAACTATTTCTCTCTCCTCCAGCTGTCCTCTGACTCTCAGACAGCGGCCTGGTTCTTCCTCAGTGTTGAACTTAGTCTCTCCCAGTATGAAGTTCCCCACTGAACTCCTCTGAGACCAGCTGTTCCCCAGCAGAACAACCCTCAGCTCAGACACTGAAAAAAAACATAAATGGAAACAGATAATTATTAAAGGTTGGCCCGGTTGTGCCTCTATACTGGATGGAAAACCAAACCAAAACGATTCAGTCCAGTTTGACTCACTGAGAGGAGGCAGGAGTTCATAGCTGCGGTTGCGCTTCACAGGTTTCATGTCATCTGACGCTGTCAGGAAACAAAAATGAGGACATTTATAAAAGGCCTGCTTATGACAGATATGGTTTAACCAGGTTATGTATGTGAAGAGGCTTTCATGTGTCAAAACTACGGTGGCCCATAGGTTTCAGACCAAATATTAAAGCCACAACACGAACACAAAAGCCACAACACGAACACAAAAGCCACAACACAAATACAAAAGCCACAACGCAAATACAAAAGCCGCAACACATTTTTTATTGTAATGTGCTTTTCATTTAGAGTTTTCTTTGTTCTTTGGGCTTACTTTATTTGAATATAAAGATATTCAATAATGTATTACTTGCAATACTTATATTATACTATATATTTACTGTACTAAGTTGTGATTATTATACTTTTTAAACTGGAAAATGTATTTTCTCTACATAAAAAAGTCTTTGCTGTGACTAAATGCCCTGGACGCTGTGTTCTCATTTTTTTGCTGTAGTGTCTAAGGAATGCTCTGTAGTGTTTTACATATTGACTGGCTGTTTCTCTTTCTGTTTTGAAAGCATTGTTTGATTTTGAGCACAGATCAATTGGTTTTGTGGAGTGTTTGATTTTACCAGAAGAGTCAGGGGTTTTGTGAATGTAGTTTAAAGACTGGGTTTTGTGTTTAAAGTTTTGAGAATATGGGTGAAGGTTTCAAGAAATGTGTCTTAGCAATTGTGAAATACTGCAATGTTAATGTCAGTCAATGTCTAATGTTCAGTTCAACTCATTGGTACATTTACACCAAGCAGTAACCTCCGTCGAGTCAGTGAGCCAATCCCCACAGACCCCCATGTCAAAATGGATAATGTTCCAGCAGAACTAAACGTTACAGACTGGTACAAAAAACGTTTTGATCTATATAGCTAATTTCCCCCTTCATGACAGCTGTGCAGTGGGGATTATCTTTATATAAGTCACCCTTTAAATGTATGTTAGGACTTAAAGTTATGCATGATAAAGAATGGGCCACTTTAAGTGACAGGTGGGTGCCATCACATGTAGCTAGCCACTAGCTGTGTGCTCACTCCAGCCATGCTCTACCTCTTTTCCCATTTTTAGATTAGCGGGGAGCTAGGCGAGTCAGGCTCAGCGTAAGATTGCGATGGGCAGCCACTACACTTTCCTTCACAACAGAACTTCAGAAGCCTATTGGTGACATCACAAAGACTGCATCCATGTTTTATACAGCCTATGGTTCACACACAGCTCATCTGGGTAATGTCTGGAAAAGTGCAGGGTAGCACTGTGACCACTTACCAATGACTTTTTCAGGTTCTGAAGTAGCAGAGATTGATTCCTGTGCTTCACAGCTCACATGCTCTCCTCTGTTCTCCTTCACAATTTGGTCCAAGCATGCCAACAGCTTTGGAAGTTCAGCGGTCTGATTCCATAGAAATTGGTCTCTACATTTTCTGATGATGTCTTTTAATGGTGCATTGTTCATGTAGTTTTTCCTGACTGAAATCTCATCTGTGGGTGTTGATATTAGAATCATTGAATGATCAAATGATCGATCACTGAAGAGTTTCAGGACTCTGCAGAGCCTCAGTTTGTGTTCCTCACTGAAGTTTTCAGGCTGTAGAACCAGCAGGAACACATGAGGTCCAGGAGCAGACAGTCTCACACAGGTTTCTATCAACTTGATTAGTTTCTCATCAGAGATGTTGGGATGCAGCAGATCTGGGGTGTTGATGAGAACTATTTCTCTCTCCTCCAGCTGTCCTCTGACTCTCAGACAGCGGCCTGGTTCTTCCTCAGTGTTGAACTTAGTCTCTCCCAGTATGAAGTTCCCCACTGAACTCCTCTGAGACCAGCTGTTCCCCAGCAGAACAACCCTCAGCTCAGACACTGAAAAAAAACATAAATGGAAACAGATAATTATTAAAGGTTGGCCCGGTTGTGCCTCTATACTGGATGGAAAACCAAACCAAAACGATTCAGTCCAGTTTGACTCACTGAGAGGAGGCAGGAGTTCATAGCTGCGGTTGCGCTTCACAGGTTTCATGTCATCTGACGCTGTCAGGAAACAAAAATGAGGACATTTATAAAAGGCCTGCTTATGACAGATATGGTTTAACCAGGTTATGTATGTGAAGAGGCTTTCATGTGTCAAAACTACGGTGGCCCATAGGTTTCAGACCAAATATTAAAGCCACAACACGAACACAAAAGCCACAACACAAATACAAAAGCCACAACACAAATACAAAAATAACATGTGCTGACATATAAAAGAACAACAATTTCCTGTCCTGTTTAAAATTTACTCTGAATGCCAAGAAAACTAAATGTTATTATCAAACACTACATCGAATTATTGATATAGTCTTTGATAGTGTTTCCATTTCTCAGTGGGACTGAATGCATTATAATAATAATAATAATGCATTACATTTATATAGCGGTTTTACATCTCATCCGAAGGACGGCAGCTTCTACAGCGCAGTGTCCCCATCACTGCACTGGGGCATTGGGATCTTATTAGTAGGACCAGAGGGAAGACTGCCCCCTACTGGCCCACCAACACCACTTCCAGCAGCAACTTAATTTTCCCAGGTGGTCTCCCATCCAGGTACTGGCCAAGCCCAACCTGCTTAGCTTCAGTCAATCAGCAGTAGCAGGGTTTACATTGGTATGGCTGCTGGTTACACATGTAGAACAATTTTGTGCAGTCTGATGACCTGAAGAAGCAAAAGTGGCTGAAATATGCAGGTAAGAGCTGAAAATCAGTTGGCCTAATGTTTCACCATCAATGGTGAATCTGGTAACAGACAATCAAACAGGACTGACCTCATAACTCATCAATGCATTAACGTAAGGATCGTTGCATGTACGATGTTTAAGATATTTTTGATTATTAACTCATTAAAATAACTAAACTATGCTATTGTGTCTGACTGAAATGATGAAGCAAAGCTTAAAAACATGAACATGCAGACTGTGCATACTTATAATATAAAGCTTGACTGAACTCACCACATGTTTCAGCCATACTGTCAATCTACTGGAAACCCACAAGAGAGACACCGAACTGGAGGAGCTGCTGGCTGTTGCTGTATGAACACAGAGAAACCTTTCTTTTGAGATATATAAAACTATTGATGAAGGTAAATGGCACTGACTTGCAGTGGTTATTCAGATAACACACTCAATAAAATGGAATTTCTTATTGTTACAGTATTCAGAAATCCTGTGACAGTCTTTATACTATAGTCAAAGAATAAGGATATAATACAATTGTAGATTTCAATGCAACAGTATTATAAAAAGTAGTGGTGGGCCGTTATCGGCGTTAACGGCTGCGTTAACGTGAGACTCTTATCGGGCGACAAAAAAAATATCGCCGTTAATCTATTCTCAAAGTTGGGTTGGGAGCTGGGTCTATACTACGCAAGCTATGATGACTTTCACCTTGATATTTTAGTGCCGAATCGCACTGTAGGGGGCGAGAACAAGCCTTCGACCCTGTGTGTCTGCCTACTGTGAAATTACCACATCAAACGTGACGTGCTAACATGGATGCAGCTGTTGCTGCGTTCCACAGCCAGCTGTTGGACAGCACTTTGTGTACGAACATTTCTGAAGCTGCGGTGTTGTGCCGAATTCTGCCTGCCGAGAATTGCATGCACCTCGCGGGTGCTAACGGTCATCTATGCTGAGAAAAGAGGTGGATGCAAATCTCGGCAGGGAGCCTACAAAATCTGACCTGCCGTATTATGCATCCACCTCTTTAGGTCCTTCTCAAACACTTTGCTGTGCTCATTGATCAAACAGCTTTATCACCACATATATTTACAGAATATTGTCAGAATGTTCTAGCCTACTAAGTGTATTAAAATATTAAAGACTCTAAACGTTCATAAAATATATACTTCAAATCAATTTATCACCATTGATGAAGTCCACAAAGAATTTTAAACACAAACACTTCGGCAGAATTCAAATGAGCCATTTTAATCTAGATTAATCTAGATTAAAAAAAATAATCTATGCCCACCCCTAATAAAAAGTAAAATAAATGTAGCTCCTTGTTGTCTTCTTTAACAAAAAAAACACATTATTGCGTTTGATTTTTGTATTATATCCAAAAATGCAAAATCTCAACTAGAACAGAAACCTTTTTTAAACTAAATGTTTTAACCTTTAATCTTTTCGAGAGATGTACTTGCACCTCTGTCCTGCTTCATATTTACATTCACCTTATACATTCACTGTGCAAATACTTTGTTCTACTAGTGACAAATGAACAAGAGTAAGAGGTTCAGTTTAGGCACCTAGACAGCACTTAGACGTGAAGGACAGTGTTCATCCTTCAGCTTCTTCCAAACATTTTACCATTTTTGTGGATACATTCCTTTGCAAATATACCCTGAACTGAAGTTACTATATGGCATAGTGTAGTTGTACTACAAGAAGTTCAGCCAGTTATATTTGTGTTCTTATCACTGTGATCTTAATGATATGACTTTATATGATATGTTCTTTTGGACTGTGGACACCCGTACACTGATTTTCTTATCTGTACGCTGTAAGAATCAAATAACTCCAGTAAATAACACAAAACAGTTTGTAAATTGATTTCTAAATTGGTGAACTGAATACATTTTTAATGTTCGTCCAAAAGCAAGCAAAATTATCATAATATTACAGTCATTTTTCCGTGTGTTCTTTTTGCTTCACTTTAAGGAACTTCAGTACAATAGTCCTGTAAAATCACTTTATCTGTAATAATGAACACCTTGATTCAACACTGAGGTTATTTCTGATGTTGTAGTTGTACAAATACTGTAATTTCAGGTGTTTCTGATACTTTCATACCTGCACCACAGGTTTATAATAAAGTCATTGTACGAAACACATTTAGCTTTTTCTGTTAACTTCGTCACTTCATGTTTATTGTTATTTGTTTGCATTTTCTCAAATCGACTCACCAGAACTTGTTTCTGCATCATTTTCCCTCCAATAAAGGAACTGACAGACTTCACAGTGACGGACTCACTGAGAGCAGAGTGCTGAGAGAGAGGAGATGGAAGGTGTGCCAGGAGGAAACAAGGAACCTGATTGGAAAAAAAAGAACTGTGACTTTGATCTGAACTTTATTGATACGTGGCTTAGAAACACCCTCCTTTTTCAATATCAACACTCAGTCTGTACCTGAACTCACCTGAGACCTGAGACGACGTTTTTCATCAGCAGAACAGGAAACACAAAGTGAATTGATGTCATCAGGAGAGTCATCATGTGTTTCAGAGATACACAGACCTGTCAGTCAGTGATGAGTTCCCACAGGTTGAATGTTACATTGAAGTGATCCATAAAAAGAAAAGAACAGTAAGTCCTAACCCGACTTTTGAGAAGCATAGACTTTCATAATTCCTTTTTTTTCTTTGTTTATTAGTACATTTATTACATCGCCAACATTTGTTGTTTCAATAATGAACTAATACACAGAAGGGGATTAATATGGGGAAAAGCTATGCCAATATTACTGTATATGCAGAGACTATGAATCTCAAATACACAGTACTGTGCAGGTGTGAAAAAGTGCTGTAAAGCAAGAATGCATTTAAAAAAATAGACATGTCAATATATAATATTGATCAATTAATTAAAAACAATGTGAGTGAACAGAATAAAAATCTTAATCAAATCAATATTTGGTATAGGTACACTTGCAGAAGTCAGGATTTTGTATCTGTGTGATTACACAAGTATACCAAACAGGTGCTAGTGATCATCAGTTTGGTTGAAACTCAATCATTAACTGAACCAGAAACAGCTGTAGGATGAATAACACTGGGTGAAGAACAGCCACTGTCTGAATGTCTGAAGGGGAAAAAAACAAAGCACAGAACGGTTGGAAATAATGAAAAGTGGCATAAATGTGAAGATGTTGAATTAATCAGGTCAATCTGGATCTAGAACTTTCCACTGCTGCATTTATCAATATGAGCCACTCAAACTTGGCAGCGACTCACAGTCACACTGAAATAAATCTGACCTTTGACCTGCAGCATGACCATAAAATACACCTCTAAAGGAGATGGTGTTTATGTTTCTGCAAACCTAATGATTAAAGGGTAAATCTTAGCCCAAGAGTCAAAGCCAGTATGTAATCTTAAATACATAAAGTCAAGAACCAAGGCTCTGAAATGTCCCCTGATTTCAAAAGTAAAGTAAAATGAGTCTAAACAGGAAGTCAAACAGGGTGTTGGCCACTGACGTGAGAGAGTGAGATTCTGAATATCAGCTTCAGAAAGTCAAACTGCAGGTTAAAGTTCTGCTTTATTGGTATATGGTGCTGGAACAGGGCCAGATTTTCACTCACATCCTGCATTGGTTTCTAAATACTGTCCAAATGTAATCTTTAAAAAGACTAAAAGAGAAACATTAGGTGAGCGGTTTACCTGTGTAAAGGCTGGATCATAGACCGGGCCAGTGGCACGTGGTCCAAGACTTCCTATAGAAGTTGAACGCCAGTGTGCACAAGGCGAGCTGACCACTACGCCCCTGGGAGCTTATTACATGAGCTAATCAATGAGTTTACAGCGCTTACAATGTGGGGCTCCCGGGCATCTCGGGCTTTGTTAAAAGAGTGAGCTGACTATAGGGACCATGGGCTCCTGGTGCTTAAAGGTTGATATGACCACAAAAACCCCTGGCCCCCTTTGCACCAACAGTGGGAGGGTCCCAGGGCTCCTCTGCACTTAAAGTGAAATTTATACTTCTGTGTCGAATCAATTGTGTAGGTGAAGGCGTAGGCTACAGGGCTATGCAGAGGCTACACCGTCTCCTGACGTGCACCTTCTCAAAAATGTAACTACATGTCATGTCGAAGCTTGATGAAACACGGCCCTGGTCAACAGTCTGAGCCTGTTGCTGGCATAAAGAAACACTATTTGTGGACGAAATTATGAGATTGTAATGTTTTGAGGGTTTGTTTTCTCCCAAACTACAGTCACAAAGTACATCCTGGCTTCAACCACTGGTCTTCTAGGTACATCTGTACAAGTTAATGTAATCCAGTACAAATGTTCTGTTATAGTTTTGTTCAGTTTTTGTCAGTTGATTAAATGATGTTTTACCACCGAGGTCACAGTGATGGGATTGTGCTGGACTGCCTCATATCCAGAGGTGTTTCTAATATTGTGACCCTCTCATGCACGTAATGAACTGTTGTGTTTTTATTACCTTAGAATCAGACATTTCTATCTACAGTACATACACCGCAGGTCCTCTTACATTGAATTTGACATGTTGCTCCGCCATGTTTCTACAGCAGCCCAAACAAAAACAGAGACAAATACAGAGTGTATTTCATCATGTTGGATACGTATGAAGAAAAGGAGAAGAAGTTGTAGTAATAGTCTGGTTTATATAAGTAAGAAGAGAAGTGAAAGTGGTGTCGGAATAACCAAGAAATATATATTTTTCCTTAAACCTTTATAGCAAAAAGAGAAATAAATAAGATACGTTTACAAATATATAAGAAGACACAGATGATGAAAAAACACTTTTCAGCCTTTTGATGTTGGAATTAGAAATATATATATAAAAATATATATATATATATATATATATATATATATATATATATATATATATATATATATATATATATTATTGTACAACCTAATAGGTACAAAGTTTTTTTACATGCACAGTGACCAATCCTCACCACTAGATGTTAAGGGTGAGGAATGTTTCGTTGTTTTCAAGGACAATGTTCTGTATTTTCTCCATTAATGAAGTGTGGTCTTCTTCAGACATCCTGTAGTGTCTTCCTCCACAGTCTTTAAGCAGCTGGCTGACAGAGTCACTTGTTCCATCATGTGTGCTGATGACCATTGAGTGTTTAAAAAGCATCTTGACCAAACAAACTCTGGATGAACTTCAGTGTTTGTCTGTTCTCCTCAGTGAAATCAGAAGGCTTCACTAACAGCAGCAGAACATTTGGTCCAGGAGGACAAAGATCCACACAGCTCTTCATCTCTTTTCTCAGCTTCTCTTCAGTCAGACTGAAGATGTCTGGAGTTTTCACGACTGTTAATGTTTTTCCTCTCCACTCTCCCTGAGTCGCCGTACTGTGTTTGGTTTTGAAAGGGTTTGGCAAACTAAATTGCTTCTGTTGACTGTTACTAATGATGAAGTTACAAAGCTTTGTCTTTTTGTCCTCTTTTTTCCCCAACAGCAGAATTGACACTGTAATATAAAAAGCAAAAAACAGTGAGATAAAGTCATGCAAGTTAAAATTGCTACATTTTGTTCTTTTCAGAGATTCATTATTTTACCCAGAAATGTTTACATTTAACTTGTTTCTGAAATTGGTCAAGGTGTATAATGTCAGCAATTAGCAGCATTACAGTGGAATGTAAAGGAAGTGTAAGCAGAGCAGCTCACATCTCTGAAGCATTAAATTCACTTAAATATATTATATAGGGCCCTATATTCGTTTACAAAATTAATTAAAATGAATATTTAATGATGCAAGAAAGTAGGAAAAAGATGGTGGTGATGGCGCAGTGGATAACATACGTGTTCAATTCCCACTGCAACATCCACCATGTGTCCCTGAGCAAGACACTTAACTTTTAGTTACTCCAGAGGTGTAAGACCTACAAATTTTACAAACACTTTAAGAATTCTGACTGAGTTCAGTTTAACTCACTGTTGGGTGGCAGGAATTGAAAGCTGCTGCTCTGCTGCAGTGGTTTCAGATCATTTGACACTGTCCATGGACATAAAACAATTTATTCACATGTGATCTATAATTAAAGGGTCACTGTTTCTGGAAGGACTTATTGATTATTTTGTATTTTTATGTGTTTTTACTTATTTGAGTTTGAGTGTTTGAGATACTTTTCTCTCGTTTGGTGTCAGAGGTGTTACCCAATCAGCAGCGAGCTGTGTATAAACATCAGTTTGTAGCATAAATTACTGTAGTAATGGTGTTTGTAAAGGGTTTACCGGTTTACGTAAATGTTTTAGCTAACTATCTGACCTGAGTAGCAGCTCTCACAGTTAACTTTAGCTTGCTACTTTAAGCCTGTATGTTTTTGTCAGTTTGTGAGTTATTGTACAACATTACTTTAGAATGACACAAGTTGGTGTAAATTTGTTAAATGCACACACATGCCTTATTGTCAGTAACAAGGTTGTGCTGCAACACCATTAAACAGCAGGTTGTCCCTTCCAGCATAGAAACATGCTGCAAATACAAAAAACGACAAGTCTTTCCCGAGGACAGTAAAAAATAAAAAGAGACATGGGCATGTATTTAATAAGCTAAGGGTGTTAATGTGGGTGTGAGTTAAAGTCGTCACTGCATACTTAAAGAGATAAACCGATAAGACCAAATGCTTGAATGTAAAAAGTGAGGGTTTCCTTCCTTATTTGTGTAAGTTAATACTTAAATAGTAACCCAAAATTCTTTTGTTAAAGCTTAATTAAAATGCATACATAGTTTGTTAAAATGTAAAGAATATTCCTTAGTTAAAACCTAAATGTACTTCTGTTTTATCTAACTGTACACTGCAAATTTCTTAAGCTGCAGTGTGTTGAGCTCTGAAAAAGATGCTTGGTATCATATTTGTATGATAAAAACTGTGCATTCACATAGGTATTTATTGTATATGAAAGGATGGATGTGTATGATAAAATAATAATAATATATAATGTATATTATTATAATATATAATAAAGGTTAATATATTTATATTTGCATAGTTAGGTTTTTATTTATTTTCAGGACTATGTAGCTTGTATAAACTATTTCATTATAGTTTATATTTCACTATTATAAACAACTTTTCTGGCATTACTATGATCTGTTGTGACGTTTTTTTCTCCTTCTTGTTTTAGACCAAAATTCAGATCAGGAAATGAAGCTCATTAACACTGATGGACAGAAACATGTCTACTGGAGATTTCTCATGACAAATAAAATATTTATGTTCACAGATTCTGCTGATGTCACACCTCTGTCAGGTATCAACACTGTTGTTTATCATGTTATCGGTTTGATTTCTTTCTGATTAGTTTTAAATGTGTCTGCCTCCCCTCCTGTGTGTGTCTCTGTATTTATTGTCCTCATTTCACTTCAGTCTTTTGTGTGCTGTCCGTGACCTGTAAGTTTTTTTCGTTGTCAGTGGACAATAACTGATTTTGAGTCACCTTGTTTTGTCTGGACTTTGCCACTTTGTTTGGACTTAGTCTGGAATTTGCCACTTTCACCTTTGTGTAGTCTGTTTTGTTAATAAATTATAGAACTCAGTCTACCGGATAAATGTCTGCTTTGGTTCTTAACCCACCAAACCTGTCTGAGCTCACAGCTCAGTATCACCAAGCCCTTCTGACTCCGAAGTTGTTACATACAGCCTCATGGTCAAGACCTCAGGGAGTCAGTTAGTGATGTTCTGCCGACTTGTGACAGGAGTCTTGAAGTCGTTGTGGTGTTCACACAACATGACTGATCGGTGAAAGGGAGTCACACACTACAGGAGCTGACAGCGGCTGTGTCATCCAACGCTGGTCTCCAAACCACGTTTTGTCAAGAAAACACACATGAAATGTGAAACGGGAAATGACGCGAACCTGCACACGTAGCAGTTGTTGTTTGTTATTATAAAGATGGCAATTATAGAGACAAAGAATCTGGGTGAAAGAATGGATTAGCCCACTCGGGCATTGATTGTCTGAGCTACAGAGAGATCTGGAGGTGAGTAAAAAGTGTTTGCAGTGAAAAAGTAGCTGCCTGCTCTGCAGCTGCCTGCTCTCATTGGCATGTTAGATATCTGGCAGACGTCGGCGATGTGTCAGAAATGTGTCAGGGAGCCATTTTGATGCGACATTGAGTACTTCACACATAATGACTGGCGACCGCAAATCAACCGCTGGTTTACCCCCGATCACTGATGGTGACCGAGCTCCAGAAGATTTTTTACAGGGTCCAGAATTTTGTGCGATCCTCAAGCGCTTGTTAACTGCCTGGAGACTGTGCTTTGGTTTTTCATCATGTAAGTGCAGGTTCCTTAAAGTAAGATATGGATTAAATTTTTTAATTTTAATTTTTTAATTTTAAAAGTCCTCTTTTGGTTATTCAAATTTCTATGTTTTGAGGCCCTGGTTTCTTTTGTGTAGTTTGAGTCAGTTTTTTTTATGTCAGTTATTTTCCTGGCAAACAAAAAACTTTATTTAACCAAAGCCGCCTGGCTACAAGCCGGGTTGTAACACCGCAACAGAAACATTTGAATACAAAATGAACTTTGACTAAAAGAAACAGAAGGGAAAATAAAGGTTAATGTAGTTTGTGAGGAAAATACTAAAACTAAAAAACTAAAAAAAAACTAAAAATTAAATTCACCTGACTCACCTGATGCTGCAGCCGCCATGATGTCACTCTGCTGGAAAAATCTGAGACAATTTAAACTGGAGACCAACTGTTGGGTTAACTTGCCTCATCTGATATCTTATGTTCTATCATTATATTACAAGGACAACACCTTGTAAAGAATACAAAATTTAGGCAAATAGTGAAAGTGGGTTAGGGACAGATACACCCCAAAGACCGCACACCCAAACACAAGAAAAGTGATGCGATGTGAGGAATGCACAGGGAAACTAAACAACCACTACACAAACGCATGGCTGAACACAGAAGGGCCAACTCCTCAGGTCAAGACTCTGCAGTCTACTTACATCTGAAGGACAGAGGACACTCGTTTGAGGACCATCAGGTGCACATTTTAGACAGAGAAGATGGATGGTTTGAAAGAGGGGTCAAGGAAGCCATCTACACACGGGTTGAGCAGCTGTCAACAGAGGAGGGGGTCTACGCCACCACTTATCCCCCTCTTACAATGCTGTACTTTCATCACTTCTAAGGAAACTGAACAAGCATTTCCTCTTGGCCTCAGGTGAAGATGCCAATGATGGTCGTTCAGACTTGGCCAAGCGTGGCTCTAGTAGCCGCGTAGCTTATCTTAAGTTTTCGTAGGTTGTCCACGAAATAAATAATCATGAAGAGTATCAGAGTTGCTGTTATGATACAACTAGATGGTTTACCTTGTTAAATGCAGACATGTGTGTATTATTGTCATTAACAACATTTTGCTGCAACGTGATTAAACAGCAGGTTGCCGACCCAAAACTCATGTTTGGTGTAGCTCACAGCTTCAACTTGTTTTTGAGAATTGTTCCAAAAAAAAGTCTGCTATGAAACAAGACTCTGAGTCATCAGCAAATCAAACTATTTGTAGAACATTAAACTGTTGGTTACTTTAAAACTGGCCTTCATCGCAGGGATATGTGAATATTTGATCTGTTAACTGCCTGCAGATTAATCGCATGACTTGTTCAGCAGAGAAAGTTGTTGCTCTCAGTGTCCAGCTAATCAGCAGACTCAGTGTTCTGGTGAAGGGATAGATCAAACAGATTTCATGGTGCCTTGGAAAAGTATTTTTTTGTATTTCAGAAATACAGAAATATGATGAGTCTGCTGTATTTTGTACACTTAAAATGAATGTATTTGGATTTTCAAATACGTTTAGATGTGTTTGCCTTCCCTGATCATGGGAGAGTTTTTGCTTTCATGCTGACGTTTGTTTTATACTTTAAACTGAAAGAGTTCAATAACTCATTTTATTTCTAAATTTGTGAATTAAATAAATTCATTTCAGACCCAAAACTAAAACAAGTATAAAAGATTGTTGTGTGTTTGACAGGTATTGTTTTTTTCTTTTCCAACATGTGAACATGGTCCACGTACCTAAAGCGGATGAAGTTATCTTGAACTGTCGCTCTGCCATCGTGTGTTTTTTTTCTCCTAAAAGTGAGAAAAAAGCAGAACCTGTCCTGAAAGATCAGCACACATCAGAGGACTGTTTAAACCTGAGAGACCCGAAATATAGAAACCTATGTGCACTGTACAGTCCTGTAAAATGACACTCTGCACAGCACTGTAATCTCACGTGTTTCTGAGATTTTCATACCACCACAAATTAAGTTATTGAATAAACTCATAATACATATGAGTAAAGGATTCATCTCAACAAAAACTGAACATTTAGACTGTTTACTGTTTTACTGAAATGCATAACACATTTTGCATTTTTTGTTAAAATTACTCTGTTTTTTTTATTTGTTTGCATTTTCTCGAGTCGACTCACCAGAACTTGTTCCTGTGTCGTTTTCCCTCCAATAAAGGAACGTACAGACTTCACAGTGACGGACTCACTGAGAGCAGAGTGCAGAGAGGAGACAGAAGGTGTGTCAGGAGGAAACAAGGAGCCTGATTGGCTTAGAACCACCCTCCTCTTTCAATGTAGAGCTCACTGTGGACACTCAGTGATACACTCCAGTAAATCAGACCTTTGATCTGTCTCACACCAAATGAGCAACAGGAATAGTTTGATCCAAGTACAACTTTTAGTTCTCAGAATTAGTGTTAGTCAGAGAATTAGCTCTCTGAATTCAGTCTAAACTCAGCTAGCAGCCAAGAAAGCCTTGTTCAGCAGTGTGTGAATGACAAACTTCAGGCCAGACATATGGAATGTTGTGCTGGAACATGACCAGATCTCAACCAACATCCTGGTCACAGTTATAAATATTCAATATCAAAAGGACCTGCTGACAGATCTTCTGTCAGATTCAAAAAGAAACAGTTTTCTCAGGTGAGCTGGATGTTTTACTTGTGGTTATTATATCTGTGCTGCTTTGACAAAGATCAAATCTGACTCACTGCAGCAAATTTCATAAACAGGTTTGTCTTATCCACTGTGTGTATCAAGATTTTAAATGAGTATGAACATTGACCATCTGCAGCGGTTCAGAGTAATCTTATATTATCTGAGAGCTCGCAGTCAGTGTCATTGTTGGTGATAAATTTCAGTCTTCAAACAGAGAGGCTTCATCTCCTGGATTTAGAGACAGATTTGTATAAATCATTCATCTCTGACAGCTGATACCATTAAGTGTTTATTAAATAGGATAAAGTGTTAAAACGGTTTAACATTAAGCCATATCAACTGGTTCAGAGCCACTTTAGCTGTCAAACATTTTTTAAATATAATTTTCATGCAACCCAAAATCCTTTCTAACAGGACTTACATGTCCAACATGTGCAGTATACAGCTTCAGTACCATAGACCTGTAACTGACTTTATCTGTAAAAATGAATGTGTTGATTCAACTCTGAGGTTATTTCTGATGGTGTAGTTGTACAACAGGGTTAAGATTGCAGTCAGCAGTAATGGTCCCCCTCTGCAGGCAGAAAGCAGACCTGTGATGAGTTTACTGCCTGCTGGGGAAGAGGAGAGTTCAGTGTGTTTCCATTACCAATACATGTTTCCGATGATATAGTTCATACAAGCTGAGTTAAATTGTCAATTCTTTTAAATGTGAAATTTCTTCCATTAAGTAAATTAATACAGATGCAAAAGCAGCATTTGCCAAAAAAGTCAGGAACAAAGAACAGAAAATCAAAATTCACAAAATCATAATTAAACAGCAAGTTTATTTTATAAAAAATACATTTTTATGATTTTCTTCATTAAGTTTAACTGAGATGTAAGTAGTCATTTCTCTTCATACCTTTGGTGTGTGTCTCTTACATACTTAGCAATTGTAAGTTGCTTTGGATAAAAGTGTCTAAATGAAGCTAAATGAATAAATGAATAAATGTACATGTAATGTGAGGACTTAGTAGATGGTAACAAGTTAAGCCTTTCTTAAACACATTTTCTGCAAACACATATTTCTTTTTTGAACACTGGCCAAATGCTCTAAGGATACTTGGATACTCTGACAGTATGCTGTTTAATGTTTCATATTTGCTGTGATATTTGTGATTTGCAGAGAAAACAGGGTGAATGACATCTAAACATTTCATTTCACTTCCATCACAAACATCATGTTCTTTCTCATCTTCAAAAGAAAACAAAGATCATCTCTAATGAGCGAGCAGAGCTTCAGCTGCTGAAGTCTTTCTTTACTAAGCTGCTGTCTGTTTTTATCAGCAAATAATTACACAAACTATCAGGACAAAAGAAAAGAAAACACACAGCAAAAGGCAATTATTCCCAACAAAGAGTTTTAACAGAAGAAACAGAAGATTTTCTACAGACTGAAAAGGTGCAGGCTGAAACAGCAGCTCACTGTGCCCACCCTTTTTACAATCCTCAACTTATTAGAGGTGAAAAAGTCAAACCAAATGACACTATCTCTAATATATGATATATAAACTTTACAGAAAACACAGTGAAACAGAGAAGAAGAAGAAAAAATTGTCCCATAGTGACTTCTGCTGCATTTTAGTACTGTGATCATACACTTCAGTCGTGAATCTCTTCATCCAAAAATAAATTTAAATATAAAATTAAATCAGAAACAGCTGGTCTGAGATCAGCTGTGTTGCCACAGCTGATCATTGCCAGACCCTTTAACTACCAAACAGTGCGACGTCCTGTAGCCTACATAAAACTGTCTGAGGAGAACAACAAGTCTGAGATTTTGAAGTCTTGTTTTCTGCACGAGGTTTTAGTTTCATCACTCAGTTATGCTATGGTTACCCGCAGTTTAATATTATAAGCAGCTGATACCTGACAGCCAATGAGAAGTATTTCTGTGGCCATGGTATAACATGACAGTGTAGTCCACTTTAAAATACTACTACGGAATCTATTTAAAGTTTCATTTATTGAAGCCAAATGAAAACAGAAAAAAACTTCTGTTGATGAGACAGTTAAATTAAAAATATATTTATAAAATAGTACAACTTGATTTGTTTTCCTTTTTCAAAAGTTCCTGTATCAGTTCACTTAGATTCTGTTCATGTTTTTCCTGCAGATTTTTCTTTTCCTTGTCATTTTTGACTTTCGCCATTTCTATCTCATGTTTTGCCAGTAATTTATTGATATCTTCCAGATTTTTTCTCTTTTTGATCAGACATTTCACTAAGTCAGAAATTTCTTCCTCATGCTTTTGCTTCTGAGTTGTATATTTCTCTTTGAATTCATTAAACTCTTCAGCTATCTTTCTGGCCTCCTCTTCATATGTCTTCTTCAAATTCTCCATTTCTTTCTCATGATTCTCCTCAATGTCTTTTTTCTCTTTTTCCTCTTGTTCTCTTCTGATTCTGTCCTCTTCCTTTCTTTTCTTTTCATCATTTTCTCTTTCCTGTTCGTATTCTTCTTGAAGCTTTCTAAGTCTAGTTTGTTCCTCCTGTCGTCTCTGTTCATCTTCTTGTTTTCGTTTTTCCCACCATTCTCTTTGTGTTTTCTCCCAGATCTCTCGTTCTTTTCTCATCTCTTCTCTGCTCTCCTTCAGCTTTCTGTCAATGGTTTCCTTTGATTCTGACTCTGATCTTATATTTTGCTCCAAAGCTTCAACCTTTCGTTCCCACTCCTGTCGTTTAATTTCTTCCTGTTGTTTTCTCTTCCTGTCTTCTTCTTCTCTCATTTTCTGTTCTTTCTTTCTCTCCTCTCGTTCCTTCTTTATCTTCTCCTCCTTTTCTTTAAGTTCTTTTTCTCTCAGTTTTCTCTCCTTTTCAGTTTCTGCTCTCTGTTCTTCGATTCTTCTTTTCACTTCTTCCATTTCTTCCTCATGTTTTCTTTGAAGCTCCTCCCTCTCTCTCTTCATCTCTTCTTCCTTCTCCTTCAGGATTCTCTCCATTTCTTTCTTTATAGCTGCCTCGGCCTCTTGCAGCATCTCATTGGTGTAGCAGCTGCCTCCATTTTCCTTCACCATGGTGTCAATCTTGGTTATCAGCTCACTGACTTGTGTGCGGTTTTGTTCATCATTGTTATCAAACACATGGTATCTTCCTCCACATTCAGAGAGCAGCTTCTTAAAGGAATCATCACAGTCCTGTTCAGTGTATTCTTCAATGGTTCGCTTCTCACGTTTTAGTGAATCCCCTCTTGTGAAAAGAATGATGGTGAACTTTTCAGCATTCTTCCCAAAGACTTCCTTGATGTGTTTTAATGTCTCCTTCTCCTCTGGTGTTAATCTGCCAATTTCTAACACCAACAGGAAGACATGTGGTCCTGGAGCCAGAAGACTGATGCATTTCACCATCTCATCATTAATCTGTTCATGAGACAAACTATTGTCAAACAGACCAGGAGTGTCGACCACAACGACCGGACGACCGTCCACTTTACTCTGAGCTTTCTGACAAAGTTTGGTGACTGAAGTTTGACTTGATTTGGCTTCAAACTTGTCTCCTCCTAGAATGGTGTTTCCTGCAGAGCTCTTTCCACAGCCAGTCTTCCCTATCAGCACAATCCTGAGACTCTCTGGGCTCTGCACCTCATCATCACCTGTGAAGAAGACCTGGAGTTACTTTAAATATTATCAGCAGCTCCGGTGAAGGTTCAAGACTGTGATGTACAACATGGTTCATGACACAGAAAAAAAACATTTAAATACAAAGTACTTACAAGTGATCTTGTTCTTCTTCATCAGCCTCTCTTGTTGTATGACCTTTTCCATTTGTGCGCGTGCAAATGTTAGAGTTGTATAGCAGGATGGTTTATTTTCAGATTGTCTCATGTTTTCCACCATGTCCAGCAGCTCTGGGATCTGCTGCTTGTCCTTGATGTTGAGAACAACATATCTTCCTCCACAGCTCTGACAGAGCTCCTGGATGTCCTTGTTTTCCTTTACAAAGTTAACAACAGCTGGAGCTGCAGGATCTGACTCCACAGTGAACAGAATCATGGTGAAGTCATCGACTCGAGAGCTGAATGTGTTCTGGATGGTCTTTAACTCTCCCTTGTCTTCATCAGTGAGGGGACCCACAGGTAGGACCAGGATGAAGACATGGACACCCTCAGGATCACAGAGGGAGATACACCTGAGTGATTCCTCCATCACTGCCTCCTGAGGTTTTTCATACAAGGCAGGCAGCTCCACCAGGGAAACCCGACGTCCACACACCTCTCCCTGATGTTTAACACACTCTGATGAGTTGGAGACTGAATGAAACTCTGTCTGACCTAAAATGGCCTTGGCTGCTGAAGTCTTCCCTGCTCCTCTCCTCCCACACAGAACCAGGTTTAAAGCTGGTTTGATGTGTTCAGACTTTGGTCTGATGGTCTCTCCAGTGAAGGTGAGGAAGGTTCCTTTGTTTTCATGCACAATGTTCTCAATCTTCTGCATTAACTGTCTGTGGTCATTTTCCAACATCCTGTAGTGTCTTCCTCCACATTCTTCAAGCAGCTGGCAGACAGAGACACTTGTTCCATCATGTGTGCTGATGACCATTGAGTGTTTAAAAGCATCTTGACCAAACAAACTCAGGATGAACTTCAGTGTTTGTCTGTTCTTTTTAGAGAAATCAGAATGATTCACTATCAGCAGCAGAACATTTGGTCCAGGAGGACAACGACTGACACAGTTCCTTATCTCTTCTCTCACTCTCTCCTCAGTCAGACTGAAGATGTCTGGAGTTTTCACTACTGTCAATGAGTTTCCTTTCCACTCTCCATTGGTTGTCACAAAGTGTGTGATTGGGGAATGCCTCAAGTAATTAAAACGTCCAATTATGAAGTTACCAAGTTCTGTCTTTCTGTCCTCACTTTTTCCCAGCAGCACAATCCTGACTCCAGATGCTGTAATACAATAAAATAAAAATAAATGACATACAGTAAACTCATATGAGGCTGAAAACCAGTTGACATAAGAAGATCTCTTCAGTCATCTACAGATGTAACCTGTTCTGATTCAATTCATAGTGTCAATGCTTGGTAACACTTTTTTTGGATAGTCCACCTACAGATAGTTTCTAGAGTCAAATTCAACTGTTTCTCTTTATCTGTAAATGTTTAACAGATTATCAAAAGAATATATTTGATAATTCATGAACATACCATAACCAAGATTTTTTACCTGCCCGAACCTAGAAAGCAGTTTTATTTGTGAAACTGTAAATTGTTGAATCTTGACTAATAGCTGTTGAAATGTTACAAATAATATAGAAACTATCTGTGGGTAGAATAGCCAAATAAAGTGTAAACCTGACATTTGTTTTAAATGTGATGTCATTATATCATTGAAAAGGAACTTGTGTTTGAAGGTGTACTTAATATACTGACTCAATCGCTTCCAGCATCACATTTCTCCTAAAATGTATGTACACATGAATGTACTTACTAGGAGTCACAGGGTTTTTCTCTGACAGTGAGAATTGTTCAGTGATTTTTGTAACCACATGCAGTCCTGTAAAAAGATGACATCATTAAATTGCAGCTTAATGTTGTAATTTCAACAAAGAAGTTTTTTTCATTGTCCTGTCAGAATCGTTTCTGCACTTACCAGCAGCTTTGAGAGCATCTGTGATAGAAATCTGTCTTCCTTTTTGTTTTTGACTTTGATGATCAGCTGGTAAAGTAGTGATTGTGTCCTCAAACACATCACAGCTGACATGCTCTCCATTGTTCTCCTTTACGATTTGACCCAAGCGTGTTAACAGCTCTGAACGTTCAAGGTTCTTCTCCTTCAGGTATCTGTATCTGCATTTTCTAATCAAGTCTTTTAATGGAGGCTGTTCCATGTATTTCTTCTTTAAACCTGAGCTCTGCTCTCTGGGTGTTGATATCAGAACCAGTGAATGATCAAATGATCGATCACTGAAGAGTTTCAGGACTCTGCAGAGTCTCAGTTTGTGTTCCTCAGTGAAGTCTTCAGGCTGTAGGACCAGCAGGAACACATGAGGTCCAGGAGCAGAGAGTCTCACACAGTTTGTCACATGTTCTGTTAGTTTGCATTCAGAGATGTTGGGAAGCAGCAGATCTGGGGTGTTGATGAGAACTATTTCTTTCCCCTTCAATCGTCCACTGACTCGCAGACAGTCGTCTGGTTCTTCATCAGTGTTGAACACAGTCTCTCCCAGTATGAAGTTCCCCACTGAACTCCTCTCAGACCAGCTGTTCCCCAGCAGAACAGCTCTCAGCTCAGACACTGTGGGGAAAAAAACAAAATCTTGCATTTATTCATCTATAGTATAATTTCTGTTTAACTTCAGGTCAGTTACTTCTTACTAATTTTACATGAAATACTTTATAGTCAGATATTCTTTAACAGCAGGATAACACAGTTCAGTTTAACTCACTGTCAGGTGGAAAGAGCTCATAGCTGTTGCTGCGCTTCAGAGAGTGATGACCATCTGTGATTGAAAGGACACAGCATTAGTTTACTGTGATAGTAAAACTATCAATCGAAGATCAGACTATTCCATACAGACTTCTAAAACTTTGAACCAGATCTGAAACGAAAACCATCGCTGAACCCTGCCCAAAATCAAAAAATAAAGAAATTTCCCTAACATTTTAGAGTTGTGGGGTTTTTTTACATTAATGGGCAAATGTAACATATTACTTCCAGTGAATATAATCCAATTCGTATTATTTCCACACTGTCTGTACTTTGTGTTAACACCTTATTTTGAAAATATTTCCTGGAGACACAGAGGGAAGCAGGGACACTTGTAAAACAGAGACAGCAGGGATTTCGTACTGCGCTGCTGTCAATATTCCTGCCGAATGTCCACTCTGACCAACAAGATAGACGAACTGCTGCTCCTCAACAAAACAGATATGGACTGTCCTGTGTTTCACTAAAACCTGCCTCAGCAAGCAGTCAAGCCCCGAGACAATCAGGAAGGGGCGGGCTTTTAAGCAATCTGGAGACAGTGGCCAGCTGCCTCTGATTTGTCTGATGGCCTCAGTTCTACTCCACCAGGAAGTTTACCCTGCAACAAAACACAGAGGCACACACACCACAACCTGGCTGAGGCCCTGGGGCTGTCACAACAAACTAAGGTTGTTGTGCAGGTGTCACAGTGTTGAAGAAATCATGTAGCCCTTACTTAGAGACTTCATTCATTAGCTACTACATCTGGCTGACAAGATACAGTGAGCAAAATATGTATTGAACACTGTTTTTCTAAGTAATTGTAATTGTATTTTAAAATTTTATTGAAACCAAATTTTTAGATTTTGGTTAAAACCCTAAAGTAATACATACAAAAGTAATACATACATATAATAACAACAAAACATATGAGTTCAGAAATTAAGTTATGTGTAATAATGTGACATGACACGGGAAAGTATTGAACACGCTTACTGAAATGTGTTTAATACTTCGTACTAAAGCCTTTGTTGCTAATGACAACTTCAAGATGCCTCCAGTATGGAGAAACTAGTCACATGTATTGCTCAGGTGTGATTTTGACCCATTCTTTCACACAGTCTTCAAATTTTAAAGGTTCTGTGGGCCTCTTCTTTGAACACTGATCTTTAGTTATTTCAATAGATTTTCAATTGGATTCAAGTCAGGTGATTGGCTGGGCCATTCTCTCAGGTTTATTTTCTTTCTCTGAAACCAATTGGGTGTAACTTGGCGGTGTGCTTGGGATCATTGTCTTGCTGAAATGTACACCCTCGTTTCATCTTCATCATCCTAGTAGATGGCAGCAGATTTTTATCAAGAATGTGTCTGTTCATTTGTGCATTCATCCTTCCTTCAGATATATGAAGTTTGCCAAAACCATATGCTGAAAAACAGCCTCACACCATGATGTTTTCGGGGTGATGTTCAGTGCCATTTGTCCTCCAAGCATGGTGTGTATTATGGTATCTAAAGAGTAAACTTTTCTCACATCTGACCAGACTATATTCTCCCAGTATTTCACAGACTTGTTAAAATGTTGTGCACTTTAAACGATCTTCATCATGCTTTTTCTTCAACAAAGGAGTCTTGCGCGAAGAGCGTGCATACGGGACATGGCAGTTGAGTGCATTACTGATTGTTTTCTTTGAAACAATTGTACTTGCCAATTTCAGGTCTTTTTGAAGCTCTCAACAAGTGATCCTTGGCTCTTGGACTCTGGCCAATTCTTTTCACTCGTGTGAGGAGCACCTGGTCGCGAGCAGTTTATGGTGAAATGGTTTCACACTTCCGGATTGTGGACCCAACAGTGCTCACTGGAACATTTAGAAGTTTAGCAAATCCTTCTGTAACCGATACCATCAGTATGTTTTGCAACAATAAGGTTTCAAAGGTCTTGTGAGAGCGCTTTGCTATTACTCATAATGAAAAGTTTCTTGTGCGACACCTTAGGAATGACACACCTTGTTCTTTTTAATTCTTATTTTATTGGTACTACCCATTTCTTTTTCCTCTTTCTTTCTTTTGCCATGTTTACCATCTCTGTTGTCACACAAACACGATGGAAAGTAAACTCCTTTAATCGACACCATTGAGCCAATCAGATTTTAGCAAAAATGAGGATCAGTCCAGGGTTAAAGGGGCCGCTCGTATCCCCTCTCAATATTGAAAGTATGAGTTTCTCTGAGACACACAGACAGTGTGCTGCTGCAGTTGGAGGGCCAGTTGGCCAGCCCAGTCACAGATCATAAAGAAAGACACTAGAAATTGAAAAATTAAAAAAAACTTCCCAATGGTCAGTCCGCCACTGCCAACAAGGCAAAGCTGGAATTAAAATCATGCATTGACTGTTTTGATTGAAGACATGGAGAAACTTCTGACACTGTGACATCTTACAGTTTTTGTGTGCCGACTAAAACCTTCTACACATACAATAACAAACTCTGGTTTACAGCAAAACTCAAGCAGTTCATCTGTTTCAGCAATCTGACTAAAATATGATTGATTCAGTGCTAGCAGTGAAGCTAATGTTTGCTCAACTGATACAGCTCAGGCAGACACAGCAGCTAATGTGAGCCAAGGTGGGAAACAGGTGATGGATAGCAGAGTGAGCAGAGAGGTTGACAAGGAGGTTGATGGCAACATCAGCAGCACCAGCCGCCGGAGGATTTTACCATCTCAACATACCCTGAATTTTTGGGAGCCATCACGGCGCATGTCAGGGAAGTGGCTATTTGTTACGGTCCTACAGCCTCCTAGAATAGGGAACCAAAATACCTAGCATCTGTGCGGGACATTGGTATTGGTGGTACAACACAGGTGTCGCCTCCCAAACAACGAGGTAATGTCTAGAGAGTGGTTAATGTACTCCAGTCCATGTTGCCAAACTGGTCGGCAACATGTACAGCTGAAAGAAAGCTGCTTTTTGCTTTTTGCTAACTCAACCTTCTCTGCTTCTGATTGGCTAGTAGTCCTTAACTAGGAACTGCACATGTGCAACTCCGACAAGGATCATTTATAGACAAGATGTATCACTTCATAGCTAAAAAGAAGCCTTCAACACAGGGTGAAAAGAGGAGCTGCAGCAATGAGCAGTATGACAAAAATATGGTGTTTTTTTGAAAATTAAACCATGTAAACCTGTTCTGGTACAACCACTAAATAGGATTACAAACCTGAAAATGAGCATACCACCTCTTTAATATCCAGTTCATTAGAGCTGATTCTTTGTGTGTCTCTGTCTGTTCTGTCAATGAGCTACAGATGTTATTATGTTTTGCTGAGACTGACCAATTAGCTGAGTTTAATTCAGGTCTCACAGATTTAATATCTGAGGATGCAGCTGTTTAGTTATCTGTATAATATGTGGACACAGAGAGAGAAGCATGTTATACAGACTAACACAGTCTGACTGAACTCACCTGATCCTGCAGACGCCATGATGTCACTCTGCTGGAAACACCAGAGAAGAATTCAACTGAAGATCAACTGCTGCATTTTAAGAACCTAAAGGAAGAATAATTAGAATTTAAATCACTTATTGACACAACACTAACAGACCACACCTGTGAAGATGTAAATTGGTTTGAAAATGGTTTGTTACATGTTATGGAAGCGAGCTTAGATGTGAGAGGGAAGGGTTAAGGGTCCAGAGGAAGGACTGAAGGATGTAGGGATGAGGTGATGATTAATAATATTGTAAACTGTGTTGTCATTGAACTTTAAATTAAAAGAACGATATATATTTAGAACCTAACTAGTAACCTGCTTGCTGCTTTTTCATGATCCAAAAAGGACCACAATGGAATTTTTTTTAGCCTTTTGTCGGTTTTGTAGTCGATCAATCAGTCATCATAATATAATTTAATATGATATAATATAATATAATATAATATAAAATCTTCAACAATATCTTCCCATAAACTGGAGTTTTACAGCATCTTAGAGTGTGGTAAATTCTACCTATTATTTGTGTTTGTGAAAACTTCTGGACTGCCCATAACAGCTAAATGGACTAAAAAGAACTGGACCGGTTTAAAGGACAAATGGAGGGTAATTTGTCTCTTTGCATTACATGCCGACAGAACATGATGTTGAAATTGAGTTTATTTTGCTTTACTTTGCTTCGCACTTATGCACTGCTTCACCTTTAAAATATAGTGTATTTTACTTAATTTTCTATTTACTCTATTTTTTAACTTCGGTGGGTTTTATTTTCTATTTTATGTTATGTATTATATTAATACTTTTTTTTTTTAAAATGAGACGTTTTGTGCTTTTGACAGTAAAAACTTTACGTTCCTTCTCAGCCCCAACGCTCCTCCAACGAACGCCGCCTGGCTCTGCCATCCCTTCACACAAAGCAGTCGCAGTCCCGGCTGTTCACATCTGTGACACCACGATGGTGGAACGAGCTACCACACGCCATCAGAGCAGGGGCGTCCCTCTCTAACTTCAAGAAGCTCTTGAAAACTCATCTCTTCTGAGCACAGCAACAAAACACAATCGGCAAGATCTCTTCTAGGTACCCATAATAAGGCAGACAGGGGTTTGCAGATATGCTGTCCAAGCTCTTTTGAAGAAGCACAAAGAAACTGGCAATGTTGAGGACCATAGACACAATGGCACACTATCTTCAGCTTAAAGAAGAACAAGGAGTCCTGAAGCAACAGTATGGCTTTCACAGAACCCTGATCCCAACATCATCCAGTCGTCTGAGATTACATGAAAGAAGCAGTTAGGGCTGCCTAAATCTGTAGATGCTGTGTGTAGTTCTCCAAGATGTTTGGGCCAACCTACGTGCAATGTCTCAAGAACTACGAACAAATGTGCCTAGAGGAACTGATGCTGTTTGAAGGCAGGATTGACTTGATTTAGATTTTTCTTCTGTTTGCTCACCGCCACCAGCAGCCTGAACTGTTTATACAAGGCAGGATGGATCCATGCTTTCATGTTGTTTACGCCAACTTCTGACCCTACCATCTGAATGTTGCAGCTGTAATCGAGACTCATCAGACCAGGGAACGTTCAAGGTACAGTTCAAGTTGAGGAGCCGAAACTTATGTCATTCAAGACGGCTGTCAGCCAACAAGCTAATGTAAGAATGGAGAACGAGGATGAGAGGCATCATGGAAGTATAACCATTGTTGTGTCACAGTTTGAGATGCAAAGAACATTGTCGTCCATTGTAAAGTTTGTGCAGCCAGTAAAAAACTTTCAACCACAAACATTCCTACATCTAATTTATGAAGCATCTGCTGAAGCAGCACATCAATGTCAACCTTTTAGAAAAACAATGGCGCTGACCGGGAGGAGCTGCTGTCAGTGATGTTCGTCGAGAGAGAGTGGTGTTAAGAAGTGTTTTATGTTACTCCTTGCTGCTCTTTTAATTATGTATATATCTATATATAACCTTGGTAGAGACTGGCCTTCCTTGTGTTTCTTTACTGTACAGCCTCATGAGGTCTGAGAGGCTGCAGTATTTTCAGTTAGGCTGGTTGTTGACTCTTCAGCTCAATTATAGTTCCAGTAAAGTGGATTCATTTCTGAAGAGCTGGCTGAACAGGTTCTCCGTCACTTTTTAGGAAGAGGTGGGATGGGGATAGTTGAAGTAATATAGTAACATAACTACTAACTTTTATCAACCTAGTAATAAGTAAAGAAATATTATTACTTTTCACAAAGTAATAAGTAAAAAGTAACTTATTACAATTTCTGAGTAACTTGCCCAACACTGATCAGTAACTATCAGATCTGCGTTCCGCAGCTCAATCCAGGCACTATGACTACTTCAGCGCCTCTCTCTAAACATCTCACATAATTATAATAAAACTGCTTGTTGAACTTCAAGCAAACTTAAGTTGAGTCGAGCTCTAGGGTTCAGAAGTCTCTGTAACTGCAACACTAAACTGTGAGTGTGGATTAACTTGATTAACTCGTTTTCTCTAAGACCTTCCTAAAATGGAGGAGTTATATAAAATGTAGGCTGTGAGCTGTAGTTAATGTGAGGCCAAAATGTCCCTGTTCAAGTTATATAAACTACACCCAAAAAGTGAGGAAATTAGTGTTTGGTAGATTATTTCTTTGTTTTAACAATCCTTCTTGGCAATAACTCTTTCAACAGATACCAAACTAGGTACAGATTTGGCCCCTATGTTCATTTGGGAACAAAGTTATCCAAAATACAAAATACAGACATTTGGGACTGATCATTAAAGTACACTGTGTGTTTTCAAAGTATTCTATGGCTAAGGGTGGACCCTCAATAACCCATATAAATAGCCTACACTAATCATAGCACATACAAATGTTCAAGGCTAGACATAAAAAATATGCCTATACTTTTATGAAAGATAATGGAATGTACACAGTTTGCTCATATTTTGAAATATTATCCTTTTATCAAGCATAAATCATTTTAAAACTGTCAAAAAACATCACACATTCACTTAACATAAGCTAGTGTACAACAATAAAAGTAAGTCTAACCGTATGTGAAAGGTCCAAAAAGCACTCCTACAGCCTACAAAAAAAATATTGATTACAGTGTTCAGTCACCGTCCATGAAGCAAACAGCACAAAAATAAACACATCTATCTTTCAATCATTTCTACAAGATATATATTTAATGTTTTGTATAGACCTGGTCAATAAAGAAAATACAGTTGCAGATTCGTAGCACTTGTTTGCCTGTCCATGCACCTGAGAAGTGACCCCGCAGATCCAAAGGACTGCACAGGATCAGGGTCGCTCCCTGTCTGAAAAGACTTTATACACAAAAACACTGAAACATGTGGCCAGCTGCGTAGAAGCTCTTAACACTCAAGAGAGAGACGATAGATATGCCAATTGTCCTGCCCGCTAGATGATGCTAGCTTGTTATATCACCACTGCTGCTGGTCAAGTTGACAATTAATGGCGGGCAAAAACAGCCCTCAGGGAAATCTCCCTAATCTCCTGACCGTCAGTCAGCTAGTGGTTGAGTATGAGGGTTGTGCCCATGGACTATTTGCCAAATCTTCTCTGACAAAGCCAAACAGCTTTTCTTTGCTGTTGACACTTGTTTAGTGGATTAGATGATGAGCGTCAGCACCATGTGGAACAACCATAAACAGCCATAACAGGCCTGCTGGTCACCAGCCTGCTCACACACTGCTGTGCAGCCTGGTATGATCATAAGGCGCATGAATAACACGACAATTATTTTAAAGTCAGTTTCACGTGGTATTCAAACATATTTGTTGCTTTTGCTGTGACATTTCATGTCTTGGACTGCAGTGACTTCTACTGTGCAGAAACGGCAAGCGATATTATGCCTACTGTCACAGGTAAAAACATCAGATGTGGAATATAAAAAGCCATGATAGTCTGGCACTAAGGGGGTGGAGGGATGGATGTTGAGTTTGTCCCTGACCAAGGAGACCGGCACTCAGTTCCCATGTGGAAGAAAAATTTAATATAAAGACAACATTCATTTCTTGTTTTTATTTAAGTTCTGTAGGTTGCGTAACTTGTGCAATTTACGTTATGTTGTTACTTAGCTACATTGCTAACGTAAGCTATGTTAGGTAAATTGAATCTGATTCTGATTCCTGAAATATATGCCATGCCATGATATCACGTTGTGCTGTGGGATGGCATCCCATTCTTCAAGCAGTGTTTGTCACAAGGCCGCCAACATGGTTGTGTTTTATTGCCAAGAAGGATTATTACAACAAACAAATAAAAAATATTCTACCAAACACAAATTTCCTTACTTTTTGTGCGTATATATGAACAGTTAACTTTTGCTTTATGGAACTAAAGGGTGTATAACTCCTCTTTCTGGTTCTGTTAAACCAGTGAACTGTTAAATTGCAGCTTTGATTTCCTATTTGATCCTCTTTACACAGGCTCCCACTATGTTTTGCAACAGATTTGGAGATTTTACTGAATATTTTTAAGATCCCTTAATATCCTAAATTCTGACTGATGATCAGAGACTCACATCAATGTTGTCACATAAAAAAAGTAAAGTGGTGAAACATGAAGTCTGTGTGCTGGATGTCTCTTTTTTATAGAAATACAATTATTTCTCTCATTGAAACTAAACAATAATACATGTTGGTCCTGTAGAATTAAGAAGGACAATCTATAAAGAGGACTACAGTATTCCTCTATGTGGATTTAAACAACCTGACATTATAGCTGAAAGTCAGCACATAAACTTAAAGCTGATTCTTCCTGGTTGCTCTGTATAAAGTCTGACTGGACTCACCAGATGTTGTCAAAGTGTCTCTGCTGGAATCTGAATAACAGCCAAATTTACTTCTGTATATTAAAAACACAATAAAGAAAGGAGCAACTATTATAACTAATGTGATCACTAGTGAGTGTGTGTGTGATGCAAATGTTACAAGTGTTAATTTTCTTTCACATCCTGTAGTTGCACAGAGACAACACAATGTAAAAATATGTTCTGGAGATGAAAGTTGGTCCAAACATTTAACCAGCAGGCCTTCTACCCATGACAGCATCAACACAACAAACACACAAGAGGTGCGGATACTTTTAACAGAAACCAGCCATCAACTATAAGATGACACAAGATTATTTAACACGTTCTCATCTCAATCCGTCATAACTGACGCTTTCAGACAGCATGACAAAGTGTAAGGATTTTACACTAAAGGTACCCTTCAGCGCACGTATGAAACGCTCGTGTTTCTTACGTTGCAGCAACACAAGGGAGGCTAACCCTGCCTGTAGGCACAACTGTAGGGTTAGCCGGTCGACATCCATAAATTCAGTGACTTGGGTTTAGGTACAAATATTACCGATGGTTGTGATAAGGGTAGGGGCTTCAGGGGGCTGTCAACACCTTTATCTAGAACGTACTTAGCTAACTAGCACTTCCGGTCTGTACGGGGCTCCCCAGAGCGTCTCATAAAGATGCACCCAGTGCGTCTCACACAGAAACCTTTTGCACAAAATAACTAAGCTTTGTCACTCTTTCTCAAATCGTCAGTATATGACCCTTAGTTTAGTTTTAGGACTACAAGGAATAGACCATATGATGATTTTGATTTGTTTTGTTTGTTTGTTTGTTTTTTGATTCAGACACCAAAAACGTGAATGTGTGTGTGTGTGTGTGTGTGTGTGTGTGTGTGTGTGTGTGTGTGTGTGTGTGTATGTGTGTGTGTGTGTGTGTTTGTGTGTGTGTGTGTGTGTGTGTGTGTGTGTGTGTGTGTGTGTGTGTGTGTGTGTGTGTGTGTGTGTGTGTGTGTGTGTGTGTGTGTGTGTGTGTGTGTGTGTGTGTGTATTAACCGGACTAACTTGTTCTCTTTAAAATGGAGGACTTATATGAAACATGCAGGTTGTCAGCTGAAGGTAACTTGGGACGAACGAGGAAATGTTTTTGTAAAAGTAATAAATATTCACCTTTCAGTTTAACTTGGACTTTATATAATCAGAGTTATAGAACGCCTCTTTCTGGTTCTGTTTAACCAGTGAACTCTGAAATGTTTAATCCTGTTTTATCCTCTTTACACTGGCTCCCAGTATGTTTTAGAACAGATTTAAAGATTTTACAGATTACTTTAAAGGCTCTTCATGATCCTCAGGCAAAAGTCTGAGTTGTCTGTTCCAGAGGCTGAAAACTAAAGTGAACAGAATGTTTACTGACCGAGGACCTCAGGACGGCTGAAAACCTACTTTTATTTTGTTATCGCAGAGCCTTTCCTGATTCAATCAAGTTTAAATTTTCTTTTAACTGTCTTTTATTTCCTTCAAATGTTTTTCTTGTCTTTTTAAAACCTAATGGTTTAATGACGTGTGTGTTTTAATTTTGCTGCCTTAAGCAAGGATTACACTTTCTGCGAAAGTGTAGAGTACTCGAGGGTCCACTAGGGTCCGTGTGACGAAAAAATCATCAAAAGGGTCCACCAAGCTGACTGCAGACACAGGAGTAGTCCCTCCGCAGCTGTCCGCGTCCACTCCCGAGTATATTCAAGGCTTTAGAAGCACTTTGTAACAACGACGTTGAAAAGTTCTCTATAAAGATTTTCTTATTATTTAAATGTCACAGTTTTGAAAAAACTCAGATTGAACAGAGAGAAACCAGCTGGAATCATCGTTTCAGGTCAAAGTACAGAAAACCTGTTTGATAGCTGTATGTTTCTGCTGAACACCTGAACACATTTTCCTGAAGTCACAGTTAATTATCTCAAACTGACGCTGTGTCTGATCATATTTCTGTCTGTCAGTATTTAAATTTTATATGAATATTTGAAGTTTTAGTCGAGTTCACTCACCTGCTGAAAGTCTTGCTTCTTCACACAAAGTTGATTAAGGTGAAAGTAAAGAAGGTTCTCAGAAAGAATCTGAAGTGGGTGAGGCCTGGAAAACAACATGCCAGGAAAATAAATACCTACATGTTCTTCCTCATAACTGAAATAATGACTGTGATGATCTTTCATCACCTGAAGAATATTTCCTTGCTTGACAGACGGCTCAGAGGAAGATTCACATTAAAGTGGTGGAACATGAAGTCTGTGTGCAGGATGTCTCTCTGTATCACATCAAGACAATTAAAAACTCTCTCTCATTGTAAACACTATGCAAATGTTACTTTTCCTTCAGCTCCTCTATGTTGCACAGAGACAACACAATGCAAAAATTTGTTCTGGAGATGAAAGTTAGTCCAAACATTGACTCTACCCATGACAGCATCAACACAATAACACACAAGAGGTGCAGATTCTTTTAACAGAAACCAGCCATCAACTATAAGATGACACACGTGATTATAAAGAAGTGGACAAGAAAACAGACACAAGGACCGCCTTTTTTCACCTACATTCAAAAATCAGGAACATCCTGTCTAAAAATGATGCAGAAAAACTAGTCCATGCATTTGTTACTTCTAGACTGGTTTACTGCAACTTCGCAGATTTGTTTCAGAAGTGTTTTGTTGAAGGGGTAACAGTAGATTTACCAGATTTATTAATACCAGATTTTAAAGAACCTTAAAGATAACAATAAATTAAGCGTGGATTATTAAGTGTCCCCGTGTCTCAACCTGAGAGTGACTCAGTGAACTGTTGCCCTCAGTGTCGCTGCATGGAAGGTTAAATCTTCTTGATTCTTGTTTGTAGTTTATGTTTTTATTTATTTTTTTGTAACTTATAATTGATGAAATTAATTCTTGTTATGTTATATTCAAAATATGAAATTTGTGATTTTGCTATAATCTGCTTTGGCAACATTAAACGTAAACAGCCAATAAAGCACATTGAATTAAACTGAGATTGCAGAAGCTGAGAGAGTTTTTAACTGAAAAATCAGGAGACAGGAGAAGCTCTGCACACCCTGAAGCTTCAACCTCAGTATTTATACCTTCCTGTAGCAGATACTCTTTTATATACACACAAGTCAGAACCTCTGGACGCCTCTGCAGGGGGTAGAGTGACCTCTGCTGGTTGAGCTTCTACACAACAAGTATGAATAAATGGTAGGAAAGTAGATCATACATTAAATAATAATTACTAAAATATTTAATTGCTATCCAAAGCTTCATATCACTAGTTCACGTGATCTTAATCTGAGGTAACAGGTCACTAAAATTGTTTTGTTCTCCCCAACAGCCAGAAGAATTAGTTAGTATTTTTCATTCGTTGTTATTTTTTTTTCTTATTTTTCAGTTATCTAAAATGTTTTTTCACACCGGTTTAGTGTTTAGTTTAGTTTTAGGACTGTAATCACCTTGTTAACTGCATGGTACATGGACCTACTGTTATGAATGTTTAACACGTCACTTCCGCTTCCAAGACAGGAATAGAGCACGTGACTTTATTCTTTAATTTAAAAAAAGGAATAAGGATAATAAGAATTGGCAAAAACAGACTGTTTTTGAATTGTTTTTTGATTCAGAAACCAAAAGGTTTTTTTTTCCCGTTTTGAAACAAAATTATTTTCTGAATAACATCGCCCATAAATAACGGATTATACAATGATAGGCTATGCAGACAGTAAATTACCGATATTCCTTGGATCACCTTGTTATTGACAGCTGATATTTTGGTTACTGGCTGTGAAGATGACAGCTCACCCTGACACGAGGGGGCAGGCTGTGGAGAAACGGGGGCGTTTCCTTGAACTGTTCTTACCTTTGCTGCTTCACCTGCCAGGCTGAACCTCCCAGACTGTACCGACTGAAGACTGGACTCTGAAACAGCAAACAGGATCATGGAGTCTCCGGTGAAGGATTCCCCCGTCAGACCGGGTTTTCACAGACTGGAGATCCAGAAAACGACGTGGGACGTTCCTGAGAGATACACGGTGCTGCGGCCGATCGGCGCCGGAGCCTACGGGACAGTTTGGTGAGTTCACCCGGGGAGGGGCCACGAGACCTCGGGTACACTGAGGGGAAAGTGCCGCAGAGCTCGGGTCAGTCTTTTCTTATTTTGCACAGCAAAGTGTAAGGGATCTGGGCCTTTTCAGTCTAATAATCCTATAATACTGTACACATGTCATACTTAAAAACAGTTTGTAAATACTGTAGAAATACATTAAAGAAGGGTCAAACTATCAACTAGGAAATTGTAAAATTATTATCAAATTTTATTTTACATAATAAAGCACATTCAAGCATTTAAAATGTACAATAACCCACCTCCATCCTAAATGGTCATTTAAGCAGTAGGAACACAAACACCATCACAGATGTGATAAATAGTGAGGCCGTTCTGTAAACAGTCAAAATCACAAATGATTTTCTATAAGGTGTCTGTAGACTTTGGTCTGCATTCCTCTCTCAGACTACAAGACATCTGCTAACAGAAGCACTATTGTCCGCCTGAGGCGAGTCAGCGTGTCAATACAGGTCCTCTGATGGGACAACACTTCCTCCACCAGCATGGAGAAACCCCGCCTACAGCAATCCAAGATATCTCAGACTCAGGTCTATTTAAAGATAAACTGCAAACAGAGAAGCTCTTAATACAGATATTATTACAGGTGGTCAGTAAATAACAGATGTGATGTCGGCCCTGAATAGTTTTATGTCAGATGTGAGTAAGTTTCTCACAAGCTTGTTTTATTTTAAGTAAAAGAATTTTATAATAGGATGCATCTTTATTATTAAGATCAGTCAATTGCATTCCCCCTATAAGCCTCCTATTTCTCAATAATTAAGAAAAGCATCATGGGCTCCTGTGGCTCAGGAGGTAGAGCGGGCTACCCATTAATCAGACGATCGGCTGTTCGATCTCTGGCTCCTCCGTGTATCAGTGTCTTTGGGCAAGACCCTAAGATGTTCTCCTTGGTGTTTCAGTGTGTGAATGTGAGTTTCTGTTCCTGATGAGCTGTTGGAGCCTGAGCCTTGTGTGACTTGTAGTGTAAAACGCCTCGAGCTGCCAGAAGACTACAACTGTACTTACCATCATCTGCTTTATATGGACCAATCAGCATCTCTCTTCCCTGCCATATGACCATGTAGGGTTTAGATTCCCCTTATGACACGTTTTTACTGGGCAGCAGTGGTGGACGAGAAACACAAATCTCTCGCTAAATATCACTCCAGTAAAATTAGAAGTCTTCAAATTAAATTTCTACATGAGTCAGAGGACAAAAACAGCTGCCTTTAAAACACTAAAGTATCAAAAGTAAAAATACTAAAATGTTGCTCATTACAAACAGGTTGCCATTTCAGTAACAATCAAATTTCCTCAGATGTGTGACTTCATTGTGTTTCAGTAGCCGATGAATGTCAGAATGTCCACACTCAGCTTGTGTCTCTGCATTGATTTCTTTCTTACAATTGGACTTAGGAAGCGAGTGTTGTAACGTTTTACCTTTGCAGGATGAGAAAAGAGTTTCGTTTAACAGTGACTGTGTTATATCATTCAATTATTATTAAAATGCATTCATGTAAAAGTAAGATTTATTGTCTTAGTTGTTTGAGGTGGAGCCTCGCTTATTATTTTCATTATGGATTAATCTGCTGAAATTTTTTTTCATTTATCGATTGATTGTTTGGTTTGTAAAAATCCTGAAAATACGGACAGATTGTGTCACAGAGGCCAAACTGACACCAGGGTTTGTTTCGTCCAACCTCAAAATTACAAATACATCTGTGAAGCTGGAATCGTGAAATGTTTTTAAATTTCAAATGACTTAAAAGACTTTATGATAAAAATAGTTGCTATGTTGCTTTTTAATTGACTTATTGATTAATGAGCTAATCATTTCAGGAGCACTTGTGAAATAGTTGAGTAGATTAATTTAGAATGAAGCATGTTTGGTGTGTAAAACTCTTAAAGTAAAGTAACAGGTAACTAAAGCAGTCAGATAAATGTAGTAGAGTAATAGTAGAAAAATTGCATGAAAACAAAATACTCAAGTAAAGAAGCCTACTTTAGTAAAAGCACTGCTGGGAAGCCTGAGTTTGTGCTGCTGTGTTTTAGTTTCTCACTTCAGATGTTCTAGCTTTGAGGGAGAAACAGAATAACACATTTACACTGTGCTTATACATGGATTCCAAACCAACCAAAAGTTTTTACAAAACTTTCATCCATTTCCTCCAAAACATGATTTGTCTTGGTGAGAGACCCTCAACTCTTTAAATGAAACTACTAAACTTTCAACAGCTTGTAGATAAATTTGACCTGCCCGGGCAGCACGTTAGTATCTACATGCATGGAAGGATGATCTTCAGCTGGACAGGACTGGGAGTAGGCCCGCCTTCTGGCCCAAACCCAATCATTAAATACCAGATGCAGACTGTTACAGTATAAACAGCTGCTCAGGACCTGCAGCTCTACCTGCTAACGTACACAGTTTTAATCCCAGTGTTCCTGCAAGTGGTCATTTTCTGTGGGACTACATGCTCAGGGAAGAGGTTCTTGAGCTGATTTATAAGTTGTTTGTTTCTGGGGGGGTTTTCTATTGAAGCTTAAATAATTTATGTCTGTTGCAAGTCAAACGTGTAATTGCATTGTAATTGTGCACCTTTTGATTTAGTCAAGTGTGTGACTGTGCGTGTATCGATTAATCCTATTAAATCACTGGTTTATTTCCCACGTAGTTCTGCCACGGACCAGAAGACCAAGGAGAAGGTGGCCATCAAGAAGCTGTATCGTCCTTTCCAGTCCCTCATCCACGCCAAACGGGCCTACAGGGAACTCAGGCTGCTCCGCCACATACAGCACGAAAATGTGAGTGTTTGCGTTTACTCGTTTGGCAGACGCTTTTATCCAAAGCGACTTAGATTGTAGGGACAACACACAAGCATCATGGAGTGAGAGATCTGCGAGTAGATACCAGTAAGATACCAGTCCTTTTGGGCTGATCAAAACCAAGACCCTGGTTTCACAACCAGGCTTGTGAAACCCTTACAAATGGTTGGTTTCACCTCACAAGCTGGAAGACCTGCAAGGAGGGCATTGCAATAGTCGAGGTGAGAGGTAGCCATGGGTTGTACCAGAAGCTGGGTGGCGTACTGAGTAAGATAGTAAGATCTGAGACTGTGATACCTTAGAAACAGAGTTGCAGGCGCCACAGACCCTTCGCAAACACGACACGCATACCAGATCCAACTCCAGGGGCTGTGCGGGTTCCAGACTCTGACCTCTTGACAGACGCAGAGCTCCTCGAAAGTGTTTCACACCTGTATGTGTATCCGCAGACACGCCGTGCGATAACGTGTCCGTTGTGTTTTTCCCTTAAAGGTGATCTCCCTCGTCGACGTCTTCACGCCTGACGCCACACTGGAAAAATTCCAAACCTTGTGAGCCTGGGATTCAGAAACCACATTCCTCTGCTAGTTGTCTCTGCTTGTTTGAGACCCTGTGTGCATGTGTGTGCATGTATGAGAAGCTGGAGCGGGGATGTGAGAGGAGGCTTTTTAGGGTTGTTTTGGATGGTTTGTGCAGTTGTATTTCCTCACCATAGCAATGAGCTGTTTGACCATATCTGAAGTATTTAGACCCACTTTATGTCCCTCACCTGTTTGCTGATCTGTGTCTCTGTCTGTCTCTGTAGTTACATGGTAATGCCGTTTGTAGCTCAGGATCTGGGCAACATCATGAAGCGGCGGAGATTAACTGATCGCGTCATCGCGTACCTGTTCTACCAGCTTCTAAGAGGACTCAAGGTGATAGTGTGTTTATTTGCACGATTGTTACACCTACATTATAAAACCAACGCGGCAGATCCAAGAGCAGACCCGGCCGCAGGAGTTAGATTTCATACAGAACATTTATTGAACTGTAAACAGAAAGGTGACACGTTGAAATCCTGAAGGGCAGCGAGCTTCCACGTGCAGAGACAACCTGAGGCAAAAAAACACAACACATGTTTACATACGCGTTGCAGCTGATTGGGTAATACCTCTGACACACCCACCAAACGGGAGAAAACATATCTCGAAGCCCATCTCACAGGATATGAGGAAACATATCGTTCTAGCAGAAAACGGAACAAACAGTTGCAAAAAGATTAGAGATTGAAATCGCCACAGGGGGGTGGGGGGGGGGTTCAGAGGCTGACTGTGGAAAAGAATTCAGGTGAGTCAGGAAGCTCCAGGCGATCTTAGTGATCGCAGCTCCACGCCTGCACATACAAACAGGAACAAGCCAGAGAAACACAGGAGCAGAAAATACAAGAAACACTAAGAACAGCCAGATCATAACCTGTAATACAGACTGAATTTCTGTTAAAACAGACATCAACTCCTGGATACACATGTGCAGTAACATCTCCTCAGTGTCCCGTAACTAAAAACAACAACTTTTTTAATACAAAAGTTCACCCCAGCCAGTATTAATTACACATAAAGACGTGCCAGACAATGAGACACTGCACAATAAGCACCACATAGATTAGCTCCGTGCCACCCGTCCTCAACCACAGGTCTGTACGTGTGAAATCTTTCATCAGTTGAACTGCTGCTAAAATATGAACAAACCACACCGGTTCCCTTAACAATCGCTAAAAAGACAAAACTCTTAAACTGCAAAGATAAAAAATACCCATCAACATCAGTTACTCCTTCTAGTCTCTGAATACACTTTTACAGAAAGAAAAAAAATCTCATTTAAAAATTAATCAAAGATTCATTTCACATCAGCTGGAGCCCGTTTATCAACATGACTCGCCTGCCTCTGCAGCACAAACCAACGTATACGCACACGAACGCATCCCAGATGAGCACCTCCCCTTTCTGCCGGTGACACCAGATGAAGGTGGTTCAGCTGTGGAACAGATGACCCTCACAGGACCCCTTAGTTTACTACAACAGCAGATAGTTTTAAATATGAATTACAAACCATTCATTTATGAATTTATTTTCATTTATTGTCTTTTCATTATTCCTTCCACAATTCATGTATCATCGATATTATTATGTTCATTATTATTATTTTAATTTGATTTATTTTACTCTCTTCTCCCATTCACATAATCAAACACGCGTACCGTAACAGATGTCTCTGAAACACTTATTGAATCCTCACAGTAACTGGATGATCTCATTATCATTATTATCTTGTTTGTGTTGTTTTTTATACGTGCCAGGTCCAGTTCAGTTTACCTCCTTTTCCTCTTTTTGTTTGTCTGTCGTCGTGTCGCCGTTTCAATCATGGTTGTATCTGTAAAGTCACTTTGGTTTTGTTTCACCACCAACATAATAACGATTCAACTAAAGTTCAAGCAGTGAGAGAAACTGAAATCATTAAGTGATAAATTAATAATAGTTCTGGCGTCTGGTTTATTTTCTCAGCTCACCGTGAGCGAATCTGGCAAAAAAACACACTGTAAATCTGTTATAATGATTTAAATCATCTGATTCTGATAAATTATTTTCCTGTCGCTCTTAATTTTGTCCTCCTGGACTTTCATTACCCCGACACGATGAAATTTCGATATCTCCCACTATAATTGCTTGAAACAGTGTCACTGCTGTTTGTGACATTACGTACTTATTCCACATATTTGTCAGTTGTGTCTAAGCAGAGAGCCAGAAAAAGGTTTTTAGACCAGCGGAGAGAAATTCTCTCCTGCTGTGAACAGCCAGGCGAGAACTGACTAACCGCAGAGCTTCCGTCTCACCAGGGAGTCTGTACTGTAAATAGTGTTAGGTTGTATGTCAGCAGTGACTCCAGTTAAAATATCATTTGTGTTCATTCACCCTTTCATTTTTGATGCTTATCTGGTTCCATGACTTGTTCACTCCTAAAGTAGAGCCCAGACAAACAGAAATTATTTTAGAGGTGATCTTAAATTCCCCAAAGTTCACGATCATAAGTGAACATAAGAAACCTCATCTAAAATATAAACCCAGAACCTGGAGACCAGCCTTCCAGCTTCGCTCCCTCTTTACCAGGAAGTTCAGAACAACACGGTGACAGTGAAGGCCACACCAAGAACATAAACAGCACAATACCTGAAGCCTTAGTTGCTGCTAAACACCCCAGTGTGTAGTGTGGGTCAGGGCAAACTCCAGAAGGACTGCACCATATGAAACTGAACAAACTGAAAACAATGCACTGCTCATTTGCAGTTCCCCTCAGCTCTGCAGAGCTTCTTTAGCATTATTCACAACTTTACTGTTTAAAGTCACTCAACGAACGGCAGCTGTTTTCAGCAAAAAGCTCAGATAATCACCTGTATGCTATAAAATCTGTAATTATTCTGCTGACAAACTGCAGGATGCAGACTTTTATATTATTTTAATTTATCATCAATGTAAATACAAGGAAGCTGCTTGGCAGAGCAAAGTGCTGAACTAAAAATGCTACTCACAGACGGTGTAATGTCGGTGTACTTTATACAGCTGCAAACCTTTTTGATCCTCCTTCTTATTTGTGTAAGTATTAAGTTAAGCCCTCTGTGCTGTGAGAGCAGCCTGGATTTGCTCTGAGGGCTGAAAACCACACAGAGCTTAGCCTGACAATCGGCTGCAGGTGGAGACTTTGTGATGTGTAAAGATATATTTTTTGATCCACAGAGGTGCATACATGCTGTTTAGAGCTAACGAGGAAGCGCATGCTCTGCTGTACTTAGTGTCTGTGCAGTATGTCTCTGCTGTTTTACTCTGTGTGCTTAAGTAAATCTTCTCCTTCTTTGCAGTATATCCATTCTGCAGGGATCATTCATCGGGTTGGTATTTGAACCTTATACACACCACTCGCTGCAGCTCGCATGTCTCACTCATAATCACTGTGTGTTTACCTGAGTTCTACATCTGAAGGAATAGTCAGTAAATACCTCCACACTGTTGGATTTATGCTTGTTAGCCACATTGTCCTGTTTTCTGTTAAATACAGAAGGTGTGCTGAGAAGTTGTGGAGGCTTTGGAGTCGTTTAAAGGCCGTGCTGGGCTTTTACCATTGATTACATTACATGTAATCTGACTGTAGCTTCATATTTAGTGCAAAGACACGAGTGATTTCACTCTTTTCATCCAACTCTCAGCCAGAACGTGATTGAGCGTTTTGAGTGTCTAACTAATGCTTTAGCTATTTTGTATTTAGTAGAAGTCATGATCGGCTTTGTGCTGTTAACAAACCTGATGTGGTTTGATTTTAGGACCTGAAGCCCGGTAACCTCGCTGTGAATGAGAACTGTGAGTTAAAGGTACGTTTAAAAAAAATGAATCAAAACAAAAAAAGTTGTTGACCAGATTGTTCAGGTCACATTAGTTTCAGCATTACACATGAAACATATTTAAAATTATTTACAGGGATGAGTGAGTGCACCATTATTTGAATCTGTATACAAATACAAGCCTCAGTTGAGCTTCAGAACAATGCTTTTGTTCACAATAGAAAAATAACTATAAACTGAAGTTTCTTTAATAAAAATTCTTATATTTATTGTTTATTTGAAAATAAATATTGAAACATTTTACTCTGAAAATATTCATGCTTACAAAAGTACCTTATCTGTACCCAGGATTGAATTTATAATCTGAGCTCCGGGGGGTCTCTAATACACTAACAGAGAGAGAGATCAGTGCTTATTATGTGATTCAACATTTCCCTCTCTCACACACAGCAGTCCACTACTAGGACCAGTAAACAAACATATTATCATGTGTAGCACTGAGCTAATTGTAGCATGCATCAAAAGCCAATAATACTAAACAAATAAGCAGCAGTCACTACAGAGTCTAAAACAGTCCAATACAACCGAGTTCATGTTCGCAGGTCGCAGCCTCAACCTGTCTAAACTGTGCACACCTGCTGTCAGTCCTGTGGTGCTCATAGTTCATTAGGAAAGTGTGTTTATTTAAGTCTTTTTAATGTAAATAATAGTAAGTACTAATTACAATGAAAACACATTATTTGTGATTCAAGAAATGGTTGTTGATAAATGAATTAGTGACCTCTATAACTGCTTCCATGTGAGCTCAGACCTTCTCAAGGAGCTGAGCTCCACGTAGCTCGATCCCTGTCTGTACCAGATATTCATTTAGTACTCGCTAAACCCTAGTAATCTACATTTTCCATTTATTCATTTCATTTATTCATTTAGCTGACACTTTTATTCAACGCCACTTACAGTTGCTAAGCATGTCAGAGGTCACACGCCTGTGGAGCAACGAGGAGTTCAGTGTCATGCTCAGGGACACAATGGTGGATGGGTCACAGCAGGGATTTGACCTTTTAGACACTTAACTCACCCTTTTCCTCATGACTTAATGTGCAAGAAATTCAGCAAATGCAACAAGAATTGTAAACTAATGAAGTTTCTGCTTCTGATTGGTGAACCTGTCAGATCCTGGATTTCGGCTTGGCGAGACAGACAGAGAGTGAAATGACGGGTTACGTTGTGACGCGCTGGTACAGATCACCAGAGATCATATTCAACTGGATGCACTACAGTCAGACAGGTAATCATTTCACCTGCCTTTAATACAAATAGAGAGTAGAGCTTACTGCTGCGACAAAGTATAACATTTTTATTTTTTAATTCTCTCTCCCTCACAGTGGATGTCTGGTCGGCCGCCTGTATCCTGGCTGAGATGATCACTGGCAAGGTGCTTTTCCAGGGACAAGACAGTATCCTCCCACAGTCAGCTCACTGCATCGGAATAAAACTGTGTTTCCTCATTTACAGGAGCCAGAAACCCGTTCTGTAACGTGCACTTTTGATTTCAAAATATAGAACATTTTAGTGCATCTGAAAGGAGTACTCCAAATATTTGTCACGAGAAGCACAACTCAGAACAGCTGTATGACTCTGTAAAAAAGAAAATTACAGATTTTCTCAGCTAAGGTTTGGCATCTTGCCTGCGTTACAAACATGGATGGCCAAGCAAAATTACTATTGGTTGTATTATGCAAAATGTAGCAGCCAATGTTTTTAGAGCTTGACCCATACTAGGGATTGAAAGTCAGGATATATCGGCCCATGATGCTTCAGTTCTGGCTCATTACTGTGGAAGCACATGCACATGCAAGTGGCTTTGATTAAAAGAGTAAATGTAAAGTATACAGTGTGTTCTGTGCATGATGAGGCTTCCTTCACCAGCCTGTTCAGGTATTGACCAGCTAATGAAGATCCTCAATGTGACGGGAACTCCAGACTCCATCCTGGTTCAGAAGATGCAGAGTAAAGATGTGAGTTCTGTCTACAAGCTTTCCACTTTCCATATTTTGTTATTTAAGCCAACATATAAACGCAGTTTGTTTTCTATGTATTCTAAACTCACGCTATGGATTTACTTCGACCACTGTTAACTCTTCTCCAGGCGCAGGCATATGTGCAAAGTCTTCCTCCTCAAAGGAAGAAAAACTTCAGAGAAGTGTTTCCGTCCATGGATAAAAATGGTGCGCTGAACTGCTTCTGCTTCTTCACATTGAAATCCAGAAAAATATTTAAATTTAAAAAAAAGATTCCAATTTATTTTGAATCATCTCTCATGTCTCTGCCACATCTTCTCTACCAAAGTGAACCATCTCGCCCCAGACAGACAGTTTCATGTCCAAGTAAGCGCAGATAAAATTTAAAATTTTCTCCCCATGTGCTTCCAGCTGTGGACCTCCTGGAGAAGATGCTGATGCTGGACCCAGAGACGAGGCTGACAGCTAAGCAGGGACTGTCGCATCCCTTCCTGGCTGAATATCACGATCCAGAGAGCGAGCCAGACTCTGCGCTTTATGACGACTCCTTCGAGAGCATGGAGCTCGCCGTCGGGGAGTGGAAGAGTGAGTGTGACCACAGAGAGGAGGCTGCACACATTAAGCCAAACACACAATAACTTATTTTAATTCATGGGAAGTTTACATGTGAATCACAAATGCTTGGTGTGAATCCACACTTTAAATATTTAATACCACTCTCTTTTATCCAATCAGGTCTTATCCACATGGAGATCATGACCTTTGACCCTGACAACCCCAGTTTGACAGCCATATAGGACGCTGCGAGGTGCCCGGTGCTGTTTGTATCATGTCAAGCGCAGAGAAACAAATACAAAACACATAAAAATGTTCATGTCTTTTGTTGGAGCGTCTGATTTGTATTGCAGTTAAAAAGGTGCATTACTCACAGGCAGCTTTGTTCTGGTGGCCTGTGCAGTTCATTAGCACCAAAAACGCCGTCCTGTCATTTCAAAAACTGCATCATGTATTCAAAAAATTCTCTTAAGGTCCAGTTACTACATTTTTCTGAGCCCATCAACTTCATGTTATAGTTTTCATCAGCAGAACATCGGCGTTTTTTCTTAAAAATTTTAGAGGCCATCCAGTGATGAAAACCATGAGAGGATGCTAAAGGCTAAGAATAAAGTAATAAACTGATCTTGAGTTAAGATCATTTTGCAGAACTTATATTTCAGAGGTCAAGGATAAACTTTCCCCCTTTACAAGACGGAAATTTGACTGATTACTGCAAAGTTGGTCAAATAAATGTGTCGAAATATCAGTATTACGAATAAATTCTAATAAATGTGGCCCGAGATAGAACAGACTCAGACTGTGTGTTTTCCTTGTGTAATATAAAGAAACATAAGATAGACGAGCCTGGCTCATTATAAAAACGTTTTCACATTTGAGGACTGTTCATGTATGTTTTTGTGTTACATATTCATGTTAATAATGTAAATGGTACAAATTGAAACTACACTTCACAAAACAATAAACATCTTACAGCAAAGATTCTCTGGAGAGAAGGAGATGGTTGATAGTGGTGGAAAACAGTGTGTCTGTTAAATATTTTAAATAATGGTTCAGTGACCACATACAGGACAAAGGGACAAAATACTGTGTGATACTACGATCCTACAAATATTCAGAAATAAACATGATTATTTGCTCCTGAATTCAGCATAAAAGTGTCGTATTATTAGAGATACTGGATTTATTCTTGGCTTTTCAGCTTGGTTTGCACAAACTAAGAGACGGTCGGTGCCTGGACGTTCACCAGTTCACCAGTTTATTAATCCTGTCAGAGCCAGTGTTCATTTTCCTCAATGCAGGGAGCTCTGCTGCTCCAGTCGTAGCTGAAATTAACATTTAATTGGTTGCATTTGAAGACGAACCTCCAGCCTGTCACATGTTGTGTGGTGAGTCAGAGGAAACGTCTCGGGTTACGTAGGTAACCCTTGTTCCCCGAGAAAGGGGAACGAGACACTGCGTCGGTGACGACACTATGGGAACGCCTTTAGGCGAGGCAGGGCTGAATGTGAATGAAATCACTCCAATCCTATTGGCTTAGGGAGAGCGGTAGCATGTGGCGGTAACCGTGAGTGATATAAGCACACCGGCACATAGATACGTTAGCTCTTTACTATGAAGCAAGGCACTCCAGGCGGGGAGAGGTGCGGCGAACCCGGCGCAGTGTCTCGTTCCCCTTCTCGGGGAACAAGGGTTACCTACGTAACCGAGGCGTTCCCCGTCGAGGGAACTTCGAACTGCGTCGGTGGCGACACTATGGGAGCGAGATACCCACTATGCGGCGCCGAAGCCCCGCCTGCCCTAGCGTGCAGGCACCCTGTGGAACGCGACTAGAGAGAGCTCTGGTGCGGGTGCGGAGGGAAGGTCCAGACTATAAAACCCGGATGAAGGTGTGAGGAGTGGCACAGCCAGCTGCATCACAGATCTCCTGAAGAGATGCTCCAGAGAGGAGAGCCGTGGAGGCTGCCATGCCTCTCGTGGAGTGAGCCCTTACAGCCATAGGTGAAGGCAAGTTGCGCACCTGATAAGCCAGGGAGATAGTCTGAACAATCCAATTGCTGATCGTATGTTTGGAAGCGGGGAGCCCAGCCTTGGGGGACCCGCAACATACCCGCAATTGGTCTGCCTTCCTCCATTGAGAGGACCTCTGAGTATATGTACTCAATGCTCTGACAGGGCAGAGCAAATGAAGTCTCTCATCTTCCGCCGTCACATGAGGTGGAGGATGAAACGTCTGCAGTACCACGTGACCCATTACACTGGACTGCACCTTAGGAATGTATCCTGGAAAAGTGTGCAGGATGGCACTCCTATTCCCCGGGGCAAACTCCCGGCATTGCGGAGCAACTGATAAAGCCTGGAGGTCCCCCACCCTCCTCAGAGAAGTGATAGCGAGGAGAAAGGCCATCTTAAGGGTCAGGTACTTGGCCTCAGCCGACTCAAGGGGCTCGAAGGGGGCCTCAGCCAGAGCTTCGAGCACCACTGCCAGGTCCCAGGTGGGAACTCTAGGGCGAGTCGCAGGTCTCATCGCTCGGGTCCCGCGGAGGAATGCGATGCGACCAACGGGAGCCTTCCCAGGACCCATCCCTACAAAGGGTGTGGAAAGCCGATATAGCTGCCACATACACCTTGAGGGTGGATGGGGAAAGGCCCGCGAGAAGCGGTCCTGCAAAACTCCAGCACCTGAACCACCGGGCAGGTAGCTGGGTCCAGCATCGTCCTCTGCACCATGTGGAGAAAACCTTCCATTTGATGCCGTTACATCCTCCGTGTGGATGGGGCCCTGGAGCTAAGGAGTGTCTCGATTGCTCCTGTCGTTAGGCCCACCTGTAGGTACTGTGCCCCCTCAAGGGCCAGACCCACAGCAGCCACAGAGGCGGGGCAAGGGTGAAGAACCCGGCCCCTTCCGGGACAACAGGTCTCTCCTCAGAGGGACCTGCCATGAGTGAACCTTCCAGGAGCTCCAGTAAGTCCGAGAACCACACTCGGGTCGGCTAGAAGCGGTGCTACTAGCAGTAGTTGAATACCGTCCTGACGGACCCTCTCCAGGATCCCGGGAGCAGAGCAACTGGGGAAATGCGTACAGGCGTAGCCTCGGCCCGCAGTGTACTATGGCGACCGGCCCTAGTGGGGCGGGGTGTCAGGGAAAACCATAGAGGACAGTGCGTGGTCTCTTGAGGCGCAAACAAATCCACGTCTATGGGCCCGAACCTTCCGCACAATGATTCCACCACCTCGGGTGGAGTCTCCATTCCCGGGCCTCAGCCCCTGTCTCGACAGCAAGTCTGCTCCCTGATTCTCAAGTCCCGGAATGAACATCGCTCTGATGGACAGTAGCTTCCGTCGGGACCACAGGAGGATCTGAGTGCGCCAGTCTGCAAAGAGGGCGTGAGCATGAACCCCTGAGTGATTCAGATAGGCCACCACTGCTGTATTGCGGACCTGACAAGAACGTGGTGACCCTGGAGTTCGGGCAGGAAGCTCCTCAGAGCCGGAACCCTGCCAGCATCTCGAGGCAGTTGATGTGCCATGATGAAAGATGCTCCTGCCAGACCCGATGCGCCGGCGGTCTCCCATGACAGCGCCCACCCAGTAAGGGAAGCGTCTGTCGAAAGCGATTACAGGCGACAAGATGCCCCTAACTTGGGTCCCTGGGACAGAACCAAGGCTTCTTCCACACTGATAGTGCAGAAGACATCTGTGCGTGACGCATTATCAGGCGGAGCAGATTTCCCCTCGGGGAGAATCCCTTGGTCTTCAGCCATCACTGCAGGGCCCTCATGTGCAGCAGACCAGAAGGTATTATGCTGGAAGCTGCTGCCATGAGGCCCAATATCCTTCTGGAAGTGTTTCTTTGTGATGGCAAGGTCCAATTTCACTCTCTTCACAGTGGTCATGATGGACTGGATACGTGCTGGAGACAGCTGTGCCTGCATCGTTCCTGAGTCCCATACCACCCCTACGAACACAGTTCTTTGGGTGGGCACCAACACACTTTTCTTCACGTTGAGCCTCAGCCCTAAGCGTTGAAGATGGCGAGAACGACATCTCGATGCCGAACCGCCAACTTCGAGACTGCGCCAGGATTAGCCAGTGCGTCGATATAATTGAGCACTCTGGCCCTGGAGTCTCAGGGGTTAGTGCTGCATCCATGCATTTGGTGAAGGTGCGAGGAGAGAGTGCTAGTCCGAAGGGAAGGACCCGAGACTGGTATGCCAGCCCCTGAAGGCGAACCTTAGGAACTTCCTGTGGGATGTATGGATGGGGATATGGAAGTGCGCATCCTTAAGATCTATGGTGACAAACCAGTCCTCGGACGGATGTGACTCACGATGGCGGGGATGGTGAGCATCTTGAACCTGTATCTCCTCAGAGATCGGTTCAGGACCCGCAGATCCAGGATCAGGCACAGGCCTCCGTCCTTTTGGGGACGATGAAGTAGCGGCTGTAAAACCCGACATGCTTTCCAGCGGAAACAATCTCCACAGCCCCTTCCTCCAGTAGCGTGCGTACTTCCTGTCCCAGCACCGAGCGTTGTTCGAGGCGAACCTCGGTCTGGACCATCCCATTGAACCTGGGAGGCGGACCGGAACTGCAGTCCGTATCCCTCGATGGCGATGCGTGGGACCCGGGAGATATGTCTGACATGCTCAGCCAGCGGGACCAACCCACCGGGGTTGGTGGCCGGGGCCTCGTGCTGGTCTCGGAAGGTCTCCTGAAGCAAACTGGCAGGAAAGGAACCCCGAGGACTCTCTTCTTCTTATCTGGGAGTCAAAACCTTTGGCCGACAGCGGCCCCTCGGGGCCAGCCGAATGGCGAAGGTTCGGTGGTGGTTAGCACGTCCCGAGCGCCTTGGCGGCGGGAAAACTGCGCTAGTGGCCACTCTGGAGGGGACCTCAGTCGGCCTCCGGGGCTGAAACACAGAGTCAGGACCTCCTTGCTTGGCCCCTGCGAGTGAGGGGGAGTGCGCAGGAAGCGTCGCCTGGCGTCCCAAGCTGCTTCGAGGGGACGCTGAGAAACCACACTCTGCTTGCAAGTCTGCCAGCGGAACCAGCCCCTCGGGGCTAGTGGTCGGTATCTTGTGTGATTCCTTGGTGGACCCCTGAAGCGCCAGAGCGGCAGGGGAGAGCCACCGAAGATCCACGGTGAGTGAGTCTGGATGCCACCTGACTGCAGACCCTCGGGGCAGAGCGGTATAGTGTGGACTCAATGGTGGCAGGTGCGGCCCGAACGTGTAAACGGCGGGATAATGTCACCCGTTGCCATGACGGAGGGGACCTAGGTCGGCCATCATGCTCCGTCGCGCCTCTGTGACATTGCCGGCGGAACCAACCCCTCGGGGCTGGTAGCCGGTATTCCTAGACGATCTCGGACGGTCTCCTGAAGCGGCTGCCAGGAAAAAGCCGCCGATGAACTGCAGTCTGGGAGCCGACCTTCTGGCTGACTGCCGCCCCTCAGGGCCAGCAGAATGGTTTAGGCTAGCGTGTCCCGAGCGCCTCAGCGGCGGGAAACAGCGCTAGTCCTAGAGCGTCCTCTACCCGCGGCATCGTCCCGCAGCCGCGGTCCTTGATCCCAGCCGCTCGCTGTCCTCCAGCAGCTGGGGGGGGGGGTAGCTGGGCGGAGAATGTTATCCCAAGACTTACATAACTCATTATGCATTTCAGTCTGGAAAAAGACAGCATGGGGATGCCGAGTGGTTCCTCAGGAAGCAATCATCCAATTACTACACTGATAATTTTTACAGTGTACCGGCATTAAGCTTCCTCACAGCCTGTGGCCAATCAGGGATGAGCTGAGCCACAGTCCGCGTCACCACTTCCAGCAGCTTATCATAGTCGGCCGCGGCGCTCTTCTGATGACGTCGGCCCGACACCCGAAGTCATTCTCCTCCGCCATGGCGCTAAACACATCTAGCTCCTCAGAGCTTAGAGTGCATTTGTCTCGCCGAAACGGAAATGAGAGTCGGAATCAGCAGATGAAGGCAGAGAAAGGGCATCAGCCGTCTCAAGATCCTTCAGCAGGTCCTGCTACAATCCCCATGACCGAAGCTGTCGGTCTGCCTCGGCAACCAGCGGGGCTCTAAGCCCGCGGGAGGCGTATCCTGCCGTCCTCTGAGAAGAGTGCCATCGCGGGACCTCAGTACCCACATGAGATAGGCGTGCAATGACCACAGCCAGCTCCCTCGAGAGCTGCTGTAGCGTGCGGCAGACCTAGACAAGCAACACACAGTTCGTGAGAATCTCCTACCGTGAGAAGCCTTCTGCAGGAATGCACACATCTGCGGAACTGGTTCGACTCAGAGGACACGCTCGCGACTTCCAGGTGAGTATTACAAGCCATTTCTTCTCGGATGTGGGAGCTTTCAGTAACAACATTAGCCAAAGTGCCTGCTGAATAGAAAAAAGCTAGCGTATCTATGTGCCGGTGTGCTTATATACATCACGGTTACGCCGTCACATGCTACCGTTCTCCCTAAGCCAATAGGATTGGAGTGATTTCATTCACATTCAGCCCTGCCTCGCCTAAAGGCGTTCCCATAGTGTCGTCACCGACGCAGTTCGAGTTCCCCTCGAAGGGGAACGTGATGGGTTGTGGAGAAAATAGTCACGCAGGACTTTAGATAACGGCCACCAGGAGGAGGTAGCGCTCAGCCAAGAGCAACAGAGCTGCGTCCCTCATGAAACATGAAAACAGACGGTCTGCAGAGACATAACTAGGAACATTTACTAAAGTTGAGTCGTTTTAGATTTAATTTGACTTTGATACACTGACACCACACTCAGTCAAACGGCAGGGATGACGCCTCCCCTCCTCGTCATTGTGGTCTAATAACTTCTTTGTTTCATGTCCGATGGTGACTTTCCCCACCGAGAGACATGAGATGGAGAACTGCGCAGCACTCACACAGGATTTATTGTCTTCCACACATAAACCAACAAACTCACAGAAAAAACAACTGGCTTGTTACATAGGGCCTTTCTCATTTCCCATATTTTCCATCTGTGAATTTGTATTTGCGAATGGACATTCATGTGTGTTTTGTAAAAACCTTGACTTCACCCGGAGCATACCATACAGTGACAGTACTGTCAGCATCACAGCATCAATACACCACACGTTAACTGTAGCCATACGTATTAGAGGTTATTTGCTCCTTCTAATTTAGGAAACAGTTTTTTAGACACTTTCGATTAAAATGCTATTAAAGTAAAAGTATTTGTTTTTTAATGATGAGGGAATACAATCAAAATACTTGCTTTAAAGCTTAAGCGTTACCTGTGCCGCCTCGATTGGTGGGGACAGCTAACGGCGGCGAAATAGCTCAGCTGGGAGAGCGTTAGACTGAAGATCTAAAGGTCCCTGGTTCGATCCGGGTTTCGGCAGGGCGTGGCGTCTTTGGCGGCACAGGCAAGACTTTGAAAAGTGAAATGCTAATTTGAGTCTGTGCTGTTCAACCCGAAGAAACAGTGGATGTGAAACCTAAAGAAGAGATTCAACCGAGCAATACACCCACTATAACCGTTGCGTTTGGTAAAAGCCGTGACTTTCCCTGAACAGACATCATGTTGCACCACACTGCATCCACACGCATTCCTTCTATGCATCCATCCGATGGATTCCTGCTGAGAACCATGGCCTCAGATTTAGAGGTGCTAATGCTCATCCCAACCGCTTCACACACTGCTGCGAAGCGGCCCAGTGAGAGTTGAAGGTCAAGGGCCGATGGCGCCATCAGGACCACATCATCCGCAAAAAGCAGTGACGAGATCCCAAGCCCACCGAACCGCAACCCCCTCCCCACCACGACTACGGCTCGATATCCTGTCCATGAATATCACAAACAAGATGGGTGACCAAGCGCAGCCATGGCGAAGGCCAACCCTCACCTGGAAAGAGTCCGACTTACTGCAGAGTACTCGGACACAGTTGTCGCTTTGGATGTACAGGGATTGGATAGCCCTGAGAGGGGACCCCCTCACCCCACACAACATATTCCATCTAATTAAGGGCACTGGATTGAAATGCTATTAAAAGAAAAGTATTTCTTTTTCATCATGAGGGAAAATAATCAAAATATTTGCATTAAAAGTCAAGAGTACCCCGTGCTGCATTATAGCAGAAGCGTTATCCTGTGCTAGATCAACCTCTGGTGGGCAGACACCACAAACGCAGCCGAAATAGCTCAGCTGGGAGAGCGTTAGACTGAAGATCTAAAGGTCCCTGGTTCGATCCGGGTTTCGACAGGCAGCTGGCCAGTTTTGATGGCACAGGCAAGATCTAACAGGATATGGTCATGTGAGGCTGTGCCTGCTTGTCAAAGAAACAGTGGATGTAAATGTGAAAGAAGAGCACCGGCTTAAGTGCATCTTTGTGAGAAACGTAACCACTGCCTGTTATGAGATTACTGGGAAATTTGCACTATGAAATAACTCAGCTGCGGGCAAAGTGCCCACACGTTCATTCATATGTTTAGGATTGCAAGGACATGCAACGTAAATTGAATTAGACGACGTTTGAAAACCCTAACAGGCTACTTTAACACCTTAGATGAAACCTATTTTTATTTGAAACTATGCATCCTCTCCTCCTCAAACAATATTATTAAATCTGCATCACCAGCCTGTTATGGGAACTGGACCCACAATCACAACTCTGTTCGAGGCAGAGCTGGAACGACAGTAATCTGGTGCAGAGCGAGGCAGGCTGGCAACATGAGACAGAGTAATCTGGATACATAGGATATTAGAACCCCAAGTGCAAAACAAGAAGTTTTCTGTAGCTCCGTAGGCAAACAGACTATCTGATGAATATGGAAGTGCAGCACCGGGGTAGGTCTTGAATGATGAGAAGCAGGTGTGCAGGTGACCGGCATTAGGAGTGGAACACCACATCCAGATCAACACTTCAAGGGAAGAAGTTGAAAGTAGGCCTGCTGCTGGACCTCAACACACTCAGAACATGGTGAATGTTGTAGTCCACAACGACGCTGACTGAGGACCGTGACCCCTGTGTTCCAGCAGCGTCTTAATCACAGCAGACCTGTTTTTGATATGTTCATACAAGAGTATAATTACCTTTGACCACAATTACACTGAAATGCACATATAGCAAAATCAAATTACATGATCGCCAGTAACAACCCAGAAATAACCCCATGCATGTGTAACAAAGTGCTGCACTCATCAGAACACGCTGAACATAAGGGATAGAGCATCGAGTCACGCACCAGACAAGTCCAAGTCCCCTATCTAGCTTGAGTTTTAAGTCTTACAGTAAATCTGACATGGATTATTAAAGGTAAAACATTAAACCTGCCACACTTTAACTTGCCTGTCACTTAAAAAGCCTCTGTCAGTTATTAAGATCATATTAACGTCGCCCTCCTGCTGCTGCAGTCGACTCTGGTATTTATGAGCCCGAGGCCGCCACCTGGACTTCTTCAAGAAGCTGCTGATGCATGTTGGGACATTTTCTGAGTTTCTGGAGTCTCGCGGGTCCTGAGCAGTAATTATCTTCAAGCATTTCTTGGATTTTGGCGGCTTCAAAACAAGTACACTGTGAAGGACGAGAACATTTTCTTACAGTTCATTTCAGTCACGTACACTTTTTAAGTGATGTTGACACTCGAGTCAAGACAAGTTAATTTAACTTCTGGTTGTGGTTGTGTTTATATTTAGATTAGATGAACTTGTGAGGTTAAATCTTTTATGATTCAGGATAACACTGTTGTTCTCTGCAGTGTTTTACGTTATGTTTTAGGTATTTTAAGAATACTTTTTACTAGAGTGGTGTACTTTATGTGATCCACCATTGGAAAACAGTGATAAAAAGTGTCATTTCAGTTTCAATTATTATCTGACGTTATGTTCCTTTTCTGTTTGGTAGTTTATTTTGCCAAGTATCACCTGGTCCAGTATCCAGTGTAGAACTTGACAAAACAACAGGCGACTATTCTATTGTCAGAAAATGAATTGGTAATGATGTACTAATCAGTTATCATAGACCAGTTAATCAGTAAAATTAACCAACAGCAATATTTGCAGCTCTAATCCAGTGATGTATTTGTCCGGTTGGCTTCTTTCAGCAGCCGTTAATGTTTTTTCCCTGAAGCTCAAACAAATATGTTTATTTACAGAAAGTCATTTCTTAAAGTCGACTAAGAGCGTCCTGTTCAGCTGCAAACATCTCATTTACACTCATCATTTTAATGTCGTTATTTACTACCTCCCTTTAATACCACATACAGAGCTCTGTTTGCCTTGGATAGTTTCCAACTGAGGATTCGGGCATCAGTGAACCAGAACGTGTTGAGTCGCCGAAAATACCAGGAGATGTTGAGGCTGCTGTGGGAACTTCTGACAGTCAGCTAGGATTTTAGCGTTTTAGGATTAGGGCTCAGTGTTTATTTATTGTGTAAATATACCTGAGTCTGTTTTTGAGTTTATGCTCATTTTGTAAATTTGAGCCTGCTAGCAAACACAGTTTCCACCCCTGGATATCAGATCCAGATGTTTTTCCTTTACCTTTTGAGCTTCTTAATGAGGAATATGGAGCAGAATGAGGTGCAGCTGGGGTTTAAAGTGTTAAAGGTCCTGAAACCTGTGGATTTATAGATCTCTCCCTCCTGCAGCTCTGCAGGGTTTTACATGTTTACATGTTCATCACATCTGGGGTCAGGAGGCCCTGCATGCCTGCAGCGGCGGGACAGGCGTCTGCATGTCTGCTGTCAGGACGGACACATAAATACCTGGTCGTCCAGATGCTGCCTTCACTGTCGGACTGTCTGCAGGTGGAAGACAGAAGAGGAAGCTGAGAGACGCCAACATGGTCCCACTGAGGCTGGTCGCCTTCAGCTGTGAGTGTCCTCTCTGCTTTAGGCAGATTTAACGTTTCTTAACCCTTTTTTTTGTTCATGTTGTTGGTTAGTGGGGTTTATTCTGTCTGGACGTCCTGACTGCTTTTGTCTCAAATGCTAAAGTCTATAAAGTTTATTAAGTTTTTTTTAAAAATGATTTAGGTGTTCAAGCTTGGAAAAAGACTTGTAGCACGTTATAAATGTCAGAATGTAGATTTATTGACTGAAAATCTCAGTAAAAATAACAAACAAGAAATAATTATACTTTTGTCGTTTCTTTGAATTTGTTAATAATCCCGTTTTCATTCTTTAGGACTTTTTTAATTTGTTGTTGACGGAGCATTCAATCATTTTCTCACCGATAAGTCAATTGTCAGGAAAAAAAAGTGTCAGAGGTTTATTACATTTTAACATAATGTCTTGTTCACTAATTGAGAGGATGTTATGAGACTGTTGGTTTGCTTCATTAGATTTTTACTATAATATTTCAAATTTGTTGTCAGTACTTTCATGTATTTATAATAAATAAGTGGAAGCTGAAGGTGAGACACATTCAGATCTTCATCAGTGTTTAGATCCATCAACTAATGACAATTTCTTAATGCTGATTTACTCACATCTTTATATATTTTAGTTATTATATATAAAGCTTTCTCTGATTTATCTCCATTCATCTGCTGTCATTTTATCAGAACAATCACTTTTTTTTTAGATAAAAACATTTTGTTGATTCATGTTTTTAACAAACTGGTTCTTTGACGCCTGTTTACATGTTGAAGCTTAGTGTTAAACTGATAACACTCAGATGACCTTGTGTTGTTTTCAGTGCTGGCTGCAGCTTGGTATTTCACTCGTGCTGCTGGTAAGTTTTTTGTTTTTTTGTTAAACTAAAGAACGTTGTCTCTGCTCACTCAGCTGGAAACCAGAGTTTGAGCAGAATTTATAGTTTAGTGTATAGTGTACAGAGTTTGTATGTTATTAAATTACAGCCTTTAAAATAGCAATTTAACTGTAACTTCTCCCCAGAAAATAGAGCCCAACTTTAACTTTGGTATGTTGTCTTTACTTGAATTATTGTTCTGTCTCACACAGTCTAATGACAAACAGATCTACATGCTGTTAAAAATCAAAACGTGTTTGACTCTCAATGCAAAATAAGCATAAAACAGGAAAGACTGATGAGGATTTAATGCTTGAAGTCTGACTTGTGTGTGTTGTGGACAGAGGGAAAGGTCATCTACGCCTGCCTCAATGACACCGCTGCGATGTCTTGTGGTAAGAAAACACACAGAAACACACTGCTGTCCTTATGGGAACAGTTCATCCATTTAGCCTTTTGCCACAATTATAGTTACTCTGACGTCAACCTAATAAAATGTACCTTAAACAAAAGTTTTGGGATCTATGCTTATTCATTTTGGGCAAATTATATTGTACAGATTAAACAAGATACAACATCAGTTAATCTGTGAGCTTTAGCGATGCTGCTAGGTGGATGTTGTTACCTTTAGACGGAGCCAGGCTAGTCTTTATGCTAAACTGAGCTAACAAACTGCTTGCTTCATAGTTACTGTACAGACATAAGAATGTCATGAATCTGACCATATAACTCTCTGCCTGAAAATATTCTGTTAACCTTGTTGAGACTTTCTGTCCCCAACGGTGTTGGTGGGTGATCAGATTCAGGTCCCCACAGTGCTGGTGGGTGGTCAGGGTCAGGTCCCCACAGTGTTGGTGGGTGGTCAGGTTCAGGTCCCCACAGTGTTGGTGGGCAATCAGGTTCAGGTCCCCACTGTGTCTTTATACAGTGCCCATTAAATCTGCTCTGCGTATCACTGTCACCAAAATCAATAAATGATGAAATAATGGCTGTAACATCCCGTCCAGTAAGAAAAACCCATAAGTGGACATGTAGTCGTTTACATCAGAGACATCTCAGCCAACCAGGAGCTCATTGGACAAATGTGATCAGCAAATAGAGCAGAGCTCATAGATGTCTCTGAGGACATGCAAAGCACACATAGAAGTGAACTGAATCAGTTAAGAAAATCAAATGTTACGAAACCTCTAGCAAAAGTTTCCAACTGAGATGTGGTGTTAAATCTCTTTTCTCCTCCTCCTGCAGATGTTGGCAGTAAGATAAAGCTGCAACACATCCTGTATAAGGTCGGAGTGGGGACCAGGTGTGGGCAGGGAAAAGCCCACCCAGACGACGGACCCGAGACCTTCTGCTCCTTCCCCTGGGCTGAGATGGTGGTGGAGGATCTGTAAGAAATCATCTCCTCATCTTTGGACATTCATTCATGTGTTTTTCCTCATTTAAAATCCAACTGACATTTATTACTTCTAACTAAAGCAAATAATTAACATCTTTCTCAACAGTGTTGTGTGGCTCGCTTAATGTGTTTTTATATAAGTATATTTTTAATTCAGACGAATATTGCTTTTTATTGAACTTTTCGGTTTTCTAGCAGCCTTTTAAACCCATTTTCATCGCCAAGTTCTCACAAAAGTCTAAAAAAAGGATTGTTGAAGTGGACAGGTAGACCAGAAACCGGACTCTGACCCAGGAGATCTGTGTTTGTTTGCTTTGCTTTGAGTGAAGTTAAATTGGTGACTTCAATTTACAAACGTAAGTTGTTTTAACCCAAACCAATATATTTTCCTAAACCTAACCAAATTGCGTAATTGCACAACGTTAACAACAAGTTTTATTTTGAAAGTCTAACAGTAAGTTGCATGTTTATTACTGCTAACTTGACCGTGGAGCTCTACACGTCCAAAAATGACGCTAAAGAAATGACGCTAAAGGGTACCCAGGCCGTCAAAAAGCAACATGAAGGGGTCTTGACAAAGCGTCCATATGTGACAAGTTGTGAATGACAATGTGTTGGACTTTTAACGAACGTCATCTCCCGTAAGCCCTGGACCTTAATGAGCTAAATGGCTCGACAACAGAGGCGAGTCCATGAGCGAGGCTAGTCGCTGTGGTTAGTTCTCACAGCAGGACAGAGAGCTCTCAACACTGCGGTTTATGTTGGTGAGCTTTATGGGAGCTGTATTTTTTTTTTTCCCGCAATCACAAAGCAATCTTTGTTAAAATCACTAAGGTTTCATTTTGTGGGAGCTGCTGCTGTAGTGGAGCTGATTTATTGTAGAGTATGGAAAGTTAACTCCAGGAGATTTCGCTGAGTTGCAGAAGCTAGTGGAAGAGAGGCCAGACAGGAAGTCAAAACAAAGCAAAACCTGTGACCCAAACAGGTCATCAGCCTCCACAATAGTAAAACTCGGATGTGTGCAGGACTGCAGGCAACCGGACTGCCAGCCCGAGAACTACAGCTGACGTTCAAGAATTCTTCAGGACTTCCAGTCCACCTTCTGGTTCTGACCGTATCCTCCTTCTGTCTGTCTCCAGCTGTGGTAACAGGAGGTCCTGTGAGGTCCCGGTCACTGAGCGGGTGTTTGGAGAATATCCCTGTAAGGAGCAGACCCGGTACCTGGAGGTGTCCTACACCTGTGCCACACCGCCACCCCCACCTCCTCCACCACCACCTCCAACCAAACCTGACTGTACGTACACACACATACATCTGTACTGTCACTGACATGGGCCTGATACATGTCCTAGTCTAACCATAACCCTTGAACCAGGTCTTAATCCTCCATACAGCCGCTTAATAAAGTGGAAGTGAGGACCAAGGTCAACATTTTCTTAAATCCTCACAAAGATAAAAGAGTGAGAGAGACATGTTTGTGTTATGATCATCGTGAGGTCCTCTCACTGTCTGTCTTCAACACGAGAAAACTTGTTACTATATGATAAGATTAAACACAGCAGGTCAGCTCTGAATGCTCTGGTTGATGTTACAGCCTTATACTTGACATCAGCAGTTGTTTGCATTGATTTGTCAGGAGCTACAGTGGTGTGATGGGAGGATCGGCTCTTACAGTATCTTAATAGTCATGTAGGCATAAATCATCCACCCAGCCCCCACCTGGAGCGATTTCAGACTGTTTATAGGAATACATTAGTGAATACATTTACAAAATACTAAACTACTCAGAAATATACATATATATATATATATATATATATATATATATATATATATATATATATATATATATATAATACTAGAGTATTGCTGCTTTCCACCACTGTCTGGGTGAGACGTGCACATGGAGAGAGGTTTCCACCTAGATTCTAGGTCCTAGAAAGTAGTTTTCATACGTTGTCGGCTCACACCTGTTCTTCAAATATCTACTACAATCTTTGTCAGCTAAACACCTGCAGCATCAGCAGGAACATAACGTCTGCAGATGTTAAATGACCTCTGTGCTTCAATACCAGCTGTTCCACACAGAAGTGGTTTGTGCTGTGAGAAGTGTCTGACTTATTTACTTAAAGCAAATTTCTAAAACACATTTTTATCTGGAAGGTCCAGAGTAGTTCAGATGTCCCTTTGTCTCACACTGCATCCACGAGTCCGCTGCTGGAGGTTTGATGAACCCAGTGAAATAAAGTTCAGATCACAGCTGTGAAAGTGAAAAACTACTGACTGACTAACTCTCTCTGTTGGTTTGTAAATCACTGGCTGGTTCCCAAGCCAAGTCTTTTTTATATCATCTTGTGTTTCTTCTCTTAAAGACTTTCTGTCTTAAAACACTTTGAATCACCTTGTTGTACAAATAAACTTTCTTCCTGTGGCCAAACTAAACTCTCTAAACTCAGCGCCCCCTGGTGGCAAAGTTCAGAACATTCATATTTTCGTTGCGTTTGTTGTTTCTTGTCTTTCTTGTTTATTTGTCCTGAATATAAAGAACCTGACTCTGGTCCCTGGTTCTGTTTCTCTGCAGGTAAAGAAAAACCAGTCGGTGAAGCCTGAAGCTTTAAAAACTTTATTGTTCATCACTGTGGAACAGAACAGCATGAAGATGTTGTCCCGTCACACCTGTTTGTTCTTCACTGTCAGACAAACTTAGAAGTTTCTGCCGGGTTCTGACAGGAGGCCCGAGTGTTTGGATTCATGTATCTGAATGTGTAAAACATATTTGAGCTTATTTACTCAAGAAGGATTTTAAGTCAGAGAAATAAAAGTTTTCCTTCAACAATCTTTTTGTGAAATAAACAGTTTGTTACTCTGCATCTTCAGCAGCTGCTCTGAAGAGATTCTACCAGGTCACATGGTCTCCATCAGCAGACGGAGTTTGTTGTGTTGGAGATGAAGGATGTTTTTATATTTTATTTATCTATATTATTGACTGATGAACGTTATACAAATTATTTTATTTCAATGCACATGTGAAGTAATTTATCAGGATTCTACTGTTTTATAACTATAATTTATGGATTGTTTTAAGTAGTCAGTTATTTTGAAAATTAATGAAAGATGTAGCTGAAGCATATAAAGTCCTCCTGCTGATCATTAGAGATCTTTTGATAAACATGTTTTTTTTAAACTGGAAAATTCTGGGAAGTCAAAATAAGAAGTTTTCAAACAGACTAAGCATTCTCTATAAACTTAACAGTTTCTCTGCGCTGTTCTGTAAAACAGGGTCCTTTAATACTCTTATTGTTTATGTTACGCAAAAGACACTTCAGATTATTCATTATTCCAAATGTTTGCATAGATCAGTAGTTTGTAAACACAGCAGTAAACTACAGATTAACTTGTTTACTCCATTAGTCAGTTACATTTATTAATCCGAAGGCATTTTGATAATCGATTCGTCCTCATTTCATTTTCCAGCTTCTCAAATGTTGAAAATGTTTTATATCACAGTAAACTGAAAACCTTTGGGACATTTCAACTCATCACCTTGGTTTTTAGGAACGTGTGATGAGAATTGTTCAATATTTTCTGACATTTTATTGACTAAACCAGTAATCGTCAAATGAATCAGTTATTTAAGCAATCATCATTTGCCATCTGACAAAAAACTGTCCCATTTTTTCCAATTATGAAACATTTGAAACTGTTGTTGGAGCAGAGAAATGTGTCTGTCTGCAGGTTTTTGGGTTAAAAAGTAATTCAATACATATATCCTCCATAAAAGTTTATATTTGATCAGAATCATTATTTAAAGATGAAGCAGTAACACCCGGTCATGCGGGGTCTCTATCAAAGAACCTAAACATGTTAGTAGATTTAAATAAGCCTACAGATTATAGGCTTATATTATAGAGAGATATAGACATCATCTGTCCACCGTCACTGGGTCTCAGTGTTCACTGTGATAAGCTTGTTCAGGCAGCAGATATTTGGCTGATGAGAACTGACTTTACCTTTGAGTTCAACCATGTCCAACGTTGTCTACATGGCCTAGCCTCTTCCTCAACATCTAGAGAACTTTGTCCAGAGCCCTGCAGGGCATGGAGTCATTATTATCAGCTTGGGGACATTGGTGGGGAATCCTCCTGAGGATACAGCAGAACATGTGTCTGCTGTTTTTGTCCAGTAACCTCAGAAGGTCATCTGGAGGCACACTGAGAAGAGACTGTCCACCCTGCGCAACAAAACCACTTTGCTTGTGTGGGGTTGCGTGTGTAGCTTAATTTCTAATATTATTTTAAATAATTATATATACCACAACTACCTTTATTTTTTTAAAATAAAATATAGCAAGAAAGTGTCAGACACTCAGTGCCTGAAGTAAAAAAAAACTGGTTAGAGCCAGCTGACAGATTGAAAAAAAAAACTCCAATGATACTGACTCGTATTACTTGTATAATACTTGTACTCGGCAAAAATGCTTTATCCGTACCGGATACTCGTTTCAGCCAAGTATCCGGCTCAACTCTTGCAAACACGCTACCAACAAGCACCGGAAACATAAATGAGTCAATCCGCTGACCGCAGCACGTCAGAAAGTCAGACAAAATGTTATTTCTTTCTGAAAATTGATTACAAGTGCTAACTAGCCTGTTAGTGAATACTGAAATATCAGCAAATAAGGTGGTTTAGGGTAAATAGAGTCACGTCATAACCTACAGCAGTAGCCATCAACTGCTGCAGACATCTGTAGTGAACTTTACTTTGACCACAAGTTAGTCATATATTTAAATAAAACATTGAATACATGCATGCATTAAGTATGGAACATAGGCATCTATAATAGGTACTCTATGCCTTAGTTATTTGTAAACCTGTGGCTTACTCCTGATCTATTTATAACTAGTATTTTGCTGGACCCAGAGCAGACAGCTGCTGCAGCAGAGTCAAGTGCATTAGAGGAAGACTGCAATGACAGAACCACCGTGACACAGATGCTGCCAGTTTCTTCATTTAGTGGTTCTATTAAACCTTAAGATAAGAGGAATCTGATCAAGTGTGTCAGACACACACACTCACTATTTACTGCTGCTGTTTATGGTTTTGCTAGTCATGTATTCTATTGCCTTTAATGCTGCTGTCATCACTTTTTGTATTCATGTCTATTCCAATGTTGAGAGCAGTCAGTGAGAAACATTTTGCTGCAATCTTTACATCACTTACTGTGTTCAATGTTGGTGGAATCAGTACAGCCAGAGACCCCTGGGACAGGGAGGAGTGACGCAGGAATAAAACAGTCACAAATGTACTTTGGGTTTGTAATAAAATCTACGGTCTGTATGTGTAAATTTGTTATAAGTCTGTTTTCTTTTAAAAGTAGTCAATATATATACAAATTGATTTAAGCGGCCGGTGCTGAAACTGATCTCAGATCAAACGCCGGGGAGCGCACACACTGCAGCACTTGCTTTGTTGTGCAAAAGTGTCTCCAATTTGTTTAACAAGGGAGAAAAATAATCCACAGCTAGTTGGACTCAATCTTACAAACTTCCTAACAGTTGTCCTGCACAGTTTAGACTGAGCTAAGCATGCATATGAGTATATAAGGATTTGAAATAATTTGACTTTGCTCTGGCCGCCATGCAACGTCTGGAATAAACTTTGGCCCAATGCTAGACTTGTTTGCTGACCTCTGGCCTATGAGATAGCTCCTAACTGAAAATAAATAGCCTATGTTCATATTAAAGTGTATTTCAATATCCCTACCAAACTGCTCATAATATTCAACCTCACGTAAGAAAAATGAAACCCAGAGCTCTAACAAAAGGGGCAAGCCCCTCCCTGTGAGTGTGACAAAAGGCTGAAAGGCATTTAAGAAGCACATCAAACTTAACTGTCAGCTGAACATGATGGATGAACTGGATATCTATGCTAATGAAGAGAAACCATCAGGAAATCCTGGCAAAAAGAAGAGACGAGTAAATTGTTCAGAAAATATTTATGCAAATGAAGACACGATCCAAACTGAGCTGAACAGCACTGGACCTACACTCTCAGGTAATGAACACATGCAAACAGGTTAACCTGTGTACACACTATAATAGCATGATGAAGGCAGGTTCATGCAAATATGTGAATATTCTTTACTGATCAGCTCACAAACATAGAATAGACTTTATTTTTAGCCTTTAGATTCTGCTGCTGGGATATACAGTCCCCTCCACAAGAACTGGAACGGTGAGGCAAATTCAAAAAACTTTGTTTTTGTTGTTCACTGAAGACGTTTGGGTTTAAGGTCAAAAGGTGAGACAAGAGTTCAGAATTTCAGCTTTCATTTCCTGGTGTTCACATCTAGAAGTGTTAAACAACTTATGACATGTCACCCTTTGTATTAGACCACAGCATTTTGAGGTGAGCAAAAGTAATGGAACAAATAATCTTAAAGTAAATAACATTTAATATTTGGTGACATAACCCTTGCTTACAATAACTGCCTCAAGCCGGCAACCTGTTCATTCTTTATTTGTGATGCTATTCTTGGCGTTTACCGCAGCTTCTCTCAGTTCCTCTTTGTTTCGGGATGTTTCTCCCTTCAGTCTCCTCTTAAGGAGGTGAAATGCAGCTCTATTGTGTTAAGTTCAGGTGTCTGACTTGGCCTGTCCATGACCTTCCACTGTTTCCCCTGATGAAGTCCTTTGTTTTGTTGGCAGTGTGCTTTGGCTCATTGTCCTGCTGCATCATAAACTTCCTCCCCATTACTTTCAATGCATTTCTCCGTAAATTGGGAGACAAACTGTTTCTGTCTACTTCTGAATTCATTCTGCTGCGACCATCATCAACTACATCATCAATAAATATTAATGAGCCTGTTCCAGAAGCAGCCATGCACGCCCACGCCATGACATTACCTCCAACAGGCTTCACAGATGAGCTTGTAGCTTCGGATCAGAAGCAGTTCCTTTCTGTCTCCACACTTTGGCCTTTCCAACACAAGCAAAATGAATTCAGAAGTGTTCAGAAAGTTTGTCTGTAAATTTACGGAGAAATGCATTAAAACTAATCAAGAGGAAGTTTATCATGCAGCAGAACAATGACCCAAAGCCCACTGCCAACAAAACAAGACTTGACCAGGGGAAAAAAGTGGAAGGTTTTAGACTGGCCAAGACAATCACCTGACCTTAACCCAATAGAGCTGCATTTCACCTCCTTAAGAGGAGACTGAAGGGAGAAACACCCGAAACAAACAAGAACTGAAAGAAGCTGCAGTAAAAGCCTGGAATAACATCACAAATGAAGAATCCAGCAGTTTGGTGATTAATTGTGAGATGTTATGTTCAACTTTTAACGTCTTTCATTGTCACTTTTTTGAAACGTGTTGCTGGCATCAAATTCAAAATGGGCATCATTTTCCAAATATTTTTCAGTTTCAAGTTGTCTTTGTGCTATTTTCAATTTAATATGGGGTTTGATGTTTTGCACATCATCACGTTTTCTTTTTATCCACATTTTATGTCGTGTGTGTCGTGTTATTTGGAAACAGGGTTGTAATTTGTTCCCTCTTTTCCCTGTTCAGGGTCGCAGGAGGATTTTAGTCTATCCCATCATACATTGATTAGGATGATGATACATGATTAACATAACTTAAAGGTGTTTTTTTTAAACTTGTGTATATGGCAATGAAATCAATCTGTAGTAAGTAAGTCTATATTGGTGAGAAGCTATAAAGAAAATGAAGCAGCACTTCTTCTGCCTCTAATTATCTGAATAAACTGATTTCCTCATCAGTAAAATATGAAACTACATTAATATAATAAGTCTGTAAAGGCAGGTTAGGACCCAAAAGCACTAACCACAGTCCAAGCAGCAAAATTTTTTCCACTTATTAAAAATTGGCAGGAGTCAGTCAGGTAATCAAAGAACGACAGACTTCACCAGGCATAAGGTAAAGAGCCAGGGATATAAGTCACAGGCAGGAAATGCTGGTGAAAGGTGAGTGAGTCAGTGTTTCACGGAGACGAGCAGAAATAATGATGAGAATCAAGTTGGATCTCCATTGTATTGTATCCATTTAGCAGTTACACTTCCTGGAGTGTACACAAAAAACAAAAGTAACAGATTACATGATTCTTCTTTAGACAAAAAAAACTCTGACAAAATGTTGTATGGAAAACAATTTCTGTGACACTCAATAATTAAAAAAAATAATCAGAGCCAGAAAACATCTTGATAGTGAATCACTGACTCTCCCTGAGTAAAGAGTTTACAAACTGAAATTACGAAAAAACAACATCAAGACTGAAGTAAGTCATCAGACCTAACCCAAAAACTACTGTCTGATTATTGTAGAGATTAAAGAATCCCACAACAGGAAACAACATGTTGGTATAGTGGATACTTGACATGTTATATTGTGGTCTGATTAAAAACCAGATGCTGCTGACCAGGCTAATATGTTAGAATCTGAACATTAGAATTGATTTGAACCTGGATGAAAGCTTAAGGCCGGATGATATAATACAATTTCAGTATTTAGATATCATTTTAATCTGCTTTAACTTTTATTCATGCTGATTTTTCTAATGTGATCTAGACAGACATTGAGATCGGAGTAAAGTCTTAATTATCTTTCAAACTACAGAAACAGTGAGCAAAATTAATTTGTTGACCCTCAACACCAAATGAAATCTGCTTTAGATAGAAAAGATGAGCAGATCAAGAATGTTTGGGTGTGAAGTGTGATGATGAGTTTAGAGTTTAATAAACCTCAAACAGTCTGAAAGGAAAAGTTGGAACAATAAACTTACATTCCTGAACGTCACAGAGAAATCTCAGTGGGACAGATTTTGATATCAGTGGTTTCAGCATCACCAGCTTCACCAATATAAAAATATGGGAAGAGTTTCTCAGTGAAAGTGTCTCTGTGAGTGCAGATGTGAGTCATGTCTTCAGGGTCGTAGAAGGACACCCCCCCCTCTGTCATAGTCCAGCTGGACTCTGATCCTCTGGAGACTCTTCTTCACTCTGAAAGTCTTACTAACTACATCAGTGTATTTTCCACTGCCACTAGGGGGCTGTATGTGCCAGGTAGTTCAGCTGATTTTGAGTCAGCGGGGCTAGGTCATTTAATGTAGAGGAAACCCAGACACAGGTGTTGGAGAAGCAAACAGTTTTTGTTGTACTTAGTAAAGTTCAGTCTGGACTCCTCTTCCTCTTTCAGGAGCTGGTGGAGCTTGTTGAACTCTGCTCTGATCTGCCTCTCTGTGGACAACAGCTGCTTCTTGGACTGTTGAATCATTTCATTGTATGTTTCCTCCACTCGTTTGTATTTGTCCCTCTTGTCCTGCAGAGACTCTAAGTCAGATTTCAGCTGCTCCTTCAGGTCCCTGACTGCTTGTTCTACAGGAACCACCTTGTGACTCTGGTGGAGAGAAAACTCACAGACAGGACACACAGCTCTCTGCTCGTCCTCACAGAACAATCTAGGATCTTCTTTATGTTTACTACACACCACCTCCACCGTCTTCTCTCCTTTTTCTGTCTCAGATGATCCAGCTTTCTGTCTCCCAGCAAAGGAGTCAGCCAGTTCCTTCAGTGTAACAGTGTAGTGTTCACTATGAGATTATCCTTTGACGATTTTCTTTTACAAATAGGACAGTTTTTGAACGTCTCTTCCCTTGATAGTTTCAAATACTCCAAACGTGTGTTTTCCAGCAGAGATCTCTCACCCTGTGATGGCATCTCAGCTCTGTTCAACAATGTCCAAATCTACTGTCAGTTTAACTCTCACACTCACAGTCTATCATCTCTCCTCTGTCACGGGCTGAATGAACAGCAGGAAGTGTTGCCATGTAATCTTCTCACCAGCAGATGGCGCTGTCAGGATGTCTGTCAGTCAGTACAGGACAGTTTCCATGTACAGGTGTCTGTAGGAGACAAACACAAAAGGCAAACTAAAAACTGCAAAATAAATAAATAATCAAGTCTTGACTTTAAAACAAGTCAGAGTCAGTACAGGACAGGTTTCTTAGACCCATCTGTATAAATATGTATGAATTCTTTATAATCTCTATTTATATGGTAATTAAATGCTCTAACCAAATCTATTTGATCTTTTTCAACCCTTTTTAACAAATACCAGTCAATATCTGGCCAAACAAGTAACCATGGAGTCACCATCGGATAAACAACTGCAGGGCTCAACCTCATATCAAACACTCCAAATTCTCTTGCTACCTCATTAGCTACTCGACTTAAATTATCTCCTTTAAACCTTACGTTCTCCCATGTCTCCCGCAACACTACTTTATTGGGGTGGAAATCATTATTTCCCTGCAAATTGGCCCAATAGTTTGTCATCAGCTGCCTCCTCCTTAATGCTAACGGCATTTCTCCCATTTCTACCTGAAGTGCAGGTACTGGTGAAGTTTTAAAAGCACCACTGCACACTCTTAATGCCTGCGCCTAAATCATATCTAGTTTCTGTAGTTGAGATTTAGCTGCTGACCCATAAGCTACACTTCCGTAATCCAACACAGATCTTATCAATGCCACATGTATTGCTTTTAATGCAGAGCAACTTGCTACCTGTCAAACATCTCATCACATTAATAACTTTTTTGCATTTTCCTTCTATTTTCTTTATATGATCTGCCCATGTTAACCGAGAATCGAAGATGACTCCTAGAAATTTGAATGTTCCAACCCTTTCTAATTCTTTCCCATACATATTTAACTTCATCCCTTCCTTAATTTGTTTCCTGGTGAAAAAGACTGTTTGTGTTTTTTCTATTGAGAACTTAAACCCCCAATCATATCCCCACTCCACCACCTCATCAATTGCTCCTTGTACTTTCCTAATTACATACTTCATATTCCTTCCCCTTTTCCACAAAGCCCCATCATCCTCAAACAGTGACCTCCCTATATCCATTGACACCTTTGTGAAGACATCGTCGATCATAATGATAAAAAGTAGTGGGCTTATCAATTTTTCTTCCAAACAAAAAATTCTTTATCCAGTTAAAGACTCTGCCACCTACACCCATCAAGTGCAACTTTATTAACAATCCTTCCTTCCACATCATGTCATAAGCTTTTTCTATATCGAAAAACACTGTAATGACTGATTCTTTATTTGCCTGAGCCTTTCTTATTTCATTTTCTAATCTTATCACTGAATCCATGGTACTCCTTCCTTTCCTAAACCCACTTTGATAATTTGCTAACTTTCCATTTTTTCCTAGCATATACGATAACCTTTCTGTTATCATCCTTTCCATAATTTTGCATACATTTGATGTTAATGCTATTGGTCTATAACTAGTGGGTTTAGAAGGGTCCTTGCCAGGTTTCCTTATTGGAACGACTACTGCCTCTTTCCATGCTTTCGGTCATCTTCCCTCCTCCCACACTCTGCTATAAAAGTGCAGCAACTTTAAGAGCGCTCCTTTCCCTAGATGTTTTAGCATCACGTAGCATATCTGATCTTTTCTTGGAGATGTTGGTTTAGTTCTGTTTATTGCTCTCATCAACTCTGCCATATTAAAAGGTTCATCAATTTCATCATCAACTTTATCCCTCCTGTTTAATACACCTGGATGCTGATTCATTGTTCTTTCCTTTCTCATTTTGCATACTTCTGATAGGTTATCTGAACTGTGAATTTTTACAAATGCTTTTGCCATCATGTCTGCCTTATCCTTATTGGTGATTGCTGTTTCTTCCTCAGTACTTATAACTGGAATCTCCCATTCCTTCCTCACTCCTCCCATCCTTTTTATCATTCCCCAAACCTCTCCCACAGGTGTTGTTGTTCCTATTTCACTGCAAAATTTCTTCCAACTTGCCCTTTTAGCTTGACGTACTGCTCTTCTCACATTAGCCTGTGCCTTTTTATACTGAATCAAATGCTGCAAGTTCTGTCCACCATGGTACCAGTTTTTTTCCTCCTTTGTTTACTTTTCGGAATGGATCCCCCTGCTGCCATAATAGTTTGCTGATGTTATTTGTTTGTTTGTTTTGTCTATATTCCCAGAAATGTCTATCCTTGATATTGATTCCTCACTTAATTTCTGAAATTTTTTCCAATCTGCTCTTCTAAAACCCCATTTTAGCATTCTTTCACCTTGCCTTACTTCCACTCGTTCTCCCACTGAGCATGATCCTGGGTAGTGATCGCTGCCCACTGTTGAATTATTCCAAACATGCCAGTTACTTATTCCAGCTAAAGCATTTGACACTAATGTAATATCTAATGCCGACTCATTTCCTGATGTTATGTTTATTCCTGTTCCTCTTCCGTCGTTCATACACACTAACTCCTGATCATCCATCAAATCTTCTATCACCCTTCCATTTACATCTGTATGTGAACCCCCCCAAATTTTAATATGAGCATTAAAATCTGCACACCATATTACTTTTTGTCTATTAATTCCTTGCATCCTTGATAACTTATCTACTTCTAACCTTTTGCAAGGATTATAGTAGTTTATTATAACCACTTCCTCCCCTCTTTCCCACAATACTACCACAATGTATTCTAGATCCTCTCCCTTTTCTAGAACCCGATATGGAATATCTTGTTTAATAAATGTAGCACATCCTCCTCCTCCCTGTCCCCCATGAACTCTATCATTCCTTATTCCTATATATCCATGAATCACAAACTCTAAATTTGAAACCAGGTTTCCTGGATACACACTACATCTGGATTTACTTTACTGTCATTGATGAAATGTTTGAATTCCTGGCTTTTGGCCAGTATGCTTCTAGCATTCCATTGTAAAATAATAACCATTAATATTAACCAATACCATAATAATATTAACCAATGATTTACTGCTGCTTTGACAATCAGCTGTATTTTATCATTTTTTGATTTAACTTCAGCAGTACTATTTATCACTCCAGCAATAAACGCTACCAAGTCCTGTTTGTCCACATATATCGTGTCACTTGTTCTTCAACCCCCAATTCTGCTTGCTCTGTGGTGATATTGTCATGTCCTCTTGACACTCTTACTGCTTCTGCATAAGAGATCCTTCTTTCCACTCTTATTTTCTGGACTTTATTTTCCTGCCTTATCACCTCACATCCTCCATATGCCACATTATGGTTCCCTCCACAATTACAACATTTTGGTTGCACTCCTGTTCCACACTCTATGTAGTCATGCTCGACCCCACATCTCACACATCTCTTCTTCTCTTTACAGTTATTGGCTATATGTCCAAACCTCTGGCAGTTTAAACACCTCAATGGTCTTGGCACATACATTCTCACTGGGTAGCTCATATAACCAAGGTATACCTTTGTTGGCAGATTCTCCGCCTCAAATTCAATCAATACCGTTTCACTATCCTTTTTCACTCCTTCTCTTGTTGTTTTAAATCTTTGCGCAGTCACTATTTCCCCCCCCCTTTAAGATGTCTTTTAAGTTCTTCCATTCCTACATTCATAGGTACCCCTGTGATCACTCCTTTACACCCTCCCCCATTTCGTGCTCCCACCTTCCTTGTGTTTATCACTTTTAGTTTTCCAATCTCTTTTACTTTGAGCGCTTTCTCAAGTTGATCCTCATTTGCACATTTTACCAACAAATTTCCATCCTTTAGGACTTTTGCATATGTTATCTCCCCCTATCTTACTTGCCAGCTGTTTTGTTCATACAAACGGGTTGATAATCTTCAAGCTCTCTTGATCTTTGTCATTGAATCTTATTATGACTACAAAATTCTCATTTATTTCCTTCTTATTTTGCTCATGTCCTTCTTCCTCACTTTCAGACCCCTCATCATTTTCATTTCTTACTCTTTTATTCCCTTTTTCTTGTCTGTCTTTCTTTTTTGAAAACTCTCACTTCAATATTCCCTCATTTTCTTCATCTTTCCCTTCACTATAATCAATTTCCGCCCACCTACCTATGGCTGATCCATTCACGAAGCAGTCGTGCTCAACCGCTCCTAAAACAGTATTTCCAACATTTTTTGAATTTCCCGCTCTCAATTGATTACTCGATCACGTCCTGCTGAAGTCGCCGCCATTTTTCCTACTTCTGGTGCGCAGGGTAATTGTGTCCGTGTGAAACCGAAGCACCAAGTCTCAAAAGAGGCAGCCATGATGCTACAGCTGCTTTATATAAAGCTCAGCTAATGAGGGGGGTTTGACCTGGGTGGAGCTAGTTTGATGCTCCAAAGGTGTGTTCAAGTGAACGGCGAAAAACCTATAAGCCTGTGTAGAAACACAAACACATCACTACACATGCATAGGCTAAAGTAAGTTATTTCAAGTATGGAACATAGGCATCTATAATAGGTACTCGATGCCGTAGTTATTTGTAAACCTGTGGCTTACTTCTGATCTATTTAAAACTAGTATTTTGCCGGACCCAGAGCAGACAGCTGCTGCAGCAGAGTCGAGTGCATTAGAGGAAGACTGCAATGACAGAATTACCATGACAGAGATGCTGCCAGTTTCTTCATTTAGTGCTTCTAGTAAACCTTAAAATAAGAGGAAGCTGCTCAAGTGTGTCACACACACACACACCCACACACACACACACACACATAACTTTACAACACACACACAAATTCACAAGCAGCACACACTTGCAACACTTTAAGCGGTCGGTGTAGAAACTCTGTCATGACAGCAACAGTTACTCACATAATCACTTCCTCTTGTGATTGTGCCTTCTAAATAAAAGCTTGAGAAAGTTTTTTTGCAGCAATGCTTCATGATGAGTTTATTGAGAGCTTTTGAGAGAGACTCTGGTTTGCTTGACACCTCTGAGAAAGCCGTCATTAAACGTGTGATTGAAAATAAGCGTCCATAGGTTTATTATGAATGCGATCAAAAGCTGGGGAGCGCACACACTGCGGGACTTGCTTTGTTGTGCAAGTGTCCTTATATCAATTTGTTTAACAAGGAAGAAAAATAATCCACAGCTAGTTGGACTCAGTCTTACAAACTTCCTAACAGTTGTCCTGCACAGTACCGACTGAGCTAAGCATGCACATGAGTATATAAGGATTTGAAATAATTTGACTTTGCTTTGTCAAACGTCTTGAATAAACTTTGGCCCGATGCCAGAATTGTTTGCTGACCCCTGGCCTATAAGATAGCTACTAACCTAAAATAAATAGCCTATGTTCATATTAAAATGAATTTGAATATCCCTACCAAACTGCTCATAATATTCAACCTCACGTAAGAAAAATGAAACCCAGAGCTCTAACGAAAGGTGCAAGCCCCTCCCTGTGAGTGTGACAAAAGGCTGAAAGGGCATTTCAGAAGCACACCAAACTTAACTGTCAGCTGAACATGATGGATGAACTGCATATCTATGCTAATGTGGAGAAACCATCAGGAAATCCTGGCAAAAAGAAGAGACGAGTAAATTGTTCAGAAAATATTTATGCAAATGAAGATGTGATCCAAACTGAGCTAAAGAGCACTGGACCTACACTCTCAGGTAATGAACACATGCAAACAGGTTAACCTGTGTACACACTATAATAGCATGATGACTGCAGGTTCATGCAAATATGTGAATATTCTTTACTGATCAGCACACACAAACATAGAATAGAGTAGGCTTTCAGATTCTGCTGCTGGGGTATACAGTCCCCTCCAAAAGAACTGGAATGGCGAGGCAAATTCAGAAAACTTTGTTTTTGTTGTTCACTGAAGACATTTGGGTTTAAGATCAAAAGATGAGACAAGAGTTCAGAATTTCAGCTTTCATTTCCTGGTGTTCACATCTAGAAGTGTTAAACAACTTAGGACATATCACCCTTTGTATTAGACCACAGCATTTTTAGGTGAGCAAAAGTAATGGAACAAATAATCTTTAAGTAAATAACATTCATGGTAACATTGGTGGCATAATCCTTGCTAGCCATAACTGCCTCAAGCCGGCGACCTGTTCATTCTTCATTTGTGATGCAATTCCAGGCTTTTACTGCAACTTCTTTCAGTTCCTCTTTGTTTCGGGGTTTTTCTCTCTCCAGTCTCCTCTTAACACTAGAACCACCAATGGGTCAAATTTATCCGCGGCTGTTTTTTGATTGTATGTATCTTTGTTTTAATATAATATTCAAGTACTCCAGTCTCTGACTTTTTCTAAAAGTGTTATGTAGCACCCGCTATTGTTAAAAAATGTTAATATAAAGCCAGATTTAAAAAATGGGCATTTATACCTATAAGAGCCAGCAGGTAAAATTTAACCCTATAGAGAAAACAGTCATTTTAGCGCTGTTCATGTTGTGCGTTTAGATAAACATTCTATGTTGCTATTGGCAACGCCTTTCCCACTTCCCACAACATTACACAGTACAGTGAAGGAGACTCTGACGGTGGGGTCTGAGCGATTTGTCCTGGGTTGATTCTGCATCTGATTCTTATTGTTAAAGTTTTTACAGTTGTTACCTTCTTATTGTTTTCTTATTGTGACACTTAATGTGATTCAAAAAAATCTTTTAACATTTTCATTTTTTAGCTAACATTTGTTGCTGCAAACTATTTTTCATAACATTTTTAACAAATGTTTTCAAGTATTGGGGACATGTCCCCAGTGTAAATAACACCTTTGATTATGCATGATCATTTTTAACTTTCATTATAGCCTACTACATGTTGTTCTTCAACCGGCCTAATGGTAATGATTTATGTTTTTATGGTTTGTTGTAACCTACAGTTAGGCTACTGATTAATTTTAAATTGTAAGCTATTTGACTTTTTTTGATCTGTAATGAAATTAAGTATTAATCAATAATTCAGTTTAAAGGGCTCTCACACAGCTGAGGGCTTATTTTTCTTTCCCTTTGATGTAAACTGGAGCATTATGTTCACTGCTGTGAGCGGAGGTCAGAAGCACAAAAAAACCCTCAACATTTGAATGTCTAAATTAAAAATCAAATGTGTACTCAACAATCGAATATTCAGGCCTGCTAGATGCTTGTTTCTTTTGACAAATATGTAAAAGGATGATTCTGCTTACAATATTTAGAGGCTGTTCTCGCCTTTACACAATACTGAATACTCTGTCTAGTGAGCAATCAAAGCAGTTATGTCTGTGACAGTTTTAGAATCTGCTCTGTGTGATACAATCAGCAAACGAATTACTATATAAAAGCTTGTCCTGTACATCATACTGTACTTGTAAGGAACTTTTCTTCCTCTTCTGCTTTGTTGCCCTGACAGCGGCCTGTTACTAGTTCCCCAAGACAAGATTATACAGGTTATGTCTTTGCAAAAGTGCTGTTCACAAACTCAAAGGGTGGTGAAACACAACTTTCCCAGAGAAAAGCTAAAAGCAATAATGATTTAAATATGGGGATAACAGTGCAGGTATTCATGGTGTTACACAAAAGTGACAGAAATCGATGAGTGAAGAAAAAGAGAAGAGAGCACGATAGAGAAGTTCAGACTTCATCTCAAAGTTGATCATAACAAAAAGTGGGTGCGATTGTTGGTTTTGGAAAGTCACAGTTCTGGTTGGACGCAGACCAATTTAATCCGTATAATTTTCTCTTCAGCTTTGTGTTTACTTACTGTAATAAGTCTAATCAGACTGATAAGTAGAGATGCTCAGTCTTTGAACTAGAGTCCGAGTCATGTCTCAAGTCACTAAGCTAGAGTCCAAGACAAGTCTCAAGTCACTTGTTGTTATGAATGTTGTATCCAACCCATTCTCACTCCCAAGTCGTCACATACGGACGCACGGCCAAGAGCCATAGTGGTCAGTTTGTTACGCACTGGCGATCCCTTTGCCGTCATAGTTCGATGTACTGGGGGAAGCTCTGTAGCTTGACGGTAAAGGATGGGTATATGATATTTACCAGAAAAGACTGAGTAAAGTGTAATTTATACTTCTGCGTCAAATCGACGGCAAAAGCTACAGGGCTAAGCAGAGACTACGCCGTCACCTGACGTGCACCGCCTCCAAAATGTAAGTACACGTCGAGTCAACACAGACCGTAAGCACTGTGATCGGTTGGCTTGGTAGCCAAGCAATACCTCTGAGCCAACAGGAAGTGGTCCGCGCTTTGAAGTAACTGGCGGCCAAAACGGCAGCTGTAACACAGTGGAACAATATATTTAACCGTCACAACCCAAGCGAAATTACTCATTTCACTGTCAAAATGTGATCCATTTGGTCGATTTGAAAAGGCTATACTAGCTGCTTGTATACAATTTTACAGCCATTCACACAGAGCACTTTCACAGAGCACTTTCAGTTTGCCTGCCCGCCCCGCAAAAGTCAACAAAGTGGATGCTGTAGCGCCACTGTCAACTAGTGTTTGGGGGTGTAATTGCAGAATGACGGATGCACAAACGCACAAGTATAAATGCCTGGCTAAATGCCAAGGCTTGCCCCAGACTTTGAAACTAGTGTCTCATTGATGACATCAGTGCAGAACCTGACTTTCAGTCAATAAGTAGAGGCTGCAATCCCTCTGGAAAACTGCATTTTGTGGGTTGCATAGGTAATTAAAGGTAAAAGCTGGCTACTAGATGAGTTACAATCTGTTAAATATAACTAAGGGTGCTCTGATACTAATCGTAATTAGCCGATAATGGCTTTAACTAGTTTGATTTGGTGAAGAAAATAAAAACAGGATTAAAAAATAATAATAATAAACAGGGTAAAACAGGACAGTAAAAAGAGACGAATGACCAGATGTCTACCAGTGGCAGGTCCTGCTCTTTGGTAGTACTAGCAACATTTGCATTGCAAAAGACGTGCGGGGCCACATAAATGGAAATGAGGACATAGGGCAGGCACTTCCAGCCGCTGAAGAGACCAAATCCCTTGTAAATAAGTTGCGCATCCTCTTGTCAGAGGGGGGTTTCGAGATAAGACAGTGGGCTAGTAATGACCAAACAGCAGTTTCTCACCTTTCAACTGATGCCAGACCCGAAAGTACAGAACTTTGGGTCTTGGATAAGCACAGTGAACCCCAAGAACCTGTTTGGGCCTAAGCTGGCGCTGTCTCTCAGACAGGCTTGGCTATAAAGTCAGGCCTGTAGAAGGCTATCTTCTACCCTGAGCAATATAGTACTGGCCACCCAATATGGCCCTTTGGGTGTGATTATTCCTTTTACTACACAGGCAAAGGTCCTCATTCAGCAATAATGGGTGAAGAAAAGGGACTGGGATGATCCGAACTTTCTTCCTGACCTTCTGGACGCGTGGACAAAATGGAAAAGAGAGCTGCCAAGCCTGAGTAACATCACACTACCATGGTGGTACGCCAGAGCTAAACCCACAAGCCACTGAATACAGCTTACATGTGTTTTGTGTCGGAGCAAGCATACGGTCAGTGGCTTACCTAGCCATGTGGAGTGAAGGTAAGGTTCATGTCGCCTTTGTGATGGCACGGTCCAACTGTAAATGCCACGATTAGAGCTGTGTGGAGCCTTAACAGGAGCCCAACTCTCTTCCCTCCTACACAAAGAGCTGATGTTGCCCATCCACAGAACCTACCTCTGGACTGATTCAACAACAGTTTTGTCTTGGCTCGTTGTTTTGGCACATTTCAACAACAAGGCAATTCAAGGTGCATTAAATAAAATATAAAAGCAGCAAAAGGAAATTGAAAAAATATAATGTTCAGTGATGAGCAGGCTGTCAAACTAAATGTGTACTTTGTCTCCATCTAGTGACACATATGTGTTTTTGCACTCACAAACTGTTTATTCAACACTGTTGATAACTTTATGAATATGTGAGCATGGTGTCCCTGAGACTGCATTAAGTAGTTTACAACATTAATAAAATATAATAGTGAAACCATTTCGTAAACATGTTGTATATTTGGAAATGCATCTCGATTTCCACACCCTTCATGCACTGTTAATGTTGTGCAGTCCTGCTGACTGACTCAACCTGTTTAAAGAGGTGGTAATATTATTATTATTATTATTAGTAGTAGTAGTAGTATTTATAATCCTATTTAGAGGTTGCAGCAGAGCAGGTTTACATGGTTATATGTTAAAAAACACCATATTTTTTGTCATACTGCACACTGCTGCAGCTCATTTTTTCACAGCCTTCCTGTGTTGAAGGCTTTGTTTTAGCTATGGGGTGCTACATCTTGTCTCTAAATGATCTTTGTTGGGAGTTGCACATGCGTAGTTCCTTGTTAAGGACTACTAGCCAAACAGAAGCAGAGAAGGGCGGGTCAGCCAAAAGACAGTAAACAGCTTTGGTTCAGATGTAGGCTACATGGACTGGAGCAAGAGTTTCAGAGTGGTGAGTTATTAATCTGTAACAATATTATCTTTCATCCATAAAGTTTTAACTGAGCTCTGTCTCTACATCACAGTTAAAATACATTTTTAAAGAGTTGAATAGGAAAAATAAACAGGGCAAAACAGGAAAGTAAAAGTCCCTTTGCAGTGCACAACATTAATTCACAGCCTCACATTTGATTTAATAAAAAGGCACTGGTAAAAAGAAAAGTCACAAGTCTTGATTTAAAAGACAATTTCAGCAGACCTGCAGTTTTCTGGGAGTTTATTCCAGACATATGGGGTGAAAACAGTCATCTCTCCTTCTCTCAGGGGAGACAAGGAGAGAGATGCTGGATTCTTCCTTTTGGCATAAAAATAATTAAAGAAACGCTAGTTGAGTAAACTACATTTGCTATGGTTGTAGTCTATTGTGTATGAAGCAAAGATACAAAGCTTGATTTAATCTTATCTATTTAAAATGAAAACATAATGGAAGACGTCTCCTAATTTCAGATGGTGGGGATAAAAGAGTAAAAAAGAGTTCCTGCAGAGCTGCTGCAGTGTTTCTGGGTCTGCTGGTTCTTCTCCTCCTGGCTGGACTCATAATTCTGTGTAAGTACATTTACATTTATTTACTTTTATTCATTTAGCTGACGCTTTTATCCAAAGCGACTTACATTTGCTACAAACTGTATGTCAGAGATCGCACGCTTTTGGAGAAACTAGGAGCTAAGTGTCTTGCTCAGGGACACATTGGTGTCTCACAGAGGATTCGAAACCTTGGCCTCTCACACCAAATGCGTGTTTCTTATCCACTTTACCATCGCCACCCCATACTGTGTTAGCATGCTGATGAAGCACTAAGAAGGTGATGTTGGTTAACTCGTTTGTTCATTTATTGTTCATGTGCCAAACAGTTACCAAAAGCAAGTCTGAGTGGGAAATGGAGATAGCCCTGTTACAGACCAGTTACAACAACCTGACTGAAGAAAGAGACCAGTTACAGACCAGTTACAACAACTTGACTAAAGACAGAGACCTGTTACAGACCAGTTACAACAACCTGGTTAAAGAAAGAGACGAGCTCCAAAAAACAGTTAATGACATGACCAAAGAAAGAAATGATCTTCAGAGAAATCTTCAAGGTAAATATTTCTTTCTTAATTCTGTCTGACATTAACCTAATCACTTGAAGTTATATTTATATTCAGCATTTTACTATATATATTTTTAATATTTAGTGAGTGTGTTAAAAAGAAATTCTCATTCAATATAAGCAGATTAATATTTGAAGTAATTATCTAATAATTTATTTTTACTGCTGTTCTTATAACATGCCAGTGATGCACACTGTCAAACAACTGTGTGTAATGACTGAATTAACCAAGGAACAACGATGTAGTATTATTATTATTATAGCCTGTCTGGCTATATGGAGGAAGCACTGGTTCTTAACCCAAGGTCCGGTGTTGGGAGCTCTTTGCCATCGAGTCGCGATCTCGAAGGATACTTCCCTCACCGGTTGGGGAGCGGTAATGGAAGGCCGCTCTGCTCAGGGTCTGTGGAGGAGTCACCATCTCTCTTGGCACATAAATTGCCTGGAGATGATGGCTGTTTTCAATGCGTTGAGACATTTCCTCCCCGACTTGAGGGGCCATCATGTGCTTGTCCGGACAGACAACATGTCGGTGGTCTCCTACCTGAACCGTCAGGGCGGTCTGCGTTCGCGTCCGCTTTACAAGCTGGCGCGCCAGATCCTCCTATGGTGCCTAGGGAAAATACACTCTCTGAGGGCAGTGTATATTCCTGGGGACCAGAATATAGGCGCAGACATCCTGTCGAGGCAGGAGCTGAGGCCAGGGAACTGGAGACTCCACCCCGAAGGAAATATGGGAATTTTATGGCCGGGCAGAAGTGGATCTGTTTGCGTCTCAGCACACGACGCACTGTGCACTTTGTTTTTTCCTCACTCATCCAGCCCCCCTCGGGTTGGATGCTATGGTTCAGACGCGGCCGAGGCTGCGTCTGTACGCATTTCCCCCTGTTGCTCTGCTCCCGGGAGTCTTGGAGAGGGTCCGTCGGTGTGGCATCCGACTGCTGCTGGTAGCGCCACGCTGGCCGAGTCGAGTCTGGTTTGCGGACCTGATTCACCTTCTAGACAGGTCTCCCTTGGAGATCCCGTTCAGGAGAGACCTTCTGTCTCAGGCAGGGGGTATAATATTAATATCCCCATAATATCCCCAGCCGGAGATCTGGAAGTTGTGGGTTTGGCCCCTGAGGGGGTCCGATTCATAGATAGTGGTCTCTCATCTGGTTGTTGAGACCATTCTTCGCTCCAGAGCTCCCGCTACGAGGAAACTTTATTCACTTAAGTGGAGAGTTTTTGATTCTTGGTGTCGTCAGTGTCAGTGGGATCCAGTTAACTGTTCTGTGAACACAGTACTTGAATTTCTGCAAGATCACTTTTCATCAGGTTTATGTCCCTCCACATTAAAAGTTTACGTGGCAGCCATTGCGGCTTTCCACGCCCCGGTGGGGGGTACTTCATTGGGTCAAGACCCTCTGATTACTCATTTCCTTCGTGGTACTTTGAGGCTGAGGCCTGCGGTTTGCACTAGGGTGCCGTCCTGGGACCTGGCAATAGTTCTGGAAGGCCTTTCTAGGGATCCGTTTGAGCCCTTAGAGTCGGTCTCGGAAAAATTTATTACTTTTAAGACCGTTTTTCTGTTGGCTATTTCGTCCCTCAAAAGAGTTTGCGACCTTCAGGCCCTTTCTCCCTCGTTTCTCCCTCGTGCCTTGAGTTTGCAACGGGTATGGTTAAGGCATTCTTATACCCTAAACAAGGATATGTCTCTAAGGTGCCAACCATTATTCCGAGGCCTATTGTGCTGCAGGCTTTCTGTCCTCCTCCATTTACCTCTACGGACGAGGAAAAGCTCAACCTTTTGTGTCCAGTGCGAGCACTGGCCACTTATGTTCATCGGACTTCTCCACGGAGCAAGTCTGATCAGTTGTTTGTCTGCTTTGTTTTACCCAAAAAAGGTCTTCCTGCTTCTAAGCAGACGGTTAGTAAGTGGATAGTCGAGGCTTTTTCTCTTGCTTACGAGTTCTCTAACCAGCCATGCCCTTTGGTGGTCAGAGATCATTCCACTAGGAGTATGGCGGCCTCTAAAGCCTTATCTTTTGGGGTTTCTCTTCAAGACGTTTGTGATGCGGCAGGCTGTTCCTCACCGCTCACGTTTGTTAGGTTTTATAGCCTGGACCTGGATGCTCCCCCAGGGTCTGTGGTGCTCAGTGCTTAGTGGGGTTTTTTTTTGACAGGCTCGCACTCAGGCATTTGAAATCATGCCGTTTTGGGTATTCTCGTTCCCAAAGCGTTGCCGACGCATAGCGAGTTCCCTTGAAAGGGAACGTCTCAGGTTACTACTGTAACCATAGTTCCCTGAGAGAGGGAACAAGACCATGGGTCGCTTTGCCATACTTCCTGCATCCCTGTGATCGGCTTGCTTCGGCAATTTTGAAGCTAATGCCGGCTTGCACCGGGTGCGCTTTTATCTCTTTCTGGTCATGACGCCACCCGCCCGTGACGTTCCTTCCTTCCATTGGACTAGTTGACATAGATGTTTCAGACACATTCACACAGGGCGTTCCCAAAGCGTTGCCGATGCATAGCGAGTTCCCTTGCAATGTGTGACTTACGTTAACTAACTGCAATTTAAATTTAACTAGCTATTATCTTACAATAAACACTAACTAAAGCCTGCCACTTAAAATTAGAGCCTGACCGATTTATTGGCAAGCTGACATTGTCGGCTGGTATAAGCTAATTGCAGAAAAGTTAGTATTGGCGCTTAAAAGAGCTGAATAGTGATGATATAAAAAGAAACTGACAGACAGATCCTTCAGACATGTCATAATTGGTGCATAGTTTTCCCACCAGAGGGCAGTCCGGAACTACCTTGTTGGCAACACCACCACGTGTACCGCACTAGACAAAGCAATCAGCTGCCCGGAGTCAAAGCAGAGCAAACAGAACCCTCAATGGAGATTATCTGTGTTCACGATGAGTTGGTCATTTGTCACATGAAAGCGTAAATAAGGCTGACAACAGGCATGACCATCTCTGTCCATACCTGTCAACTGGGATTTGAAAATAAGGGAAAGATTCACATTTCACTTACATTTAGACTTTGGTACATGAATCAGTGAATCACCACTAGGCAACCACTTGCTTTAAAATATCACTGCAACAATGATCGGGTTAACTAATTCCTACATTAAATAACGGTGACCGTATCCTACGCCGTCATCTATGGCGTAGCCTGACGTGCACCTCTTCAAAAATGTAACTACATGTTGTGGCGATGCGGACCGTAAGAACTGTGATTGGTCGGCTGAGTAGCATCGCAATGCCTTTGCTAGTAACTTTTACTAGTGGCCAAAATAGCGACTGTAACGCAACCAGGGGTTAAGTTTTTTGCTTACGGACACATTGGTGGATGTGTTACAGTGGGAATCAAACCCATATCTCTTTGACCAAAGGCATGTCTGCCACCCCCCTGATAATAAAATGAAATAAAAATAAAAAGTTAATGTTAGTATAATATAGATATTTACAAGTTACACTTTATATGGCTAATGTCTGCCTACAGATTGTTTATAATAGGCCTGTTTGTAACATTTCAACAGTATATTATTTGAGATGCAACAATTAAACTGATTCACAAAAAAAACAGTCTTGGTATTAGTGTATTCAATATAATTTCATCTAATAGTATTCTATATATCTTACTGTTAGTGTAATATTAATTCCAGTTACTGTAGTTTTATTGTGGAACGTTGTTCAAATACCTCTCATTTGTTAATGCTAACTTGTCAATAATTAGAACCATTCATGCAGAATGATTTCAATATTTTGAAATTAAAGTAACACCCATATACTGTAGGTAGCACCACATTAACCTTATTAATATCCCACCACAACCAAGCTGAGATTAGTCAGTTCACAAAAGATATTATTGATAAGAAGCTTTATACACATGCTTGGATAAAAAAAAAAGCACTCCCTACTCCGTTTCTGCCAGAGGAGAGTGCTGATGAAAGTACCAGCAGCTTGTGAGAAGTGCTGGTACGCAAGAAAAATAGTAAAAATGTAGACGCGCAGGTACTGCGTACTGGTGAGTATTGGTCCATTTCAACTGTGTTTGGGCATTTTTGACGCTGTTCTGGTGCCACTTTTATAGGAGATTGTCAGGAAAATATTTAAACAGGAGGACAGCGGGGAGAATCCCAGGAAAAACAGGAGGGTTGACAGGCATGGAAATGTTACAGATGTTAAGTATGACAGATCCAGGGAGTTTAGGGATTGATTTGATGATCTACTGTTTGTGGTTTTGAGTGGTTGCAAAGGTGCAGTCACTATATTAATGTAATTAGATACTAGTTTGTTCAGACAGAAACTAAACCGATAATGACTTTGTTTTGATATCTGCATTATTGTTCCAGCTTCAGTGACATCTCATGATTTTAAGGCAAGCCAAGTTTATTTGTATAGCACATTTCAACAACAAGGCAATTCAAAGTGCTTTACATAACACAAAAGCAACACGGAAAAAAAGTTCCACACTGCAGGTTTAAACGCAACACACAATGGGAATTATCTTCAGATACTGAGGCCAGTTGCAAAACCCAGGCTGAGAGAGGCATGATGAACATGTAGCTAAAGCCTTTTTTAAATTCTTGTTTGTTATATGTGATAATATGATATTTTAAAGTACTTTGTGTTTTTCATTCATTCAACAAGGATGGCAATTTTTCCGAGATGGATTCTATCACATTTCTACACAGAAGAAAACCTGGCAAGAAAGTAGAAATGATTGTCTTCAGAAAGGTGCAGACCTGATGATTATCAACAGCATTGAAGAACAGGTATATGTGTGTGTGTGTGTGTGTGTGTGTTGTGTGTGTGTGTGTGTGTATGAATCTGTATGTAAGAGAGACGTAGCTCATCCATGACCACTCATGCAGAATAAAGAGCAGAACTATTGGATGAATGCAAAGGTCACTGAAATGGAGGATACATCAATACATCAGTTTCATTTCTATTATGTTGTTTATAGTTTGTGTCTCTTTTTTAAGACTTTTATAAGACAGTTTAACAAGATAATGTGGATTGGCCTGACGGACTCAGAGACGGAGGGGACATGGAAATGGGTGGATGGGACTCGAATGACCAAAAGGTTCACACATGTTTACAATAAAATTAAATCACTACCTGGTGCTGTTTGGGTTGTGTTCACTGATAAAAGCTTTTTTTAAATTTTATTTCAGCTACTGGGGTTCTGGAGAGCCTAACGGTGGGAGCAGGGAGAACTGTGTGGAAACAAGGTTCTATGATAAAGAAAAGAGCTGGAATGATGAAGCATGTTCCAGTTCAAACTTCTGGGTCTGTGAAAAGAAATTCCTGTCATAACCCTCCATCCAAAAGCATCAGACAGTATGAAAAGTCAGGACAATATGTTCACTGGTTTTTATATAGATCGTTTTTTATATTTTTATATAACAGAAGTTATCTAAGGTCATTTTTTAGATTTGTCAGTTTAGTGTGGATATAATCTGAAACTTGGTTATAACCGCGCTGCTGGGAAAGTGGCCTGTTAACATACATACAAACAAATACCCTGCTTTGTTTGCAAAAATCATGAAAAGTAATATATTAAACTTGCTTTGAGTGTCTGCTTTTCTTATTAGTTGACATCATACTCTGAATTTAATCTGTATCTAATCTATGGATGTTTACTTTAAAGGCAGATTGAATAGGATTTTCCTAAAACAAATGCGATGTATATAATCATACAGAAATAATCCCCCTTAATCATCACTTATGACCCATTAAAGTGTGTGGCAGTGTCTGTATCCACAGAGAGCCTGCCCTCTGTCTGTATTTTGTATTTTGTGGGTTCGGAACGTTTCCGGGTATCAATCTTGTGGTCAGTGGGTGAGTAGCCTCCAGACAGTGAAACTGAGGATGGCCTCCACCCGCTGGAGAGCCCTGAAGGAGAGGATGGGACTGAAGAGCTACGTGGAGTTGGCCTATGTTGTCTAGGTAACCTAGGTGCTGGCAGTTAGTACGTAAGCTTGTTAAGTATCTGCTTTTCCATTATGATTGGTAATCTCAACAGATGCACGTCTGTCCATCTGCACGTCTTGACAAAATAGCTCCAAAGGTTTGTGGTGATGAGTTTGAGCTTAGAATTATTTTCTGGTAACACAATACTGGTTCAGGAAAAAGTGTTCAGCAATGCTTTAACAATGTATAAACCTTCAATTGAAGTGGAAAATGAGCAGGGCAGCGATGAGGATGAAGGGTTGGTCGGCAGCGATGACTTGGAGCTGAGCAGTGGTGATTTAGAGGGTGAAGAGCTGCTTTGTCATGACAGTTAGCAGTGAGTGTGTTAAGCAGGCCGGTGGGGAAGCAGCCAGGTTGTTAGCCGCTGAAGCGTTAGCAGGCCGGAAGAAAGGAAAGTCATTTGAAAAAAAAGGTCCAAAACAAAATTTAAAAAAAGAAACCACATGCCAAATCATAAAGTGTCAGACAGAAGTCTAGAACTCTGGGCCTCCTCTCAGACAAAGCTTAGGAAAAGTCACCCCCTTTTAGTTTACTTGCTTATGTTTGCTCAATTCGTGGATGTCTGCGGGATTGTTATTATGTTATTTGATCACCCACAGACACTCAACAACTGAGCCAAGAAAGCCTAAAGCTGTTTGACACAACTTCAGACCACAATACAAAACATTAAAAAAATCTGTACTAATTTCTTTCTGACAAAGAAAAGCAGTTCCCCAAAACTTTTTCAAACTGTATCTCTGAACTCTCTCTACCCATCATTCAAAGACAAAGAAACTATCTCTTCAGCTTCCATCAACTAAAGTTAATCCATTATAAGGCAAGGCAAGTTTATTTGTATAGCACATTTACCTTCCATTCACCAGGTCTGGACTGGGGCAAAAAATTGGCCCCGGCATTTTTGGTCCAGGTTGCCCACAACAATCACTTGCAGTTCTTTTAAATATATATTGAAATATTCCCCCAAACCACTATAAAGCATAAGATTTTTAGCTTTAAGCACTTAATTTGGAAATGTTTATTTATATCAAGGGGAATAAAATTCAGGAGGCTGCTGACAAATCAGAATATGTAAATATGATATAACACAATAATCATTAGCTTGCTTTTGTAGCCTAAGTTACTTTTTTGGAAAAGGCAAATCTGTTTCTTCTGTATTTACACTTCATTGCATATTATGTAATTGTGCAAATAAACCTTTCTCAAAGCATTTTTATTTGTTATTTAAAATTTCTTGTTGCTGTTTTTTGGAAAACTTTTAACAAATGGTTTCAAACATGTTGGGGACATATGCCCAGCATCCCCAGAGTAAATGACACCTATGACCGCACCTCCCTGCTCCCTCCCTGCAGGTTGAGCTACTCCATGCTTTCCACTTCACCTCCACTCTCCTCCTCTCTGTCCCTGTCACTCTGCTCTGCTGTCACACACCTCCTCCTCTGCCTGACAGTGGCCACGCCTCTCCTTTACTCCTTCAAGTGCCAGTAGCTGCATAGTGCCGGGTACTACTGTCGATGCTGCTGGCGGTGGGATGGCGCAATGGTTAAGATGCCTGCCTTTGGTGTGAGAGATCCGGGTTCAATCCCCACTGTGTCCCTGTGTAAGACACTTATATACATATATAGCTTTGGATAAAAGTGTTAGCTAAATGAATAAATATAAATGATGCAGCAGCAGAATGAATTCAGAAGTGTTCAGAAAGTTTGTCTGTAAATTTACGGAGAAATGCATTAAAACTAATCAAGAGGAAGTTTATCATGCAGCAGAACAATGACCCAAAGCCCACTGCCAACAAAACAAGACTTGACCAGGGGAAAAAGTTGAAGGTTTTAGACTGGCCAAGTCAATCACCTGACCTTAACCCAATAGAGCTGCATTTCACCTCCTTAAGAGGAGACTGAAGGGAGAAACACCCGAAACAAACAAGAACTGAAAGAAGCTGCAGTAAAAGCCTGGAATAACATCACAAATGAAGAATCCAACAGTTTGGTGATTAATTGTGAGATGTTATGTTCAACTTTTAAAGTCTTTCATTGTCACTTTTTTTGAAACGTGTTGCTGGGATCAAATTCAAAATGCGCATCATTTTCCAAAAATAATATATTTTTCAGTTTCAACATTTTAAAAGTTGTCTTTGTGCTATTTTCAATTAAATATGAGGTTTGATGTTTTGCACATCATCACATTTTGTTTTTATCCACATTTTATGCGTCTTTATTTGGAAACACTGGTTTGGTTGTAATTTGTTCCCTCTTTTCCCTGTTCAGGGTCACAGGAGGACTTCAGTCTATCCCATCATACATTGGTTGGGATGATGATACATGATTAACATAACTTAAAGGTGTTTTATTTATAAACTTGTGTATATGGCAATGAAATCAATCTGTAGTAAGTAAGTCTATATTGGTGAGAAGCTATAAAGAAAATGAAGCAGCACTTCTGCCTCTAATTATCAAATGACTGTATAAATTGTGTGTCTTCACTGATAAAAGCTTTTTTTATTTCAGCTACTGGGGTCCTGGGGAGCCTAACGGTGGGAGCAGCGAAAACTGTGTGGAAACAAAGTAGCCTATGATAAAGAAAACAGCTGGAACGATGCACAATGTTCCAATTCAAACTTCTGGGTTCTGGGTTCCAATTGAAACATCAGACAGTATGAAAAGTCAGGACAATATGTTCACTGGTTTTTATGTAGCGCCAAATCATAACAGAAGTTATCTAAGGTCATTTTTTAGATTTGTCAGTTTAGTGTGCATATAATCTGAAACTTGGTTATAACTGCGCTGCTGGGAAAGTGGCCTGTTAAAACATGTACAAACAAATACCCTGCTTTGTTTGCAAAAATAATGAAAAGTAATGTATTAAACATGCTTTGAGTGTCTACTTTTCTTATTAGTTGACATCATAGACGTAGACAGCTGGCCGGAGAAAGGTTTATCCCAAGGCTTACATAACTCATTATGTAAGTCCGGAAAAAATGGCACGGCCTGGGGGTGCTGAGTGGCTCCTCAGGAAGCGATCATCCAGTTATTACCGGCATTAAGCTTCCTCACAGCCTGTGGCCAGTCAAGGTTGAGTTTAGCCCAAGCGGCAACCTCCGGCTCTCACTTCCGATACAACCAGGAAGTAACTAAAAACTGCAATTCATCGAGTGGCCACTTGAGGCTGGCTGCAGAAGGGAGTCAATCTCCATTGACCCCCATGTTAAAAAACCCAACTTTACAGCAGAATAAAACATGTTTACAGCCTGGTTCAAAAAATGGTTTTAGTGTATATCGCTAATTTTGCCCTTCGTGACAACTGTGAGGGGGGTGAATTTTTTTAGAACTCACCTGCTTAAATTATATGAAGCCTTAAAGTTCTGCATTATTAGGGGCGTGGCCGCTTTGATTGACAGGCGTCTCTAGCCTCTACGACTCGTAACACTGTGACCGCCGTCTGTTAGCCTCACTCAGCTATACGGAGCTCTGAGGCTCAGCCTGTCGGAGGCTTTTGAACATTTCTACATGCAGATACCGGATGATTAATGGCAGGCTGTGCAGTTCATTGGAGAGAGAACCTCCAGGAACTCCTCCGTGTTCTACTTGGTGAGTAAAATTTATTTATCAATGTTCAATCATCGCTTGTTAGCTTAACGTTAGCTCGTTACGCTAATTAGCCAGATACGAGTAGCCCCAAGCTGCTAAGTTAGTGTAAGTAAGTAATTTAGTGCTTCTGACCGCAGCTTTTATGAGTCAAAGACAAGTCAGCAAGAAGAAGCCAAAATGTATCGTTATTAGATTAACCTTAGTGTTAGACATTAGTGTGATAATGCTTTGAAGAAAAGGCATCTGTATGAAGTTGTAAGTAAAAGGCTCCGCTCTCAGTTAGCTGACGTTATGCTAACGGTAACTTTTACGAACGGGCGATGTGAGATTTAGTCACATCCTGTAACGGAATCACTGTTCAGTTAGGTGCTAGCCAGGTACTATTATAAGTGGCTGCTTCTTATTCCAATGGACACAAAGGGTTTAAAGTCAGAGAGCCGAGGGGGCAGCGGCTGCCTGAAACTGTCACACCGAGCACACTGAGCTATAGCTGTTTCTCCCGAGGGGAGCCGTGCACCTCTGAGTGTAATGTTACCGTTACGACACCGTTATACTATTCTTTGTGGGGTTTATCAGTGGAGATGATTGATTCAAAGTACATATTAAAGACTGTTTAGTCATCAATAAGTTATTACACTCAGTAGATGTAACGTTAGCATTCATTGAGATTCAGCAAATAAGGTGAAAACTGCGTTTGATCAGCGACGTTTCTGAAGAGTTTAAGAGGTGGATGCATAATTTGACTGAACAGCTGTTGTAGTCTACATGCAGAGATTTGCATCCACCTTTTTGTCAGCATATAATGTGCGTTCCGCCTGCAGACAGGTAGCTGGGCTGTGACTAGGGCGATGGTTTAGTTAAGGCGAGAAATTAGGTGTGTGAGAGCTGCCTCTGAGTTTGTTTGGTGGACTAGAATTTGCCAAAAAAGGTTGTACAGTTCAATAAAAAATAAGATCCTTATAATACGCGTTAAAAAAGATCTGACTTGAGTATTTATTATTGCACAGTGTCCAACAGCAACCCATAAATTCCACAAATTAGTAAACAGTGTATTTTACATTGCCACCCCTAATTACTGTCACATGCCAGAGAGGTTTTCATGCTGAGGCTCTCAGAGCTCAGTAGATTTATGGCTCTTTGGAAGAAGCTGCTTAACTGTCTACCTATTGTTGTCTTTACAGGTACCAGAGGAGCTGATTGCAGAACCCTCCAGATGTGATTAGCTGTGTCCAGCTCATCAGGAGAGAACAGCTCCAGCTTCCAGCTCTTCAGCTCCTGCTTTTCTTTTTACTCAACACCTGAACACTACTGATGTAAAATTATGACACTGGGCTTATCAACAGATTCATCATTTTAATAACTCAACACATTTTAAGTCATACAAAACTACTTTTACATTTGTAACCTTTTAATATTGATGTTTTCATTAATGCAAGACAAGAGTTTAATTTATTAATCTATTGCTTTTGTATTAGGAACACTTTGTTAAAGTGTATCAAATTAATTATACATAATAAAATCATTCTTCATTCATTATCAGTTTCATATTTTAATTTTAAATAGTGTGATCTAAACTTAAAATATATTCTAGTTAACAGCTGTAAATGAAAAAATATTAAGATGTTATTTATAGGTTAACATTTTTTTTGTTAGTAAAAAGTTAAACACTAAAGGTTGGTGTTGTATATGGTTTTATTTTGACATTTCTTTAAGAGACAAATGTGACATTGACTGAGAAGTTACTCAGTAGTGAAAAACAAAGAATTATCTGCACACTGAGTAGTTTTGAAGCCCTGTAGGAGGTGTCATTTATTGCGACCTGAGGTTTTCTGTGGTTTACATTGTATAAACTCACCTGTTTACTATATGTGCATTTGGTCAGCTCTGAGTGCTTATTTATATATATATATATATATATATATATATATATATATAGAATTTATTACAAGTGAACCATAAACTGTATATTTTTAAATGGATCTATGATACAAATATGGACAATATTAAAAAGTCAGAGTAAACAGAAGGAGAGAAGGCCTTTCCACGTCAGTCCACCCCATCAGCACAATGAGGACTCCCAGGTCTCTGCAGCTCTCTGGACGCCAGGTGGGACATCTGATCCACAGTGTGATTCTGGGAGAAAATGGAACAAGGGAGACAGTCTTTAAATGTTTTTGTGTTGTCCTTTTAAGACAGACAATTTTATATTTGCTATAAAAATGTCCAGTAGCCAAGACTAGCAACGTTATTTAGACTCAGTTTAAGCTTTGAGTAGCAGATGTGAAAGCATCAGAACCGCAACAAGAATCTTGTGACAAATATAAAAAGTACCTTTCTCTCTCTCGTGTCCTATTCCAGACAATAATCCCACACAAGTTGACACAACCCTGCCGACAGCAGCAACTTTACTCAAAATAGCGGTGTGGGGAATTTACTAATGTGATAGCAGCCATAGCTAACGTTTTACAAGTTATACAGCGTCCATCATGTAACTAAGGACTCTACCGCTAGCTTATTACGTTTATTTCAAGTAACAACTGAGGTAACCGCTTACTAACCAACGGTACGTAAAAAGGTTAACTGATTTAATTGTTCGTTTGAGATGTAACGTTAACGTTCAGTAAACTTAAGGTAACGTTAATTAATAACTGATTCATAGTTAACTGTTCTAACGTAACGTTAGTGTTGCAAAATAACGTTATCACATTTATATATTAAAAAGCATTTAAAAGCTTATGAAGTATAATGTCAATAACAGATTTGTGAGTTATTTTTATTATTTTCCGGTGTCTTACCTTGACTGTAGTTGGTCATGTCCGTAAACTGGTAACAACACGGCCGCGCAGTTTCTAACCTCCACCGTACAGCACCGCCGCGTAGCATGTAGCATTAGCTCCTTAGCCTGAGCTAACTTCGGTCCGCGTCGAGCTAGGCGGGAGTGGTTTCAGCAAAGCGTCACCTCAGCTCCACCTACGACCGCCTCTTTGCCCATTTTTGGTATCCGGGAGTGGCTGCGGTGGCCAGCTGTCAAGATGGCGGCGGCCAGCACCGCCACTTTGAGCTTCAAAGCGGCTCTTCAGAAACCAATGGGTGACGTCACGGACGCTACGTCCATTTTTATATACAGTCTATGGTTTAGCCACAGTCCGCGTCACCACTTTCAGCAGCTCATCATAGCCGGGCGCGGCGCTCTTCTGATGACGTCGGCCCGACACCCGGAAGTCTTCCTCCTCCTCCATGACGTTAAGCACATCAAGCTCCTCAGAGCCAGAGTGCATTCGCCTCGCTGAACGGAAGAAGCCGAGAACGGGCTCCCGAACGGGAATGAGGGGAGTTGGAGTCAGCAGATGAAGGACAAGAACGGGCATCAGCCGTCTCGGAATCCTCCAGCTGATCTTGCTGCGATCCCCATGACTGAAACTGCCGAGAAGCCTCAGCGATCGCAGGGCCTGTGCCATGGGGAGAGCGTATCTGGCCGTCCTCAGAGAAGAGAGCCATACGGGACCTTAGTACCCGCATGGGCAGGGCCTCGCAATGGTCACAAACAGCTTCTCGAGAGCTGCCGTGGCGTGCGGCAGGCCCAGACAAGCGACACACAGCTCAGGAGAGTCTGCTACCGTGATCAAGTGCGGGCAGGGAGACACACATCTCCGGAACTGGTTCAACTCTGAGGACACTGCAACTTCCAGGTAGGTTCACTTCTTTAGCCAGGATGCGGGAACTTTCCACTAACCACATTAACCAAAGTGCCTGCTGAATAGAAAAGGCTAATGTACATATGTGCCGGCGTGCTTATATACGCCTACGGTTACGCCGTCACATGCTACCGTTCTCACTAAGCCAATAGGATTGGAGTAGTTTTCATTCGCATTCAGCCCTGCCACGCCTAGAGGCGTTCCCATAGTCCCATAAACTCAAACTCAAACTTTATTTCTAAAGCACATTTAAAACAACCAGGTTGACCAAAGTGCTGTACATTGACATGAAACAAAACCAAAAACCAACAAAATAGACAAAATACAACACCAGACAAATACATCATACAGTTCTCATACCAGAATAAAAGCCAAAGAATAAAAATGCATTTTAAGTCGCCTTAAGGCTAGTCTAATATGGAGGGGCAATGCATTCCACAGTCTCAGGGCTGCGACTGAGAAGCCGTATTTTTGGGACAGCACGAAGAGACTGGTTTGCAGACCTTAATGACCCTGAGGGAGCATGTGGCTTCAACAGATCAGTAATATGTGCTGGAGCTAGTCCATGAAGGGCTTTAAAAACAAACAATAGAATCTTAAAATCAATCCTAAAATTTACTGGGAGCCAGTGAAGAGAGGCAAGGACAGGGGTGATGTGATCTCGCTTTCGAGTTCCAGTAAGGAGACGAGCAGCAGCATTTTGAACCAGTTGTAGTTGAGAGAGGTAGGCCTGGCTAACAGCGTTACAATAGTCACGGCGTGTTGTGATGAATGCATGTATAACCCTCTCAGAGTCTGTGAGGGATAAAAAGGGTTTAAGCTTAGTAAGAAGCCTAAGTTGAAAGAAGCTTGCTTTTACAACGGAATTTATCTGCTTCTCCATTTTAAAATCACAGTCCATTTTTACTCCAAGGTTTGTTACAACAGACTTAACATAGGGTTTGAAAGTGCCCAGGTCTATTTGTGAGACATCAGAGGTGCCACTGGGTCTAAAAAGCATGACCTTAGTTTTATTCTCATTAAAGTTTAAAAAAATTGAGGGCCGTCCAGGCTTTAATATCATTAAAACAGTCAACCAATCTTGATAAAGAACTATCATCATTTCTTTTGATGGGCACCTATATTTGCGTATCATCTGCGTAGAAATGGAAGCCGATGTGTTTTTTTAAGATTGATCCAAGGGGAAGCAAATAAAGTAAAAAAACAATTGGCCCGAGACTTGAATCCTGTGGAACTCCACATGTAAGTGACACAGAAGGTGAAATAGTGGCACCAAAACTGACTCTGACGCAGTTCGAGTTCCCCTCAGAGGGGAACAACGTGTTGGTATAGTGGATACTTGACATGTTATATTGTGGTCTGATTAAAAACCAGATGCTGCTGACCAGGCTAATATGTTAGAATCTGAACATTAGAACTGATTTGAACCTGGATGAAAGCTTAAGGCCGGATGATATAATACAATTTCAGTATTTAGATATCATTTTAATCTGCTTTAACTTTTATTCATGCTGATTTTTCTAATGTGATCTAGACAGACATTGAGATCGGAGTAAAGTCTTAATTATCTTTCAAACTACAGAAACAGTGAGCAAAATTAATTTGTTGACCCTCAACACCAAATGAAATCTGCTTTAGATATAAAAGATGAGCAGATCAAGAATGTTTGGGTGTGAAGTGTGATGATGAGTTTAGAGTTTAATAAACCTCAAACAGTCTGAAAGGAAAAGTTGGAACAATAAACTTACATTCCTGAACGTCACAGAGAAATCTCAGTGGGACAGATTTTGATATCAGTGGTTTTAGCATCACCAGCTGGACCAATACTGAAAAATGGAAAGACTTTCTCAGTGAAAGTGTCTCTGTGAGTGTAGATGTGAGTCATGTCTTCAGTGTCGTAGAAGGACACCTTCCCCCCTGTCATAGTCCAGCTGGACTCTGATCCTCTGGAGACTCTTCTTCACTCTGAGAGTCTTACCATCTCCATTAGTGTATTTTCCACTGTCATGCGTTAAACACCAGATTCCATATTCTGGTGAAGCAAATATCTCTCCCTTCCTGTCAACTGACTCTTTAGCCAAACCTACATTCCAGTCAGGATGGTCTCCCACCTCCACCTCCCAGCTGTGTTTCCCTGAGCTGAAGCCCTCAGAGCCCAGAACAGTGGCATACTTAGTGCATCTCTCTGGATTGTCAGGAAGCTGCTGCTTTGTGTCTCCACGTCTCACACTGGTCAGATCATCAGACAGATAGAGCCGGCGGCTTGCAGTGTTTGGGTCCAGAATGACAGGACTGAAGTGGACCTTGTCCTTCATCTTCTCCCAGACTCTGAAGGACAGGTTGCCCAGGTGTTTGGCCACATCTATCAGCGCTCCTGAGAGCAGCTGTGGATCTGACAGTGAGCGCTGGACTCTGGCTCTGGTCTGAGTGGCTTTATAACTGCTGAGGAATGGCACGCTGTGTTTCTGCAGCTCTTCTTCAACAGCAGAGATACTGTCTGACAGAGAGGAGATCTGCTCCTGAATCTTCTTCATCTCTCTGCTCACAGTCTTCCTCTTCTGCTCCTCTTCCTCCCTCAGAGCTGCAAGTCTGGACTCCTCTTCCTCTTTCAGGAACTGGTGGAGCTTGTTGAACTCTGCTCTGATCTGCCTCTCTGTGGACAACAGCTGCTTCTTGGACTGTTGAATCACTTCATTGTATGTTTCCTCCACTTGTTTGTATTTGTCCCTCTTGTCCTGCAGAGACTCTAAGTCAGATTTCAGCTGCTCCTTCAGGTCCCTGACTGCTTGTTCTACAGGAACCACCTTGTGACTCTGGTGGAGAGAAAACTCACAGACAGGACACACAGCTCTCTGCTCGTCCTCACAGAACAATCTAGGCTCTTCTTTATGTTTACTACACACCACCCCCACCTTCTTCTCTCCTTTTTCTGTCTCAGATGATCCAGCTTTCTGCCTCCCAGCAAAGGAGTCAGCAAGTTCCTTCAGTGTAAAGTTCACTATTGGATCTTCCTTTGATGATTTTCTTTTACAAATGGGACAGTTTTTGTTTTCAGCTTGTTCCCAGAATTTCTGCAGGCAGCTTGAACAGAAGCTGTGGTTGCAGCTCAGAGACACAGGATCTCTGAAAGTCTCTGAACACACGTGGCAGTTCAGGAAACTTTCAAAAAGAGCAATTTTCTTAGCCATTTGATACTGAAGTTATTTTTCAGCTGACTCACCAAGTGAACGTCTCTTCCCTTGATTGTTTCAAATACTCCAAAGGTGTGTTTTCCAGCAGAGATCTCTCACCCTGTGATGGCGTCTCAGCTCTGTTCAACAATGTCCAAATCTACTGTCAGTTTAACTCTCACACTCACAGTCTATGATCTCTCCTCTGTCACGGGCTGAATGAACGGCAGGAAGTGTTGCCATGTAATCTTCTCACCAGCAGATGGCGCTGTCAGGATGTCTGTCAGTCAGTACAGGACAGTTTCCATGTACAGGTGTCTGTAGGAGACAAACACAAAAGGCAAACTAAAAACTGCAAAATAAATAAATAATCAAGTCTTGACTTTAAAACAACATATCTTCTGTCAGCGTCTCAACGTTGCCAAAAATGTTATCAGAATATAAAATTTCACATCATTTGAGGCAGAACATTCAAAATAATTATGAAATTTAATTTCAACAGGAAAACTTTTTTTCAGTCCCTTTTGCTCAACAAAACTAAAATTATAATAGAAAAATTAAGTGCTGATTTGTTTGTTTAAATCATTTAAATAATTTATTGAACATTTGTTATTTTGTTATTGAGGAAGATTAGATCTCGATAATTATCATCACTGTTTTATTGCCCAGCCCTATCTGGACAGTTTGTCTGACAAACATTCTGTGAAGGATATTTTTTAGAAGAAAAATCTGAAACTGCTCTGAGTTGATGCTGTTGATCAACAACAAACAATAACATGCATGGAACTAAGTGTCAGAAAGTGGACGGGAAGAAAACCATGGGGTTCCATGCCGTCACATGCTGTACATTCAATATGCTGATGACATTATGCACATGTGAGCATGTTGTCCCTCAGACTGCATTAAGTAGGTTACAACATGAATCAGATGTGACAGTGAAAGCAAACAATGTTTTCTTCTTGGGAACGCTTCTCCATTTCTACACCCTTCATACACTGTTAGTGTTCTACAGTCCTGCTGACTGACTCAACTCGTTTAAAGAAGCAAATCTTTAGTGAAACTCTTAATTCTCCTTCAGAGCAAATAATTCAGACGCTACATCTGTCTGTATAACCCTCAGTGCTCCCTCTCTTCACTGAGGCTGTCTTCAGGAAACTTTCACTAGAGTTATTTTCTCAGTTATTTCCACTATTATCCAAATTAAGACTGACGCCATCAGTTTCCTTCAGCTTGCCACCTAAAATCCCTTCAGTGAGCTGTTAGAGATCTCCCACACTGTACAGGCAACTTTGTTTTGTTCAACAATGTCAGAAATTGTTTTCAATTTCACTTCTGTCCAGGCACGTGCACACAGACATAAAAGGGGCTTCAGCACCTGCCCCTTTTTCTTCTTCAATAGAAAGTGCCCTTTTTTTCTGGGGCTCTTTCTTATTTTATAAATGAATAGGCGTATAGTTATAGTACATTCTCACTTTGGACAGGTTTTTGCAGCAGTGTACTGACAACCAGCATACTTAACACGTAGCATCTGATCCACGCAGCCGCACGTGACAGAGGACAGGTTACAATAACAGCAGGCTCATCAGATGTTTCCTAAAAAATAAACATTGTTCATGAGTCACGCACCTCAAGACAGATTAGAGTATTACTTAATAGAGTATACTTATTATTAATAAGTATTTTGAGGATGAGTCTCAAGTTGAGTCTGAAGTCTTTGTGTGTGCGACTTAAGTTGGACTCAAGTCCAAGTCTCCAACTCGAGTCCCCTTCTCAGTTTAGCAACAATACAACAAACCGGGTTATCCAACAGAAGAATCCAGAACAGGTCATAATCCAAAAGACTGACGGGGAACAAGCAAAACGAGGTGAACAGACAAGCAAACACAGACTAAGGCCACGTTTACACATAGCCGGGTATTTAGAGAAACGGATATTTCCCCCCCTCCGTTTTCAATAATAACATCGTGCACACAACATCGTTTTCAAAAAAAGTTGTCGCTTACATCAACCCGCATAAATACGCCGCCAAACCTATGGGCGGCAGTGTAGGGAGAAGGATAAAGCCATGCAAGCCAATCAGGCCGCCGTTCGCCCAGGTCGGATCCAAAACCGGCGGCGGCACGTTGCCAGGCAACATATCTACGTCTTGGAAGGGAAAGCTGAAGTAAGAATGCTGACCTCCGTGCACTCCTTCGCCTCTGCTCCTCAATAGTACAACTGTAGTTGTACTTTCAAATGCAAACAGGCCAAAAGGGTTTGCACAAAAGTAAAAATGAGAACTACCTTAACAGCATCCATTATCAGTAACGTTAGCCAAACAAACTGTAAACTTAGGGCTCACATGACGTTAAGCATTTTCACGCGCATAATGACGTTTGAGAACCTAAAACCCCGTTTCTCCCAGTTTACACGGCAACACAAAACCGGCGTTTTCAGAAATCTCCACTTTGCCCGGAGTTTTTAGAAATAATCGTTTTCTGTGATAAAAACGGCGTTTTCGTGTAAATGAGAGGGCAAAACGCAGAGAAATATCTGCGTTTTCCCATCGTGTAAACGGGGCCTAAGGCACACACGCAGACTCTAGGCAACGACCCAACAAAGACAAGACAGAAACACCAGGTATATATACACACAGGGACTAACGAGCAACACAGGTGACGGACATGAGACTAACGAGACACATGCAGGCGAGGAGAGAGCAGAGGGCAGAACAGAGAGACAGCCAGGCAGATTACTGAGGGTAAAAATAACAAAATTACATCAGCTCTTCAGAAAAGACGAGCTGTTCACCTTCAACAGAACACAACACATCACCATGAGCCCAAATCACACAGAACTGACCCAAAATAAAATTCAGCAACTGGCATTTATGTTTAGCAGCCTTACAGTAGCTGAACCCCAGGACAAACACTTTTGTGGAGAAAACTTGCCCTACCTTAGTGAAGAGTTTCTCCAGCAATAAAAACAAAGGCGGCAGACGCACACATTCACAAAAACAATGAAACACAGTTTATTTAACAGGACAAAAAGGACAGATGTCGCTCGCACCGGGACTGACGACTGACAGAAACGCATTGACCGCGACGATCCCGTGCAACACTCTCCATTGCAGGTCAGCCACTTTCTTCGTCAGAGGAGGTTTGTACAGACTCCTCTAAGCAGGTCGGACACCGACCGGCAAACCCAGATGTCCACGCCACGGTGTGTCCGCTCGACCGTGGGGTTTTCCTTTGTTCAAACACACCACCATCAGTCCATAAAAGGCGTTCCCTTTTGCCTCATCTTCACTTCAAAGGAGCAGGGACGAAACCCCTTTGAGAAGAGCACCCCCACCCCCCCACTGTTAGAGGCCTTATGGCTGAGAATGACTTCTCCAGGCCACTGCTTCTTCCACTCACTCTCATTCACCTCATCACTGTGAGTCTCCTGCACAAACATCACATCCAGGTTCTTTAACTCCATGAGTCTGAAGAGAGAAGCTCTTTTTATGTCACTTCTCGCACCGTTAATATTTAAAGAACCAATTTTTAAATCAGCCATAAAGGAGGAAAAAACTGACAGAAAAACAAATACAACCACAATCACATGGGGAAACATGGTGGACTCAGTCATCATCATCAACAAGCTGAGCTTTGACTCTTGTCACTATTTTCTTCAGACGGAAAACCTCCTGGTCAGTGAAGCCCTCGCTTTCTTTCCTCAGACATGCTACAGACCTCACAAACCCTCTGAGGTCAGGGAAGAACTGCTCCGTCTTCACGGCCCTGAGGCCCTTAGTGTCCTGCAGGAACTTCTTAATCTTTTCTAGAGAATACTTTTTCACCACTTCAACCTGGGATGCAGTCCACTCACATTCCTCCTCATCCTCCTCCTCATCAGACAGTTCCTCTGGCAGTTTTTTTTGCCTTAGCATCACTCTGTTCTTTATTAGCACTATTTTTCCTTTTGCTGGTCCTCTTAGTCGGAACCACCTCGTTAGGCATACTATCAGCCAGAACATCATCAGCCACCTTGCTAGTTACGTTCTCACTGTAACTAGATTAACTGTCCTTACCTTTCCTTTTCTCTACCTGTAGTACACTCTCAGCTTCCTCATTGGCCTGAGAGTTTCTGCCATCATCAGTTTTATCTGCACTGTTATTCTGTACAACAGAACTCTCCGCTACCTGCAGATCTGCGTCTGTCACCTGTGCGGAGTCTGCAGACGCACCCGGTGAGTCTGATTCAGCTGCAAGAGACACAACAGCAGAGTCCAGCGGCACCGCGGCCCGATCCGCCGAACCGCTCGGCTCTGTGGGTTCGAGGGAAACCGCGGGAAACCGAACCGGTTCGTATCTCTCCGGGGGGACATGAACGGACTAAATGACCCTCATCCCCGCACCCAAAACACTTCATGGTGTCAGATGTCGCAAAGACAACATAATTAAAGCCTTCAACTTTGATACTGAACATCAGATTTAAATCAGTGGTGTTATCCTTCAGGATCATGAAGACTTGTCTCCTGTGACACACGACGTGCTTCAGCTTCGGCGACTTACAGCCCAGCAGAACCATTTTAACAGGAGAGATCAGCTGGCCGTAACGTGACAGCTCTTTAACCAGATCCTCAGATCCTTTAATGAACGGAGGTGCGTTAGAAATGGTGATCCTTTTAGCGGGACTCACCAGCGGGAGAACCGGGGTGAAAGTGTCACGGATATTTATCCCTTTCTCCACCACGGTCTGAACTTTGGCCACATCATCTAGAAAAATCACTACAGCGCTGTTCACCCGGAAGGCGTCACTTTTTATCAACTGGTGGGGCGGTAATGAAATTACTATGGTAACGTGACTAGTTACTTTTAATACCCAGTTATAAGTAAAGTAATGTTATTACTTCTTAAGGAAGCAAGTAAAAAGTAACTTGTTACAATTTGAGTAACTTGCCCTACACTGACCCCGGTAACTACCAGCTCTGCCTTCACGGCTCAGTCCAGCCACAACGACTCCTTCACCACCAACGCTCTCCCTGGACATCTGACATCATTATAATAAAACTGCTTGTTGAAGTTAAGTTAAGTCGTGCTCTAGGGTTCAAAAATGTCTGTAACTACAACAAAAAGCTCTGACTGTGTGTGTGTGTGTGTGTGTGTGGATTAACTGGATTAACTTGTTACTTATTAAGTGTTCCTGTTAAACTAAAATTACACATAAATAGTAAGGAAATCTGAGTTTGGTAGATTATTTCTTTGTTGTAAAAATGCTTCTTGGCAATAAATCTTTTACCATTAGAAAACCTGATTATGGTCCAACATTTGTAAGGAACATTTGTGTGATGAGCAGCAGAGCTGAGTACAGGGGTGGACTGTTACAGCAATGCAGGACGGGAATTTGACTCCATCCCAGGCCACCCTGTTCACATGAACCACCAGACTGCTAATTTTGTGGAAAAACCCTATTAATTAATTTAACAGTAACAAACCAGGTACAGATTTGGCCACTATGTTCATGTGGGAACAAAGTAATCCATGTTACACAATATAGAAATTTTGGACTGACCATTAAATGTGAACACTGAGTTTTCAAGGTCTGCTTTGGCTGTGGGTGACCCTCAGAAACTCTTAGAAATCTGGGCTAGCTACACCACTGATAGCACGTACAAATGTACAAAGCTAGACACAAAAAACAAGTCTACACTTTTTAAAAACGAGAATGACAAACACTATACTACATATTATGAAATTTTATCTCAATATTGAAGCATCAATCCTATCAAAGTCTAATGCCAAATATCTGGAAGAGTCGGCCGACTCGACATCCACATCCAGCCAATGAGAGCAGGCAACACTTTTAACTCACCTGCAGCTCTCTGTAGCTCAGACAATCCCTGCTACCTGCGTGTGCTAATCCATTCTTTCACTCAGATTCTTTGTCTGGGTTGCTGCCTGTCTGCAAATGTGCTTCAAGCACTCAAACATATCACCACTGCTGCTGGTCAAGTTGACAATTAACAGCAGGCCAAAACAGCCCTCAGGCCACCGAGACATCTCCCTACTGTCCTGACCGTCAGTCAGCTAGTGGTTGAGTATGAGGGTTGTGCCCATGAACTATTTGCCAAATCTTCTCTGACAAAGCCAAACAGCTTTTCTTTGCTGCTGGCTCTTGTTTGGTGGATTGGATGATTGAAGTCTGAAGAAACAAGACATATTGGCAATTTTACAATTTGGTCCTTTAACAAACAGGAGCGTCAGCAGCATGTGGAAGAACCAAACAGCCTACTCACAGAGTGCTGTGCAGCCTGGTATCATCACAAGGCGCATGAATAACATTGCAATTTTTATCATAATTTTCATGTGGTATTCAAACACATTTTTTTTGCTTTTTAATGTGTCATTTCACGCCTTGGATTGCATTGACTTCTATTGTGCATAAATGGCAAACAATTTTATGCCTACAGTCACAGGTAAAAACATCAGGTGTGGGATATAAATAGCCATAAAAGTCCAACACTAAGGTGGTGGATAAGGGAGGTTGTCCCTGATCCAGGAGACCGGCATTCGGTTCCCATGTGGAAGAAAAACTAAATAATAAGACAACAATCACTGTTGGTATTTATTGAAGTTATGTAGGTCTAGAAACTCCGTCAATGCAACAATAGACAATAATACATGTTGGTCCAGTAGAACTGAGAAAGAGGAAAATTATTCTTCCTCCATGTGGATTTAAACAACCTGAAATTATAGCTGAAGATCAGCACGTAAAACTAAAACTGATTCTTTCTGGTTGCTCTGTACAAAGTCTGACTGGACTCACCAGATGTTGTCAAAGTGTCTCTGCTGGAATCATCACAGGAAACTGGAGAAACTCAACTGGAGAAACTCAACTGGAGAGCAGCAAGTTCTAAAATAAAAGATGAAGTTAGTAAAAATGAGGTTAAAAATACATTAAAGACAGGAGCAACTTTTATAATGTGATCACTAATGCGTGTGTGTGTGTGTGTGTGGATTTACTGGACTAACTTGTTCTCTGTAAAATGGAGCACTGACATAAAACATGCAGGCTGTCAGATGAAGTTAACTTGACATGAACAAGGATTTGTTCTGTAAAAGTAATAAATATGGAACCGTTCAGTTTAACTTTGACTTTATTTAATTAGAGTCACAGAACTCCTCTTTCTGGTTCTGTTTAACCAGTGAACTCTGAAATGTTTAATCCTGTTTTATCCTCTTTACACTGGCTCCCAGAATGATTTAGAACAAAATTTCACAGATCACTTTAAAGGCACTTAAGCTCCTTCTTAAAGCCTACTTTTATTCAGTTATCGCAGAGCCTTTCCTGATTTAATCAAGTTTAAACTTTCTTCTGTTCTGTTTAAAACCGGATGGTTTTATGACGTGTCTGTTTTAGTTTTGCTGCCTTTGAATCACTTTGTAACGAGGACAATGAAACGTTCTCTATAAAGATTTTCTAATTATTTAAATGTTGGCTGGAATCATCGTTTCAGGTCAAAGTACAGAAAATCTGACTGTTTCATAGCTGTGTCAGATCATATTTCTGTCTGTCAGTATTTATATTTTATATGAATATATGAAGTTTTAATCTTGCTGATTTCACACCAAGATGATTAAAGTGAAAGTAAAGAAGGTTCAAGAAATAAATAAAAAAACTAGACGTCAGTTTATAGAAACATTCACGTTTCTAAATATTTCAAAAAGGACAAAATAAACGTGTTTTTACATCTGAATGAGTCTCAAAGGGAAAACTGTATTTAATGTTAATATAACCTCTTTGAGTGTTTTTTTATTATCCAGATCACTATTATTACTACATCTGCAGCTTCTTATATGTAAAAATGATTTTTGAACTCATCTCTAAACATATTTTAAATAGTGAGAAATGAATTTAGACTCAAACAAATTTTCAACATGTTTTTTTCTTTGATGTGGAGTTCAGCTCTTCTTCACACAATATGTTTTTATAGTAAGTCCTGTAGTATCTGAACTGTGTGAGGCCTGGAAAACAACATGCCAGGTAAATACATACCTACATGTTCTTCCTCATACCTGAAATGATGACTGTAATTATCTTTCATCAGCTGAAGAACTCAAACACATTTCCATGAAACCTTGACAGACGGCTCAGAGGAAGATTCACATTAAAGTGGTGGAACATGAAGTCTGTGCGCAGGATGTCTCTCTCTCTTTTATAGAAATACAATTATAAATTCTATTATTGAAACACTAAACAATAATACATGTTGGTCCTGCAGAATTGAGAAAGAGGGCTACAATTCTCACAGTATTCCTCCATGTGGATTGAAACAACCTGAGATTATAGCTGAAAGTCAGCACACTTTTATTTCCTTAAAATGTTTTTCTTGTTTTTATCTGTTCTGTTTGAAACCTGATGGTTTCATGATGTGTCTGTTTTAGTTTTGCTGCCTTTGAAGCACTTTGTAACGTTAAAAGTTCTCTATAAAGATTTTTTATTATTTAAATGTCAGTTTTGAAAAAAACTCACATTAAACAGAGAGAAACCAGCTGGAATCATCGTTTCAGATCAGAAAATCTGACTGTTTGATAGCTGTATGTTTGTGAATGATTCTCAAAGAAAAAACTGTATTTAATGTTAACATAACCTGTTACAAATAATCCAAATAGCTATTATTGTTGTGGTATGGTGAGGTGTGGGGACAGAGGACCCAAATGCAGCACTCAGAGGAAAGGAGGTTTATTGAGGGAAAAAGGTGTTGAGGGACTGGAGTGGAGGGTGAGGGAGATGCAGGGGAAACACGGGCACGAGGAAGCAAGGTGACAAGGACCAGGGAGCCGGGGAACACTAGGACCGAGGAAGCGAGGGAGCACGAGGAGCCGGGAGGACGCCGGGGAAGAGGTCCGAGGGGGGAAGAACCAGGGAGCGAGCCCAGCCGACTGAGCAGAGGATGAGGGTGAGTGTACCTGGGGAGAGAAACAGACACAAAGACAGGGTTAGCAAAGACAGGGACAACGCACAGGGAAAACGTAGGATAAACACAAGGAACACAAGAGCTTGAATTTAGCTGTGGCACCGGGTATGGAGCAACGACGATCAAGCAGAGTCTGACTGAAGAACCGGGGTAGAAATACTGGCAGAGATGAGGTTGACTACTGGCAGGTGTGGCAGGCTGACGAGGTGGCTGATGTGGAGCAGGTGTGGATCGTTGGCTGGGCTCAGGAGCAGAGGGAGAGAGAGAACACACAAGGGAGCAGACCAGGGACGTGCACAGACATTTTGGTGGGCAGGGGCTCAAGTGAAAAAAAGGGCATTTTTTAAAACAAGACAAATGTATTACAACATTTTTACTTTTCTACAAAATAATTAGTTCACACAAAGACTACGTCTTCTCTATTATTCACTAGGTTTATCACAGGAGCAGGCGACAGCAAAGCAAACTATGCCACAATGTGCATGTTTTCTATACTACTAGTTTCAAGTATATATTTAGAATAAATGACATAGTTTCATTAATAATTTGTTTATTTTTCACAAGGCAATAATTTGTTTCAATTCTTTTGGTGTTATTGGAATACATAACACTTCACATAAATCAGTCCCTCCAGAAAAACGCGATTATGCGATCGCTGAATTCAATGCATAATCAGCCAAAGTCCGCATATTTATGCGGGGTCGCATTTTTTCAAATACTCCGCAATTTCGCCAAGATAAATTGCTGATTTCCAGCGCAAAATATGCGGGGCTTGCATGATTTCATAATCCCCGCATTTTCATCGCAAAAAAAGTCACATATATCTTAGCAGAAAGTTGGAAAATGTTGCGTTTACTTCACACAAGAGCAGCCGTCCCTCTGTTGCCATGGGAACGTTTTGAAGTGACGTAATTACGCCACGTGAACATCATCGAAAAGCTGCAAACCCCGCGAATAACAGTTCCTCCAGAAAAACGCGATTATGCGATCGCTGAATTCAATGCATAATCAGCCAAAGTCCGCATATTTATGCGGGGGGGGGTCGCAATTTTTCAAATACTCCGCAATTTCACCGCATAAATTGCATAAATATCCCGCATATTCCATCGCATTTTTTAAGAAAACGTGCCGCGTAATCAAGGATTTTTGCCCGCAACAATCACAAAAAAACTCCGCGTTTTTCTGGAAGGACTGATAAATCTTCACACTAAACTGTGGCATTGGGCTGCAGGCATAATTAAAATAAATGTTTTTTAAATACTTTTACTTTTTGTTTCACAAGCAAGATGCCAAATGTGTAAAGATAACCTTCAGCTTCACACAGCCAAGCAACAGAATACTGAATTCCCTGAATACAGTAATTGATCAAATACTTTATTATCGTTGCTATTATATTACATTTACCTTGCACACACACACACACACACAATTACTGATGGTGACATAGAATTCATGGACTTACACATTTGAGGGAGGGCTGTCTGTATTATATAAGGATCTATCAGCATACAACAAAATAATAGAATGGAGAGTTATTAGAGGAGCCGACCATCAAAACTATGAAGTTACTCTTTAAGGCACTTTTTCATGGAGTGGTCAATTTTGAGATTTTGGTCTATTTTGCTTCCATGTCTTCTTTTATTCTAATGGAAATAAAACACATTTCAGAGGAAAATAGCCTACTCTTGATGTAAGTCATTGACTGTGGAAGTTCTGTGGTGATATGCTTTAGTTATTTTCTTTATCCCATTCACCTGCAGAGACTTGTCATATGTGGTGCGAATTTGCTATTTTAATTAGTTAACGCCTAATTTGCATATCAGTGTGGTGATTGTGATGACTTTATTAGACACAAATGTTACAGTGTTCAGCTGTAGTGTCTCCATCAGTACATTAGGTTGTTAGGCCATGAGATATTACCTTAGCTAACCTTCAGCTAACTTATTACATTAGCTCAGCTCATGAGTCATGCGTTAGCAAGACATAGGCCTAAATTGTCTTTTGTATAATTAGCGGTAAACTTGAGGCACTGGTTTAGTCTTTTGTTCATCACCACTCACCTCCACACAAGCCAAGAAAAACACTGCTGGGAGTGAAGCTGGAGCGGCTGCTGTCTGTCTGTGTGCTGCCTCTGGTTGGGCAGTGAGATGCGGAGCGAGCGAGCGAGTGAGTGAGTGTGAGAGAGAGAGAGAGAGAGAGAGAGCTCCAAAGTCTCGCAAATCTTCCGACCTGATAGCCTGTTTAGATTTTTTTTTCCAATAAATATATTGGTTTGACAGGGAATCTGTTGCAAACAGGAATAAATATACTGTATATTCATTTATTTAAAAAAAAAGCATCCCAGAAAAAAGGGCACTTTCTCTTGAGGAAGAAAAAGGGCAGGTGCTGAAGCCCCTTTTGACGTCTATGTGTGCACGTGCCTGGAGCAGACACAAGGAAACAGGCAGAGTACACAGAAAACCAAGGAAAAAACAGAATAACTCATAAAAGGGAGAAAAACCCAGGACACTCACCGTCAGCCGGGCTGCCACCATAACAATCATAGCTATAAGCTGAGTGCAAGGTGGCAAAGTGCCGGGTTGTGATGATGTACCAAGACTGATGGAAAAGTCAGAAGTGCAGGCATCACTACAAGATCAGGACGCAAATGGACGGCTGACACATCAGTGGCGCAAGCTGACAGCGTATTGAAGCTGAAGGACATCATTGGGAACCCATGCGCAGGGAGGCAAGGACTCGGATCTAACCAGTTCCAGCAGTGGGGTAAAGCTGACCTAAAGCAGAGGAGGGACATGATTCAAGCCGAGGTCAGACACCTGGAGGAAGAGAAACGCAGGTCTAGGGCCGTCGAACTTGGAGCACAAGGTGCCTGGACAAAGTGGGACTTGCCGAAGCGGAAGATCACGTGGCCTGAGATCTGGAGACTGGAGCCCTTTCGCATCTCCTTCTTGCTCCGTTCAGTATACGACACCCTTCCATCACCAGCAAACCTCCACAGATGGGGAATGAGGGAGGACCCATTGTGAAGGCTATGCGGAGGGAGGGGAACAACGGCGCACATATTGGCAGGATGCAAAACAGCTCTTAGCCAAGGAAGATACAGGTGGCGTCATGACAAGGTCCTCAGTGAACTAGTGGACATCTTGGAGCGGGAGAGGCAGAAAAAGTGCCAGACCAGTACAAGGCCGGCGACATTCATTCAGTTCATTAGAGAAGGGGAGAAACCGCCGGCCCCCAAGAGGGGGGAAAGAAAGAGCCTCTGGCAAGCAGCTCAATCCTGGGAGATGAGGGTGAACCTGGGAAGGAAATTAGCCTTCCTCCAGGTTGTGCAAACATCGCTGAGGCCGGACGTGGTCCTATGGTCTGAGGATGCAAGGAAGATAATCTTGATTGAGCTGACTGTCCCGTGGGAGGACAGGTGCGAGGAGGCCTATGAGCTGAAAGCCACCAAGTATCAGGACCTCGCTGAGCAGTGTAGGGCCAAAGGGTGGCAGACCTGGCTATTCCCGGTTGAGGTTGGCTGTAGGGGTTTCCCGGCGCAGTCTGTGTGGAAGACACTCACGGCTCTGGGTTTAGCAGGAAGGGAGAGAAAGGCAGCTGTCTGTAGGTTGGGTGAGGCAGCAGAAAGAGCGTCTTGCTGGCTCTGGAGTAGGAGGGAGGAGTCAAGCTGGGGGCCAGGAGGAGGTGGGCAGTGACTGGCCACCACTGCCAACCCGCCAACTGGAGGGTGTTGTGGTTCAGGGTTGAAACGCCCCGTGAAAGTTGGACGCCACCTGATGACATCTTCTCCTGGCCAAAAGCTACAGTCATGCACTACAGTCAGTGACTGAGTTAGATAGCATCAGTAAAGATGTATCCAATAGTGTAAAAAATCTATGAAGGTTATTGCTATAATGACTTATGCAAATATTTATAGATATAATGCGTCCATAAGACATTATAACAGTTGTTATAATCACTTACAAACATGCATTAGGCGCTACAGCAAATTCTTTAAGATTTAATGTTGTATAACTAATAGTCACACCAATTCTTTTAATAGGCTACGTTTGGGGAAGTGGTTGTCTTTAATTGTCCACTGCATCTGTTAGGGCCTGTCCATTGGCTCGCCATTCATCTGAGTCTTTTATATGATGTTTGTCAGCAGCAGGTCTTCTCTTGAGCGATCTCTCGCCACCCTGAGAACGAGTGTCCATGATGTAATTATGTTGGGTTTTTCTGCTAAACTGTAAAATGTTCAAAATTCATACAGATTGTTCATAAAGTGAAGAAACATAAATACAATTTATTTTCCTGCGCAAAATGTGTCACTTTACTTAAAGCAAACAATGACGTGTTACAAGGTCTTATAATTAGTTCATATGGTTGTAGCATAGAGCCATACTATTCAGTAACTTTCTGCTTATTTCCATGGCAATGACCCACCCAATCTCACCTGATCTCGCTTACTCCTAATCAATGGTCTACTTTATAAGCTCCACCCATTTCTTTTGTTCTGGCTGGCAGCAACACAAACCACATGTGAGGGCCCTCCGTCTCTGTGATTCAGATACCATCCATGGTTGTGTGTGATAAAGTGAGTTATTGGCATTTTCATATTTGCTGTATCTTAATGGTGAACTTGATGGTAGTGATGGGCAAAGCGAGGCTTTGTGAAACACTGAAACGTTTGAAGCAATTGTGCCGGAATTGTGTCGAGGCTTCGAATCACTCGACACTCGTCTCCATGGTGACATCTGCTGGTCACTTTTGATATTGACACATCTTGGTTGGGGTTTCATTGAAAAAATGACTGACCAGCGTTTACAACTCTAAGAGTTTCATCAATAAATGACCAACAGGATTTCGGAGAAATCACCACACAACAAACAAACGCCTTCAGAATGTCAGAGACAGCAGATAAATAAATAATAAAAGAATAAAAGTGTGTTTAAATAAAACACATCTGTGTATTTTTTCATAAAATCACTAATTAAGCCGACGCTTTTCTCAAAAGTGAATCACAATTGCCACGTCAGAGAGCGCACCTTGGGGTGTCTTGTTCAGGTACACATGTATCGCAGTGGAATCGAACCTACATCTCTCACACTCAAGGCACATATCTTAACCACTACCCTATACATTTTTACAATCTGAATACTTTATTGATCTACAAGGGTGAATTCTTTGTTGCAGATACTCACAAGGCATAAACGGAACAGAAATAACAGGTAGTTGAAGTTAGTGAGTAGAGAATATACTAAAGTAGGCCTATACAAATCATTGAATATAGTAAGAAATGTGAATATCTACAGTATGATACAGTAGATTAAAAGAGGTGTAAAGCTAATTAGAAGGAAAAATATCTAGTGTAATAATAATTAATGAGCGCTGGCAGTGATGAGGCGTAATAGATTAAAAATCCGTAACAGAGTAAAGTTGAAGTTGATTCAGTAATGATAAATGAAAAGTCTCACATTTGATATATTTCGAGAATTTTATTCAGAAATATTCAGCTACTTTTTTTGGCCTACAGGTGCGGATATACTACAGCATGTCACTCCAATAAATCAAAGGATTGTGTGTCCGGAACAAATCAGTCAAATGTGTTAGAGGCTGATGTGCGGTTTGTTCCAAACACTGTGAATCAAGAGTAGAAGCGGCAGCTGTGCCACCTGTTGAAACAGGAGTGAAACGCACCGAAGCCTCGCTTCACTGCGGTCACGTGACATTGACGTTTTGAACCACGCTTTGAAGCAGTGTTTCGAAACGTCTGTGCTTCGGGATGTCGACACAGCGTTGACACGTGGGTATCAAGCGTCCCATCCCTACTTGATGGGATTGAATGCTTGACTAGTACACATACTAGTAGATGCTATATTCCTCACACTGATTGTTTGCCTTGAGACTACAGATATCACATTGTGTGTAAGTGTACATGGTTTGTTAATTGTGGTTCTTAAGGAAAGGCAGGAAACAGTATAACCTAACTTAGACCATGATGAAATTCCTATAATTGTTAAATGATTGTCTTTGGTATGTATTTCATTATTTCTGTAGTGGTAGGCCTACCCTTCAACCTGTTTGGTTAGTGTACAAATGTTTGCTAGGCGCCTAGTTAAGTGTCATTTAATATGTTGGTTTACTGTATTGTAATTATTGTGTGCTTCTTTATCATTGTGTAGAAAAAGCCACAACCGTCAAGCCTCATCTCTTGTTACAGTTCATGTGTGAATAGTGGCAATAAATGGCTTAAACAGAACCATTTGTCCCTTCTGCATTCTTATCACGGAGACTTACCTTAACTTTACCTTAAAGGGTCGGGTCCAAAGCAAACACTAAGGTACGCTGACAGTGGTGTCCACAAAGTGAGACACTACGTAAACATCCTATATAAAATGTTAAATGCAAAAAATAAAACTCATTTGGAAATACATTGAATATTAATGTGTCATGCAAATATGAATTCATAAATACACTGGAAGTCTGCTTTCATATGGACGCGAAAGGGTACCTTTAGCGTAAAATCTGTACGCTTTGAAAGATATAACGCATTGAGATGAGAACGTGTTGAAATAAATGGACTAATGTTGAACATACTAAGACCAAAAAGGTGGATCACATCACTCCAGTTCTGAGGTCTTTACATTGGCTTCCTGTATGTCAAAGAATTGATTTCAAAATCCTGCTGTTAGTTTACAAAGCACTAACTGGATTAGGACCAAAATATATTTCTGATCTTCTGCTTCGTTATGAACCATCCAGACCTCTCAGGTCGTCTGGGGCAGGTCTGCTTTCTGTCCCCAGAGTCAAAACTAAACAAGGAGAAGCAGCGTTCAGTTATTATGCTCCGTATATTTGGAACAAACTCCCAGAAACCTGCAGGTCTGCTGAAACAGTCAGTTCTTTTAAATCAAGACTGAAGACTTTTCTTTTTACCACTGCTTTTAATTAAATATTTAAGATTTTTCTTTTTATTGATAACTTACACTGCACTGTAACTTTTACTTTCCTGTTTTCTTTTTCTTTGTTTTTAGCTTTTAATTATATTTTATGTTGCTTTTAAATGTTTTTATTGTTTTTCCCTGTTGCTTTTATGTTTTGTGTAAAGCACTTTGAATTGCCTTGTTGTTGAAATGTGCTATACAAATAAACTTGCCTTGCCTTACTGGACAGACTGAAGGGGAAGTTCAAGCTATGTCACACTCAGATGTAACAGAATGTGTAAACAGGTACTGTGTATGAATATGTGTGTACGAATATGTGTAAAATGCATCATGGAAGCCATCAGGCATCAGAGTCCAGAGTCTGGCTCTCTCTGGCTCCAGATACATTAGCACACTAGCATACCTGAGGTCTCCCTGACCTCCCAGTAGAGAAATCCAGTGTAGTATAAATATGATTATTTCCACGTGTGTGTTTGTAGAGTCAAATTCAAGTTTGAGTATTTACCTGATTACCCTCACTTGAGGTTTTCTCACAGTATTCAAACATCTTCTGAAAATGAAAACACATTTTCTTTGTGTTATTTACTGTTAGAAACCATAGCAACAGAAAACACACATTTCTGATTGGATGGCAAGTGCCTGTTAATAGAGTAAGTCAACACTTTAACCAGCCTTTAAAATAAATACACGAGGTGTATTAAACAAGTAACCATAGAAACAACGGCAGGTGGAAAAATGAAACCTAACAACATTCAGTGTGAATGATGAAAGCTTTTTCTGGTAAGTGACCATGTTGTATCAATTATTAGTCAAAGATTGTTTTCTACATCTTCCAACAACCGTCCAGCATCAAGCCCAGCCCAAAGCCATCACGCACCTGAAACAGCCAAACACATCACTGAAGATTTGTCTATGTCTTAAAAGTGTTTCCAAATCTTCTAAAACTTTTTGGTTGAACTGAGTGGTTTGCTTTAGCTGTTCCAGTTTGATGTGTGCCGTTACATCCACCAGCCAGCATTTATGAGATGGTGCTGATGGCCTTTTACCTTTGAGGGGAATCATCAAGCAAGCAAAGCAGAGAAGGCCACAGCTAAAGGTGTGTTGGTTTATCTGTCTTACAGTAACTATAGAAAACATTCTGCTTGGTGTCCATGCAGAGTTTTCTTTCAATACAATTAAATAACACATTTATTCAAGTAATGAGGTAAAGGGATGATATCAGACAAAATGTGCACCTCATCTTTTATTTCTAACACACTTGGAGGCGTCCTGATATAAAGAACAATGACCTCAGCGAGCGAAGGAAACCCCATATAGCCTCGTGTAGGGCTGTTAATATCAGAGCTGAAACTAACAGCTTCTGATTATTCTGTCTTTACATCAGTGAAAAAATGCCAATAAATGTACAATGATATCAAACTGAGAAATGGACTCACACATGTTCTGTATATTTACATGATCAGGGACTTTAATAATAAATCAGCTAATAGTTTTATATAAATAATCTGATGCTGTATATACAAATTAAAATCTGTAAAATCTGATCATGAATCAGAGAGCAGCACTGCCAACTTTATCCAGTCATGTTAAATCTTCAGCTTGACTTCACCAACACTAAACTGAGTGGGGCAGTGCTTTTATTTTGCAAACAGCCTTGTTTCTATTCCCCACAGTACCATGGTCGAGCCCCATGTGATCTAAATGTTTTAATTTTTTGGTAATAAACTAGGACTAATTCATTTTCACTGTATAAAAAAATAAATGTAGACGTCCTGTTTCATGCAGAGTCACATCAAGCCACACAGGAAAGTTCTAACTTCAAAAGCTTTGCATGGACCTTTGAAGCTGTGGTGGGAGCTGCAGATTCATTCTGGATTAAGAAATCAAACACACAATTATTTGTCCAACATGTGACTGAATTTACAGGAGGGAAGGTGAAGGTGAGGAAAGAACTGTGATCCAAGTCTGCTGTAGGTGATTTATGACCTCGGGGATCCCACCGTGACTCATTTCATCTGGAGCTAACTGTAAACCTCTGACTCTTCTGTCCACTTCTGCTCGTACAGTGTGCGCTCACAATTCACCTTCATCAGTCTTTGCTCAATAAAATCCAGATCCAGAACTTTTCAGCCCCCAAAAAGGAGGAAAAGGAATCTGTATTTCTGAATTTTGGCTCTTTAAGAAGTTATTGCTGATGTTTCTTCACACCTGTCAGTCATAAAGAGGAAAACTGGGATCTTTTCTTCTTTCTGTTTACTTGTGATTAAATCTGACTATCTGTAGGGGGTGCCCTTTATTGATCTGCTGCACGACCCTGTGTCATGTTCTGCATCATGTTTCATTTCACTCCCTCATGTAAAAGTAGTATATCAATGCCAGCAAGGTGCGTGCATGTGAACGTGCATGCGCACAATGCGTGCAACAGTCGTGCACGTGAATTAATTTGTGATTAATTTGTGATTAATTAATAATGTAATCAAATCTCAATTAATAAAAAAATTAATTACTTATGAATTAAAATATGGATTAAAAATATTAAATTAAAAATATAAAAAAAAAATTAAATAAATTTAAAAATAAATAAATAAATAAAATAAGGGTCATGCTGAGGTCAATCACCAAAAGGGATGGGGGTTTTGTATTAGGGCGTGTCCGGACTTATCCTCTATTAACGACGATGGGGGTCGATCGCCAAAAGGTGAAGACGGGGGTGTGAAAAAAGCAGATGCTAGGGTTTAGCAGACAGTTGTGTGTATATATAACGGAGTTAGTTTTTCGACATACATGTGACTGAGAGCGTGGAACAGTGAATCGGACCGAACTATATTCGTGCAGAACAACAGCACCATCTTTGCATCATCATCAATCATGGACGTGAACATGGACACAGGTAATTCAGCAGGAGTAACGACTCCAAAACGACGCATAATTCTAAACCCTTTTGCATTGTGTATGGTGACATTGTTCTAATTAATATGTTTTGTACAGGTGCGAGGATATGTGCTGCGAGTGAGGATCTATCAAGCGGCCCCAAATATTTTCCATTACTCAAGGATGATGTCGCCGATAACTCATGGGTAGATGACTACAGCAAAGAACTGGGGAAAAGAAATTTAACATTTCTCATTTCTGAAGAAAAATCAGAGGAGGACAAGAGCAGGGTCAAGACGTATGTGGATGCTTGTTTGGACACTCTGGGGTGTTGTGACAAGAACACATCTCCCAACACTACTGTTAGCAGTATCATACAGGTAACCGTAGCCTATTATTTATACGATATACTGCAACAAAAAGCTATACAAACATGTGTGTACTGTGCATATACAGATGAATGGTGCAGAAAACAACCTCACACATGCATTGACACGCTACCCTTCTTTTATATCAAAGGACATAAGAGAGAAATTACGCAGAAGCTTTTTAATGAAAATTTCACTGATGCTCAAAAGTACATCCTACGTGGTCTTGGGGTGGTACCGACGTGTGAATGCAGTATTCGAGACATTGCAGCAGGTGCTCTACAGATTTGGCTAAGGAATCCATTTCTCATTGCATCACTTAAACGGGTAACTAGAGTGGAGGACAGTGTGAGTACTGTAGTTAAGGAATCTCTGGACATCTGGAAGGAGGAAAAACACTAAAACAACACAATGGGGATTGTGTCTAGTCTACTAAACTGTGTCAAAAAAGAGATACGTCGCTGTATAAGATGAGAGCCCTGTTGTGTGAAGCTGTTAACGATGCCATACGTGACACAGATGGGACACTATGTTGTTCTAGATTTGAAAAACAGACAGAATGCGTTAGACGAATGACCTCTGGATGGCGTACCATGGTGCAAATGACAGCGGATAAATATGCAGATGTGAAATCTACTCTACTCGATATAGCAAATGTTTTTCCTGATAATGATTTTCATACCGGTCATGTGTTTTGTTTTTGTACTTTTAGCATTTGATTTGATTTGTGTGTTTTAATGTTAACCAGAAAACAACACATCGACATTGATGATGTGATGCATTGTTTAACTGAATCTTTGGTTTGTAAAAACATAGATGCGTGTACTGATTTTCTGAAAAGTGTATACTTGAAAACTCTTGTACTTGGAAAATAAAATACTTGAACACAGACGTTGAATTGTCAGTCTTTGTAACAAAGATCATGGAGGAGGTGATGAGAAATATCTACTATGCGACAGAAAATGCAGGGGGTTACGGAGGCAAGCAAAACTTAAAAGGCCATATTTGACACCACTGGAGTCCGGTGCGTAGATTCAGACGTAGAAAACTGGCTCATGAAGCAAGATGCCTATACTCTACACAAGACGGCTCCGGTGCATTTTAAGAGAAACAAGGTTTTGGTGAATTCAATAGATTGGCAATTCCAGCTAGTTTTAGTTGACATGTCCGCTTATTCTGATGAAAATGATGGGGTACGCTATTTGTTAACGTGTATAGATTTGTTTTCAAAATACGCATGGGTTCGCTGTTTAAAAAATAAGAGTGGTAAATGCGTCACAGCATCCTTTAAAGATATCTTAGCTGAAGGTAGAATACCGCGTAAAATTCAAACTGACAAGGGAAAAGAGTTCTTAAAGATTTTGATGCGTTAATTAAAACTAACAGTATCGTACACTTTACCACATCAAACGAGACAAAGGCATCTGTAGTAGAACGCTTCAACAGGACTCTGAAGTCTAAAATGTGGCGCTATTTAACGGCCAATAATTCTAAACGATACGTAGACATATTGCAGGATTTAGTCACCTCCTACAATCATAGTTATCATCGTAGTATTAAAATGAAACCGATTGATGTATCAAAAGACAATGAAGATATCGTATTTAACAACTTGTATAAAACAAAAGATAAAAGAGTAATTTGTTTTAAATATAAGGCGGGCGATACTGTGAGAATTTCAAAACTACGCGGCCCTTTTAAAAAAGGTTACGAGCAAAATTATGCCGATGAATATTTCACTGTAAAGGAATGTGTGTCAAGGGATCCACCTGTTTACAGGTTAAAAGACTATGACGGAGAAATATTACAGGGAACATTTTACGAGCAAGAGATGCAAAAAGTTATTATAGATAAAAACAAAACATTTAAAATAGAAAAGATTTTATCTAGAAAGAAAAGACAAGGACGGGACATGGTGTTAGTCAAATGGGTCGGATGGCCAGATAAATTTAACTCGTGGATTTTGGAAAAACAGGTCATTCAGCTACCTTAGCAGATTACAAACACACGCATAAATGGATACAGAGGATTTTTTTGTCACCCTGCCCAGCAACATGTCTGAATTATTTTACCCCAGCAATACAATAGCAAACTTTAGAACGAAACTAGCCAAACCTTTACACTTTAAATCAGCATACGAGGTGGGTTTGATAGAAATACAATATCCAAAAACATGGAAATCTTTTTCATCAGAAGACTCAAAATTTGTTGTGTTTGATAAAAAATCCAACAAGAGGGTAGTTCTATCAGCGACACAAGGGTTCTATCCAACAATGTCACAGATATTAGCTGAACTAAACAGTTGTTTATCTGAAAACGACATGGGACACATTGAACCAACGAGAGACGTAGAATTAACTTTTCAAGGAAAACTTGCACAAATGTTGGGATTTATCCCCGGAGTGACTTTTAAAACTCACGAAGGAATTACAATGTTTAGATCTCAGCCGCAAACTAACACAGTGTTGACACAGATGCCGTATTTGGCACCACATCCTGCCGATATTAATGTAGGGATGTATAACATGTTTGTTTATACCGATATTGTTGATCATCAGACAGTAGGGGATAGTTACGTCCCTCTTTTAAGAATAGGACATATATCAGGGCCAAACAACCACATGATCACAAACACTTGACACACATTGACAGTATCGAGATTTCTCTCAAGACAGATCAGAATCAACACATCCCTTTTACGTACGGCAAAGTGATAATAAAGTTACACTTTCGACCCGTAAAATATCAATATTAGACAAGGAGTAAAAATGTACCATCCATATGCTCATAACGCAGATAAATACGTTGCATATTATACAGCCCAAGCGGGAGGTGATTTACCGGGATACAGTGGGCTCGGTGCACAGTACGGTGCAGGGTTAGGGGGTATCTTTAGGGGACTATTTAGATTGGCATTCCCCTTACTCAAGAAAGGATTTACATTTGCAGCCCTCATTTAAAGACGGCTGCTAAAAACATAGCTACGGATGTTATTACTAACGTCATAAACAGACGTCAAGAGGGGTCGGGCATAGTGACTGTGGCCCCCCGACCAATAAAACGACCTCCTGGGAAAAGAGGGAGTTCCCCACCAAAGAGGCGTAGCCGAACAACAAATAAGAAAACCCTTGCTAAGACTCGAAAAAATATAAAAGCAAGGAGTAGCAAGTCGACAAAACGTCAGAAGACAAGAGACATTTTCTAACAAGAATGTCGTTGGTACATAACCTGTCACAAGAGTGCGTTAAGTTGGAGCTAGACCTGTTTATGGTACCGTTAACACAAACAAACTTGTATTGAGAAATGCGTCTACATCGAATTCCCTCCTCTAGCGGCGATATCAGACTCTGCACCCCTCGAATTTTTCATTCCTGCTAGTACAGAGGACTATCTGGATCTAAACAATACGTTCCTGTACATGCGCGCAAAAATCACCAAAGCTAATGGCGGAAACCTGGACCAAGCAGACAAAGTGGGCTTTGTCAACTATCCCGGATGTACAATGTTTTCACAGGTCGACATATCGTCGGGGGACCGACTCGTAACGCAATCATCAAACACATATCCTTACAGGGGTATAATAGAGTGCCTTTTGAACTATGGAAAGGATACTCTGCAGACACAGTTTGGATCAGGACTATTTTGCATGGATACAGCAGGTCATATGGATGACGCAACGGGTGGAGGACGCAATGAGGGACTATTTAAAAGAATGGAGTACACGCTAAGGTGGTCAGCAGAGTGGAGCTAATATCCCCTTTGCATTCTGACTTGTTTTTTCAAGACAAGTTAATGATAAACGGAGTAGACCTCAAGATAAAATTCATAAGAGCTAAAAATGAATTTTGCTTAATGCACAACACTGTAGATGACTTTCGGGTTAACATTATGTCAGCAAGCCTGTTTGTAAAGAAAGTCACCGTGTCTCCGGCGCAACGGGTGGAGGACGCAATGAGGGACTATTTAAAAGAATGGAGTACACGCAAGGTGGCCGCGTAGTGGAGCTAATATCCCCTTTGCATTCTGACTTGTTTTTTCAAGACAAGTTAATGATAAACGGAGTAGACCTCAAGATAAAATTCATAAGAGCTAAAAATGAATTTTGCTTAATGCACAACACTGTAGATGACTTTCGGGTTAACATTATGTCAGCAAGCCTGTTTGTAAAGAAAGTCACCGTGTCTCCGGCTGTTAAGTTAGCCCACGCTAAGGCGTTAACGCATGGCAATGTTAAATATCCCATAGACCGAAGTCTGTCTTAAAAATTTTAGCTGCATCGACGGGCACTCGTGTTTGTAATCAAGAAAATATATTCTTGGGACAAATACCTAAATTTATTGTAGTAGGATTTGTAGATCATGAGGCATTTACAGGTAGCTATACGCGAAATCCATTTACATTTAACCATTATGATATAGAGTTTTTTATGTTTATATCGCTGACGGCCAGCAATATCCTTCAAAACCCTTTCAACCCAACTTTACCAGAGGGAATGCCATCAGGAGTATCATCAATTGTACTCGCGAACTGGAAAGTATCTTAAAAACAACGCTATGGCCATAACCCGCGATGAATTTTGTAATGGATACAGTCTGTTTTGTTTTAACCTGAGCCCTGATGAAGGATGCGGAGACCATATGTCGCTCATTAAAAACGGTAGTGTTAGATTAGAGGCTCGTTTTAGAAATCCGCTTCAACGCACGATAATTGCAGTTATTTATGCCACATATGATTCTATAATTGAGATATCATCAAGAAGACAGGTTCTCATTGACTTTTTCTAACTTTAACAAAAGGATAGTATGAATACGATAGAATTGTCAAAAGTACTTGACAAGGTAGTAAAGCAAGGCCTCTTTCTTGGAGTATTTGCTAGTGACCAGCTTCCTAAACCGGTTATTAAAAAGAGACCCGTCATGTTGGTGGTAAACACAGACCCCTCCTACCTAGGAGGACAACATTGGGTCGCTATCTATATTGACAAGCAGGGTGTGGGATCATTCTTTGACAGTTTCGGGAACTCTCCTGTATACTCACATTTTCCTGAATCCTTTTCTGTCTTTCTCAACAGTAATTGTAAGTCCACGCAACACTCTGTTAGACAAGTGCAAGATGTGAATTCTGTAGTGTGCGGACAGCATTGTGTGTTTTTTCTTTACCACATGGATAGAGGGTTATCTTACGACGATGTTATGACTAAATATAGTAATAAACTGTCATGCAATGATTTTATGGTGTGCAAATTTGTGAAAAAAATACGACCATCGGTTGTATGTGGACTCAGTAATTATGCAGAATGTAACCAATGTGTCCGAGTATCAGATTCTTTTAAATGTGCATGATAATATTAGAAGCTGTGTCTCGATCATTCAAAAATGATCACTAGATTGAACAGTGTACACAATGTTTTTTTGTTATTCTGATGATATAAATAAAAACACTTTGAAATGATAAAGTTATGTCTCTGTGTATTTATTTAAAACCAATATACAATTAAAAAAGTTATCCAATCCCTCAATCGCATTTTAGGAGACACAAAGGGACTTTTTTCATCGTTTGCTAATCGATGCCCTCTGCTAACAAGAGGTGTAGACGGTGATCCGGTAATAAGAGGAGAAGATTCCCCAGAAGTCTTTCTCTTAAACTCGTCAATTTTTCTCTTGACCAGTTGATTTGGTACAACTGATAAAGGTATATTCAGTATAGCCAGCGATTGCAGATATTCATCCCAACCCGTAGGTCTCTGGCTGTCAGACACATTGTGAGAAGCAGTCACTCCTCTTATCAAATCATACACATGAGACCCTTTAATGACATTACCCTTAAACACAAACTCCCCACGTTCAGTCCAAGCAGATATGTTTTTTGAGGAGGACATTTTATCCAAAATATGCTGAGCTTTATTCTTGCTGTTTTTTGGCATGTTTTTTAAAACTTCTTCAAAAACAAAATCTCTGAGAAGCTATAAAAACAGAAAAGGTGATCACACTTTGACTTGAATAAAGCATCTTTGACGAACGCTTTCAACAGGAAAGACAACCAAGTCTAAGCTTTTAAAAGTGATATTTCATGGGGCTCTAGTGAGCCAAGATGGAGTAAAGACGGATATTTTCAGTGCTCCTGCAGGCTTATCAACATTTTTGCTTTAAAAACCACAACTGCTCACTAATCGTGACCTAAATCGGTTTAATAGAGGTGTTGGACTGTAAAGAATTTCGTTCCAGTAGACTTCACTTGATAAATGGCGGATAAACTTCGCAAATTCAAATACGACGGTAACACGGCAAAGCTAATGGCTAATTCCAGATCCACGAGGCAGCGTACTCCAGAAGAGGACCCACAACCCAAGAGCCCTGGTATGTGTGAAGAGTTGAGAGCCGATATCCTAACCTCTATACGAGGGGAAATCTCTAAAATTATAAGGGAGGAAATGAGGAGTGCGCTGTCTGAAGAGTTCGCCACTTTCAGAGCTGATATCAACGCAGTGAGGGCCGAAATAGCCAGCAATGCCACCGCCACCCGTGCAGAAATCACCTCAGTAAAAACAGACATTGAAGATATGAAAGGTGGATTGTCTACATGGTCTGATGAGGTAAACACTCTGCAGACTACCGTGACTGAACTTCAGAGCGAGCTGGTTAAGATACGGGACAAGTGCGAGGACATGGAGGGGAGGATGAGACGCTGAAACATCCGCGATAGTTGGCGTTGAGGAACAGCCGAACTCCGCCAACCCTACAGAGGTTTCTAAAATTATTAGAGAAGCGCTCCAGATGGACCGGATGTAAAGTCGATCGCTCACAATCGAACAGCCAGCTCTGACGAAACCGGAGACGGAGAGAGATCTCGTGTGATCATAGCCAAGCTGCATTATGATGGAGACGCCGCTGACATCTTGAGAAGAGCCAGGGAAAAGCCCCGCTGACCTACAAGAGTAAAAGAATCGCAATCTTCCGGATTACACCACCAGTGTGGCTAAGGCACGCGCAGCCTTCTCCGATGCACGGAAAGCTTTACGGGACGGAGCGATGTGCGCTCGGATTACTTTACCCAGCAAGACTCAAAATCACATACAAAGAGGACAGTAAGGAGTTTCGGGATCCCGTGAAGGCCATGGACTACATACGGAAAACCATCCCCACTGCAATAACTGGAACTGAAACGTAAGCGAAGCCGCAAATGCTAATATGACACAATTCGGACCAGCAGATCCCAACTCTAAAATATTATTAATAATAATAATAATAAACTTTATTTTATAGAGCGCTTTTAAAAGCAGCTTCTCAAAGCGCTGTACATAGAATAACAATCCAAAGAAGAGTGCAATCCAAAGAAGAATATGACGAGTGAGAGTCAATAAAAAACAACAACGTTAAGAAAACGATATAAAACAATATAAAAACATCAACAATCGAAAGCAAGTTTAAAAAAGTGTGTCTTGAGGAGAGTTTTAAAAATGCCAAGAGTCTGACCTGCCTGAGTTCAGGAGGAAGAGAGTTCCAAAGTGGAGGAGCGTAGACAGAGAAGGCCCTGTCACCCATAGATTTTAAGCGTGATTGAGGAACAGTTAACAAGTTATACTGTGATGAGCGCAGACTGCGAATCGGGGTATAAGGAATTAATAGGGCAGATAAGTATTGTGGAACCAAGCCATGTAATGCTTTGTATGTCAACATCATGATCTTGTAGTCGATCACGGAACCTGACCGGAGCCAGTGTAAGGATTTCAAGACGGAGTTATATGGTCAAATTTCCTGGTTCCTGTCAGGATCCGGGCAGCAGAGTTCTGAACATATTGCAATTTATTGATTGTGATGTTAGAAACTCCGGCTAAAACGGCATTGCAATAGTCCAGACGTGTGACAACAAATTAATTAATCAACTTTTCAGCAACTGACAGGTTTAGCATAGGGCGTAGTCTGGCAATATTTCTGAGGTGGAAAAAGGATGCCTTTACAGTGCTCTGAACAAAAGAATCAAAAGTGAGGTTAGTGTCAAAAATAACACCAAGGTTCCTCACCTTAGTTTTAGTCTCGAGAACAGAGCCATCAACAAACAGGGACAGTGGAACCGCTTTGCAAATTTGATGACGGGAGCCTATAAGCATAACCTCAGTTTTCTCGCTGTTCAGGCAAAGAAAGTTATTGCTCATCCATGCTTTGACCTCAGAAATACAGCCAGAAAGATAACAAGCATCAATGTCTTCTCCTGATTTAGAGTGAATGTAGATTTGAGTATCATCAGCATAGAAATGATAATGAAGGCCAAGCGATTCCAGCAGATGCCCAAGAGGAGATAGATAGATATTAAAAAGTAGAGGGCCTAGAACTGATCCCTGAGGGACACCAAAAAGCACAAGGCAAGTGTCAGACCTAATGCCACACATAGAAATAAAATGGGAACGATCAGAAAAATAGGATTTAAACCAGTTTAAAACAGTCACAGACACACCAAATACCCTTTCAAGTCGAATGAGCAAGAGACCATGATCCACAGTATCGAAGGCAGCTTTAAGGTCAAGAAGAATAAGAAGTGAGGTAGCTCCGGAATCAGAGGCCGTCAATAAGTTATTGGTTACTTTGACCAATGCTGTTTGAGTGCTGTGAAATTTACGAAAACCTGACTGAAGGGGTTCAAAGAGGTTATTGGCTGTAAGATGATTACAGAGTTGAGAGGCAACAACACGCTCAAGTATTTTAGCCAAAAAGGGAAGATTGGAGATGGGGCGAAAGTTGCTAAAGTCATCCATATATTGTCTTTAGTGCTTAAATGCCAACTGTAATTGCGTTCAATTTCACTTATCTAAACTGATACGTTTGAAAGGTGCACACTTCTAACCTTGTTAAATTACTAAGTTATAATTAAGTTGTATCAATATTACTAGTAGATCCTATGCTGTGGTTAAAGTACTTCTCCTGCAGGAGCCTGAACTTCCACACTCTTAATTTCTCTTTTGTTGTTTTTGCACACATCCAATTCTCTTTCGGTTGTGTTTATTGCCGCTTTCTACAGTGGCTAGGGACTTAAACCCACTACCTTACATTAGGTTATCTATGTTCATTTTTTATTGTGTTTCTTGCGTTTTGATCCTTCTGTTCCCCGAGGATCTTACTGCTATTTTATTGTATCGTCTTGGTGTTCATCGTTCATGTTGCTCAAATGTTTGGTTCCACCCATCAAATGGCCGTCTCTGCCTCCAGCACAATACTATCACATATACATTTTTAAATTAAATCAGTTATGAGTACATTAACTGTAACAAGTTATAACGTGAAGGGTTTGCATAGTCCAATGAAAAGAAAAAAAGTATTGCTGCAACTCAGACAATCAAAATGTCAAGTAGCATTCTATCAGATGTGGAACATACAAAATTAAGCAAGTCATGGGCTGATAAAGTTTACTATTCGTCACATTGCTCTGGCAGGAAAAGGGGTGTGGCTATATTAATACATAGGCAAATAAATTTTACTGAAACGTTAGTACATAAGGACAAGGAGGGCAGATTTATTTTGGTAAATGGGATAATTGATGGAACAGCGGTATCCTTTATAAATGTATATGCCCCTAATGAAGATGTTCCAGGGTTTATCAAGTCAGTTTTCAATATGATTGCAGAGTACAGCTCCGGTCTGTTGATTGTTGGGGGGATTTTAATTGTGTAATGTCAAACCTAGATAGGCATCCGGCTTCTCAGACCCCCATATCTAAGATGGGCAAAATGCTTAAAAATATGTCTGTGGAAACTGGATTAGTGGACGTATGGCGATCCAAATATCCAAAAGACAGAAATTTTACATTTTATTCAAACCGACATGCATCTTACTCACGAATAGATTACTTTTTTACTTCCAAGGCTGAGCTACACAGAATTGAGGATATCACAATATTGCCCATCACAATCTCTGACCACGCACCTGTTACTCTCCAGTGGAATATAGGATTGACCCCATCGTTTAAGCAATGGAGACTTAATACCTCCCTTCTTAATGACAAGGAATTCATTGATTTTGTTAAATCTGACCTCAAAAATTATTTGGACATAAACAACACCCCTGACACATCTCCTATCATGTTGTGGGACTGTGCAAAGGCCTATTTAAGAGGTAGTATCATCTCCTACACCACAGCAAAAAAAAGACAAAAAGCAGCCAGAAATATTTAGAAGATAGAATTCGAGATCTGGATCTTCAACATAAAAAGACTAGAGCATCCAAAATTCTGAATGATTTGAATACATCACGTAGAGAGCTCCAAGATTTATTATCAGAAAAGATAGAAGGTAACCTTCGTTTTGCTAAGCAGCAGTATTATGAAAATGGAAATAGAGCGAGCAGACTTCTGGCCTTCCGACTTAAAAAACAACAGTCCTCAAACGTTGTTCAAAAGCTGAAATCGGGCAATAAATCCATCTTAAAACCAAAGGATATTGCTGAAACATTTGCTGAATTTTACAAGGTTTTATACCGAGACACTGACACTTGCAGTGATGAGAATAAAATAGGTGACTACTTACAAAATATACAAATTTCTGAATTATCTGATACTGTAGCTAAACAATTAGATAAGCCAATTCAAGTAGACGAAATTAAAAATGTTATCTTATCCCTTAAAAATAATAAGAGTCCTGGCCCCGATGGTTTCATAAATGAATTTTACAAATGTTTCATAGACATCGCTACTCCACTTTTATTGGAAGCATACCGCTTTTCTTTAGAAACTAAAACAATGGCACCATCCTGGTCTGATGCCACAATTGTTGTATTACATAAAGAAGGTAAAGACCCCACTGACTGCGGGTCATATCGGCCATTATCCATGCTAAATGGGGACGTACGCATTCTAACTGGTATTCTGGCAAGACGATTAAATGTCATAATAAATCAAATCATACATCCAGATCAAACCGGATTTATTGTCGGGAGGCACTATGGAAATAATCTGCGTCGTTTATTAAATATTATGTCTCACCAAAAAGAAAATAAAGCTATGACAGCTGTAATATCTTTAGATGCCCAAAAGGCTTTTGATCGTGTGTCGTGGAAATACCTTATTCAAACATTAAAGAGGTTTAAATTTGGGCCCAAATTCATAGATTGGATACATACATTATACTCATCCCCACAAGCGGCTGTAAGAGTTAATGGTTTCAGGTCGGCAAGTTTTAAGTTGGAACGCGGATGCAGACAAGGGTGTCCTTTGTCACCTCTTTTGTTTGCAATTAGCATCGAGCCACTGGCCCAGCTTATCAGGGACAATGATGAAATTAAAGGGATTTTGATTGGCACAGAGGAACATAAAATATCTCTTTATGCAGATGATGTACTCCTGTATTTGTCTGATCCTACATCATCAATACCACGTCTGAGGGAAATGATTTCTGTTTATGGCCATTTTTCTGGCTATAAAATAAATGTTGATAAGACAGAGGCAATGGATGTCAATAGCAGTATTCCATTGGGGGTTAAACAACAGAGCGGTTTTAGGTGGCCAAGGGAAGGCATTAAATACCTAGGCATCAATATTCCCCTCTCATTAAATGATTTGTATCACGTCAATTACACTAAAACACTGGATATAATTAAAAAAGACCTGGAGCGATGGTCGGCATTGCCTTTGTCCCTCCTCGGTCGCGTTGAGACCATTCGCATGAATCTGTTACCCAGATTATTGTATTTGTTCCAAATGTTACCAGTTGGCATACCTAAGTCCACGTTCGCTGAATTGGATAAAATTATATCAAAATTCATATGGCAAAGCAAGTGCCCTCGCATAAAATATGAAACACTACAAAGAAGTAAGACGGAAGGGGGTCTCAAGCTTCCGGTTTTAAAATACTATTTCTGGGCAGCTCAGTTAAAGCCTTTAATTTCATGGATCCAACAGGATTCTCAAACAAGATGGCTCAGCATTGAGCAAGCAAAGTGCTCAGTACCATTAAAGGTATTGCCATTTTTAGATATCCCAGTAAAGGAACTGCCATTGTGGACTAAAACCACACTTGGCATTTGGAACAAAGTGCGAGTTTCTTTCGGGCTACCGAGAGGTTTATCAATATTAACAAGCATTGGACATATTAAATCCTTCACACCCAATCTCTCGGACAAAAATTTTTCTAAATGGGCTGAACAGGGGCTTACATTTCTTCATCAGTTGATCGACAGAAACAATCTTATGTCGTTTGAAGAGTTATGTAGGAATTTTCATCTCCAAAAAAGTGATTTCTTTAGATATTTACAGCTGCGCTCTTTTTTGCTCGCACACAAGGACTGGGAAAAAGTACTAAATCCAACACCATTAGAAAACCTTCTAATCCATTACCAGAAAGGGGGAGGAGGAAAAAAATTTATAGCAAAGTTATATAGTGTATTTCTGTCAATGAACCTTAACGAAACCACTTGGACAAAACAAAGATGGGAGGCAGAGACGGCCAAAATAATCTCTGACGAGGCATGGGAGGGAGTCTGGATTGAGGCTCATAGAGTTACAAACTCAAATATGTGGCGGGAATATAAATGGAAAATTATTAGCAGATATTTCAGGACCCCAGATGTGGTTGCCAAGATGGATCCTAAAGTACCAAGCTTGTGTTGGAGAAATTGTGGCTCAGCGGTCCCCAATCATACACACATTTTTTGGTCATGCCCCAAACTTCAAAACTTTTGGGAAGAAGTGTACAGAACTATAAACCATATTTTCCCAGGAGTTATACCAAAGGATGTTGCAGTTGCGGTGCTTGGTATTATACCAGATGGTTTGCAAGGACGGGCCAAAGCATATCTGTTAAATGTCCTTTTTTACAGCTGCCCTGAAATGCATCACAATAAGGTGGATGCAGCTGGAGCCTCCTTCCTATGACTTATGGGTCCAAAAAGTAAGGGAATTGTATAAAATGGAAAAGATAACCTACTCATTAAACACTTTTAGCCTGCGCTGGGGCCCAGCAGAAGCTATGTTGATGTAAATAAACCCAACAAGTTTGTCTCTTGGCATATGATGTCTAGCTCTCCCTCCCAAAGTGTATCCTTATTTTGGGGTTGTATGACGATGAACCTACAATTGTGACTAAGATGTTTATTTATGGAAAACTTTATATTGTCAACATTTGTGTCATGTACCTTTAATGCATGGTTGTATCATTGCTCTGCAAAAATAATAAAAGTCTAAGTTCTAAAAAAAAACAAAAACAAAATCTCTTCCTTCTTGATTCTTCTGCTCTGAAGGGTGAAAATCCTCAGCGACAGGCATTGACAAAGTTAGCGTGTTTTGGTCTTTTTCTCCTTGTTTTACCATGGTGAGAAATCTCTGCAGGGCCATGGAATAATTTTTTGCTTTTACATGAAGATCTTCAGTCTTTTCATCTAGAATTTCTTTTATAGTACGATCCAGGTCATTCTCAACAGTTTCTCGAATAGACTCGTGTGGCGGAGGTCTTCTTAGAAGATTGAGTTGTTGTTTAGGTACCAGAAACATTTTTTGTGCATACTCCATAGTCATCTAAGTTTGTCTTGAAGCTATAAGACTCGTTATAAATGGCACGGCGATACTCAGGAGGGGTAGAAGAAAACCGCCAGACTGTTTGAGCATCGTCTTCTTTTTCTTTGAAGCGCAAACCTTTTTATTGGCAAGCAGTCTAATCCCCGCCTTCTTCTTTTGCAATTTTTGATACTGCGTCTTATTTAAAGGAATTTTACCTTTTAAAACATTGTAAGCTATCTCGCATAACGCTACCAAAAGGTATGGTGATGCGGATTTAATAATATTCCCTCTCTGTGATGGAGATTTATTTACTTCCTCTTAGGCACATACACAACAGGCAGGTCTGAATGCAAGTCAGTTCTGAGTCTGAAATCATCAGGTGTCTTAGCTTTAAAATCAATCTTCAAGTAACCGTAAGGAACACTCGTGGCGTCGTCGAAACAATCCATAAAAAAATGACTCTTCCCAGGAAACATTTGTCTAGCCATAAGCATGACTTGGTATTTATCTCTGGGGTTTTTAAACAAAACAACATAATTGGTATTCAAATTAATAGTACGGCTAACTTTGCCTTGAAAAAAACAAATTCTGAACCAGGTATAAACAACTTAGATTCCTATGATGCACATATTTTGTAAACACGTTTTGGACCTCCATGTTATTGCTAGCATCACTCATTAAGTCATCAATAATCAACAAATTGTTTTTATCTAAAGGTGTAACAATGTATCATCGCATAAAGAAGATGGTATGCCTTCAATGAAATTCACATTTCTAATTTTCAATAACTGGTCGTACAGCGGTTGCCAACACGAAAAAATATATACAACATTTTCAATCTGTTTTGAAATGAGCTTATCGGCATTTTCAATCAACATTTTCACAAAATATGTTTTACCGCTGTTTGAAGGACCTGACACAATTAGACTAAAAGGATGTTGTAATCTAAAATCAAAATCATCAGTGTCTCTAACAGCCATTTAAATACAGTAAAGTTCTCAGATCAGGAAAAACTCTGCGTACGGTGTACACTACTTGAAGTCTTTTGGCAAATGTTTTATTTTTTAGTTCGAAAGCCTTTTTATTTCTCAGATACTTAAATTTGTCTCTCAGTGTCAGTATAGTAGACAGGATGATCTCTGCTTAAATCACATCTTATTGTCTGAGCTCATGTGACGCAAAAGCGGATAAAGACCCGGTCCCAGAGTTAAGCACAGCTGTCAAGAATGTAAACTCGGTTTTATTAATAAACCAATCAAACTTCTGTTTTTAGGAGTCATGGGGTTAATAATCAAGATGTTGCAGGCAAAAACACACAATCGATCTATGAAAGTAACACAGAAGACGACAGTACAATGAGCAGAAATAAATTATCACGTTATAGATGGTAACAACGCTACATCCTAAATGGCGCTTCACATGGCTGAAGGCTGAAACGCTTTGAAGTGAATAGTCCTAAAACTGTGTATCGATACATTATCTCTGAGTGGTAGGCTGAAGCTTAAAGCATAAAGCCTTTCTAAATAATCAGACCCTTTTTTGATTGATACCCCTAAAGTTCGCTATAAAAAAGTAAAACAAATAAAAAGCCATACATATTTTAAGACAATATGGGGCGTGAACCATAACTGTGGATAATAAAGACAAACGGAGATTCTGTTTCTGCAAAAGAACACCTCAAATGTGTTGGACCTATTAACCAGAAATCATACTAATTACTTTGTGAGCGGCCTGTTTGTGTAACTTAAAAATACATGTTAAAATACTAGTGGAATGCGTTTGGTTTACTCTCTCTTCAAACGGAAGATATTAGTAGCTGATGTCATAAAGTTTTGCGTGTCCGTGACACTCGTACACTTTAGCAAGATTTCAGGGCACTTTTTTTTTTTTTAATAAATGAGAGCGATCTTTACCGCTCCTTCCTGCCATATAGCTGGAGTTTAAAACAAGAACGAAGAACAATCAGGCCCGCTAAACACTGCTAAAGATAAAGCATCTACGCTCTAGTTTCACAGTTTTATCCTGAAATTCCTGTTAGTCCGTCGTTAAAGTTTATACAGAGATAGACGGCGGCGAATATACATCCGCCTTCGCACGTTCATGTCAAACTGACACTTCTACCAGTGATCCTATTCTCATCCCCCCATCCGCAGTTACTACACACAGACTGCATACATAGGTTACCCTTCCCAGTTACACTATAGGCAATGGCATAGTCACAGTCGGGAGCCTTAAAGGTTAATTCACGTGTGTCGTAAGAACCACAGAAAAGAACGAAAAACACCCACTCACACATCTGAATAATTGTATTACCAAGAGTTTATAATGAACTAAAATATCATCAACCTATTTCATTATCAATAAGTCACGGGCTATTTCTTTTAACTCAACACGATTGGTTTACACTCTTTTCAATAAAGTGTTTTTTTTTTCACCTCTCTCTGTCAATGAAACGGTTTACACGTCATCCCGAGAGTTTCAGAAGAACAAAAATATTCATACAATCATTTGTAAACATCTTGTGAGAATCTCATGTTTTGTTGTTCTGTCACGTAATCAGTTTAAATCAAGAACGAAAAATCACTCGCAGATTTGAAACATGTTACTGAGAAGGTTTTAACTTAGGTCTAAAATAAAATGCTTCTCTCTCTCTGTCAATGAAACGGGATCGTTTTTGTAACTTTAAATACATGTTTAAACACAGACGGATTGCTTATGACTTACACTCTCATCTAACGGAGGGGGGATCCCTGATGATCCGCATCATGCGTGTCTCATTGAATTAGACACGTTGTTGCAGTACAACAGCCCCTAATACGGGCTATGTGTAAAAATAAATTGCAGCGCCGCTCACGACCATGTCTTCTCGGCTTTAAAGCATGGGCCGATTATGAAATGAATCGTTAGAGTTACTCTTGTAACGGTATCGCTGCCGCCCCTTAGTGGGCCTTATAGAAAGATAAACCCCGACAAACAATAACTACACTGTAGAAGAAGTATGTGCGGAGATGTCAAGAAATAAATTGCATTAACAATGAATCAATGAATCTCACACACACACCATGTCAAACTACTTCCACCACAAGAAGAAGTAAAGATTCTCTGCCCCATACACTCTAGACTTTCCCCCCCCCCAATGTAATAGTGAGGCATAATTTAAATAACATGTAGGTGTATTTAGCTAAATGATACATCATAAATTTTATAGGGTTTATAAATGTTTGTGAAACACGTAAGGATTATAATATACTATATTTTAATTAATATAGGTAACTGTAATGTCATGAATTTTATAGGGTTTTCCTAACGGCCTGTTTTGCGCAACCCCCCATCCGCCAACCCCGCTTCATAAAACCCCCTCCCTAATAAATAGCGCGTTCACGAGAGCGCGCGGGGGAGGGGGGGTTTGCGGGAGCGCGCAAAGCTGGCAGTGATATACTACTCATGTGAAGCAGCTGACGTACATTTACTTTATTAAGATATAGTTGATCAATAAAAAAACATATTAAACTAAATTGTACTGCTGGTATTTTCTTTCTGTTGATCATAAACTGCAGATTTATCATGTATCATGTTTATTTATCATGTTACTGATGATGTACACACTACAAGCTGCAGTATAAAGAAGCTCTGTAAGAATTAAGGTCGAATTAAAATTGAAATCAGTTTGAGGAGTTTTTTCTAAAAAAGAAATAAAACAACAGATCCAAACCTGAAATAACTCAAAAGACTCAAGAACATCAAAAACTAGAACTGCTTATGAGAAAAAGAGAAAAGTGAAACGCAGCATTTGGTGGATATAAACTACTGTACAATGTTGTTTGACTCCAGATGTTGATAACCTGGATAAGTTTGTCTCCTGATGACCTGATACAGTTTCAGCATTTTCTTGCAGATTAAACTTTATTTAAGAGGCGGCTCAGCTAACACACTACTACTATTTCTTTTTGAAATGCCACAAAGAAAGCATCAGTTTAATCTGATTATTTACAAAACAACATCAGCAAATGATCTGTTGAAATCCATGAAGAAGTCAAATGAATATCTAAAGCAGGAGTTAGCACCTTTAATACATTTAGACTGAACAAAACTAAAGTCAATCCTGAACTGAACAGAAGATCCAGAAATCTCTCAAACTCAAACTGATGTTTGATGATGATTAAAGTTATGGAATCCCACAACAGGAAACAACATGTGATTCCCAAAGTGGGGGTCGGGACCCCCCAGGGGGGTCGCGAGCCAGAGGGGGAGGGGGGGTCGCAAGTTGATTTCCAGAAATAAAATAAAAATTTAAAAACAATTAGAAATAGCATAGCCATGATTAGCCATGATTGTAACACAAGATAAAACTAGTGTTGTGGGGACAGCCCAGCTGACGGTGAGTGTCCTGTTTCCTTTTTTTATTATTATTATTTTTCTTTCACTTTTATTTCTCCCATTGGTTTTGCTCTGCTTGACTCTGTGTTCTCCCCCGTCCTCTCTCTCCCTCCGCTCCTGAGCCCAGCCGACTACCCGCACCTGCACCTCGTCAGCTACCTCCCCTGTCTGCCACACCTGCCAGTAATCACCTCGTCCCAGCCTGTATATCTACCCCGGATCTCCACACCATCTTCGCTTGATCGTCGTTGCTCCCAACCCGGTGCCAACCTCTCGAGCTCTAGTTCTTGATCTCCTTTTTGTCAGTCTCCAAGTGTTCTCCGACCTAACCCTGTCCCTTTGCTCTTCACTCACCCCCGACCACCGTTCTGTCCGCTGGGCTTCTCCTCCGGTCCTCACCTCTCGGGCTCTCCTCACGGCGCCCCCCCGGCTCCCCCCACTCCTCGCCTCTCTACCTGCGCCTCACCTGCTCCTCGGTCCTCCGCGTCCACGCTCCCTGGTGTCCACCTCTCCTCCCTGTCCGCTTCCCAGTTACCTCAGAGTAACCTTAATAAAGCCTTTTTCCTTTGAGTGTTGCGTTTGGGTCCGTTCTGTCCAGTCGAAATAACAACTAGTGGCTAAATTTACAATAAAACCGAGCTAATAAATAAAAAGGGAACAGCTCTTTTAATTTTCTTTGACCACTCTGACCCTTTACGACATATTAGTGACAGAATCAGTTGTTATTTTGTGTTGTCAATATGCTCGTGTTTGGATACGCCTATAGTGCGTGCGCGGTTGCGCGCAATGTTAATATACGTTCATAGTGGGGGGTCGCGAGTCACTTGCACCGTTACTTTGGGGGTCGTGGGCTGAAAGTTTTGGGAACCCCTGGTATAGTGGATCCTTGACACTATACTAGATGATGCAAACAGTCTGAAAGGAAAAGTTGGAACAATAAACTTACATTCCTGAACGTCACAGAGAAATCTCAGTGGGACAGATTTTGATATCAGTGGTTTTAGCATCACCAGCTGCACCAATACCAAAATACGGGAACCTGCAAATGTATGCAGACGACACTGTTGTTTACACACATGCAAAAAAAGCTGAACTGGCAGTAGCCAAGTTAACAAGTACATTGAAAATGATCTCGGAGTAAAGTCTTAAAGGAACACTCCGACTTTTTGGGACTTTAGCCTATTCACCTTATCCCCCAGAGTTAAGTCCATAAATACCTTTTTCATCTCTGTGCGTGCTATAAGTCTGTTTGACGCACCCACCGCGAGCCTAGCTTAACACAAAGACTGGATGTACATGGTTGCAGAAAGCCTACTAATCCAAATAAGTGAAAAAATAACGCAAACATTTTCCTATTTCCAGGTTGGGATTTGTATAGTCATAGAGTGTACAAAAAACAAAGTCATATGAGATACAGACATATTTTAATCATATAAATACTGGGAACTATATTCTCTGCTACTTGGGCGGAGTGAGAACCGCAGCACCTGAGATGCGCCGTCATAGTCCAGCTGGACTCTGATCCTCTGAAGACTCTTCTTCACTCTGACAATATTACCATGTCCATCAGTGTATTTTCCACTGCGATGCCGTAAACACCAGAATCCATATTCTGGTGAAGCAAATCTCTCTCCCTTCCTGTCAGCTGACTCTTTAGCCAAACCTACAGTCCAGTCAGGATGGTCTTCCACCTCCACCTCCCAGCTGTGTTTCCCTGAGCTGAAGCCCTCAGAGCCCAGAACATTTGCGAATTTGGTGAATCTCTCTGGATTGTCAGGAAGCTGCTGCTTTGTGTCTCCATATCTCACACTGGTCAGATCATCAGAGAGAAAGAGCCAGCGGTTTGCAGTGTTTGGGTCCAGAATGACAGGACTGAAGTGGACCTTGTCCTTCATCTTCTCCCAGACTCTGAAGGACAGGTTGCCCAGGTGTTTGGCCACATCTATCAGCGCTCCTGAGAGCAGCTGTGGATCTGACAGTGAGCGCTGGACTCTGGCTCTGGTCTGAGTGGCTTTATAACTGCTGAGGAATGGCACGCTGTGTTTCTGCAGCTCTTCTTCAACAGCAGAGATACTGTCTGACAGAGAGGAGATCTGCTCCTGAATCTTCTTCATCTCTCTGCTCACAGTCTTCCTCCTTCTGCTCCTCTTCCTCCCTCAGAGCTGCCAGTCTGGACTCCTCTTCCTCTTTCAGGAGCTGGTGGAGCTTGTTGAACTCTGCTCTGATCTGCCTCTCTGTGGACAACAGCTGCTTCTTGGACTGTTGAATCACTTCATTGTATGTTTCCTCCACTTGTTTGTATTTGTCCCTCTTGTCCTGCAGAGACTCTAAGTCAGATTTCAGCTGCTCCTTCAGGTCCCTGACTGCTTGTTCTACAGGAACCACCTTGTGACTCTGGTGGAGAGAAAAATCACAGACAGGACACACAGCTCTCTGCTCGTCCTCACAGAACAATCTAGGATGTTTACTACACACCACCTCCACCTTCTTCTCTTCTTTTTCTGTCTCAAATGATCCAGCTTTCTGTCTCCCAGCAAAGGAGTCAGCCAGTTCCTTCAGTGCAAAGTTCATTCCTAGAGTATCCTTTGAGCATTTTCTGTTACAAATGGGACAGTTTTTGTTTTGAGCTTGTTCCCAGAATTTCTGCAGGCAGCTTGAACAGAAGCTGTGGTTGCAGCTCAGAGACACAGGATCTCTGAAAGTCTCTGAACACACGTGGCAGTTCAGGAAACTTTCAACAAGAGCAATTTTCTCAGCCATTTGATACTGAAGTTCTTTTTCAGCAGACTCACCAAGTGAACGTCTCTTCCCTTCTGTAAATAACTTCAGAGTATGGTCTAGACCTGCTCTTTATGAAAAGCGCTGTGAGATAACTGTTGTTGTGATTTGGCGCTATATAAATAAAATTGAATTGAATTGAATTGAATTCCCTTGATTGTTTCAAATACTCCAAACGTGTGTTTTCCAGCAGAGATCTCTCACCCTGTGATGGCGTCTCAGCTCTCTTAAACAATGTCCAAATCTACTGTCAGTTTAACTCTCACACTCGCAGTCTATGATCTCTCCTCTGTCACGGGCTGAATGAACAGCAGGAAGTGTTGCCATGTAATCTTCTCACCAGCAGATGGCGCTGTCAGGATGTCTGTCAGAGTCAGTACAGGACAGTTTCCATGTACAGGTGTCTGTAGGAGACAAACACAAAAGGAAAACTGGGTATAAAAAATGTGATGTGTAATTTTCTTTCACTAAAAAAAGAATAAAAATGCTCATAAAATACCAAACTGTGTTTATTGAATCCAGCTGAACTAAATATAGAACAAGCTGTTATCATGAAAGCAAAGGAAAGCTTTTGTTTAAATTTCATTTCATCCTGTTCTCATCCCTCAATAAGCCTCTGTGAAATTCACAGGGTAAATATTTTACATTTATTCATTTAGCTGACGCTTTTATCCAAAGCAATTTACAATTGCTAAACATGTCAGAGGTCACAAACCTCTGGAGCAACGAGGGGTTATGTTTCTTGCTCAGGGACACAATGGTGGATGGGTCATATTGGGGAATTGAACCTGGGTCTCTCACACCAAAGGCATAGTGTCTTATGTGAAATTCACAGGGTAAATATTTTTAACAACATTCACTATTATTAGCCTTCTGTTTTTGTAAACATTGTGTTACAGTAAATGTACAAATAATAATCATGATACATCCATCCATCGTCAACCGCTTATCCTGCGTACAGGGTCGCAGGGGGGGCCTATCCCAGCTGGCATAGAGCGAAAGGCGGGGTACACCCTGGACAGGTCGCCAGTCCATCGCAGGGCCTAATCGTGATACAGAATCCAGAAAATAAAAGTCTTTCAGTCGAGGTCTGTTTGTTTTACTTTCTGGCACATTTTCTCTCCCATTCATTCATTCATTCATTCATTCATTCATTCATTCATTCATTCATTCTCTTCTCCCTCTTATCTACATTAAGAATTACACGACTTGAGTCCTGCATTAGTCAGTTAAATCCTGCATTAGCTGTTTTTATCATTAGAAGATAAAAACTGCAAATTAATAAATACATGATCAAGTCTTGACTTTAAAACATCTTCAACGTGGCCAAAAATGTTATCACTATATAAAATTTCACATCATTTTGATGTGGATAATTTCCACAATAGCTGACAAATCATCTTTCAGGTTTAAAGACTGATTTTTGCTCCTGAGTGAAAGTTGAAGGAATTTTCTTTATGATCAGAACAAACATTTGTTTCCAAACAGTGGATCTCTTCACAAATCTGAGGCAAAATATTCAAAACAATCATGATAAAATCTTTTTTCAACAAACATGCATGAGTGAAATTAATGAAAATCTTTTCTCCCTTTTTCTCAACAAAATGAAAATCATAATAGAAAGTGTTGATTCGTTTGTGATTCAAATGATTTAAATCAAACATTTACTTAACATTTGTTATATTGTTACTGAAGAAAATTAAATCGTGATAATTATCATTACTATTTCATTGCCCAGCCCTACCAGAGGCCTGTACCACGAAGCAGGATTTGAGCTCATCCAGGTAACTTCGGGGTTAACCCTGGGTTTGAAATAATAAATTTTAATATGAACGTAGGCTGTTTATTTAGGTTAGTATAGCTTTCTAAGGCCGACTTAGATATAACTCCAAGATTTCTCACAACGGTGCTGGAGGCCAGGGCGATGCCATCCAGGGAAACTATATCTTTAGATAATGTGTCACGGAGGTGCTTAGGGCCTAGAACAATAACTTCAGTTTTATCTGAGTTTAACATTAGAAAATTGCAGGTCATCCAGGTTTTAACATCCTGAAGACACATTTGAAGCTTAGCTAACTGATGGGTTTCATCTGGCTTGATCGATATATATAACTGAGTATCATCTGCATAACAATGAAAGTTTATGGAGTGTTTCCTGATAATATTGCCTAAAGGAAGCATATATAATGTGAAGAGGATTGGTCAGAGCACAGATCCTTGTGGAACTCCATGACTAACTTTGGTATGCATAAAGGACTCATCGTTAACATGTACAAACTGAAATCGATCTGATAAATAGGACTTAAACCAGCTTAGAGCGGTTCCTTTAATGCCAATGAAATGTTCTGTTCTCTGTAATAGGATCTGATGGTCAGTGGTATCAAATGCAGCACTAAGATCACGTAAAACCAATACAGAGACAAGTCCTTTGTCTGATGCAGTTAGGAGGTCATTAGTAATTTTCACCAGTGCTGTCTCTGTGCTATGATGAGCTCGAAATCCTAACTGGAAATCCTCAAAAAAACTATTGCTATGTAGAAAGTCACACAGCTGTTTGGCGACTGCTTTTTCCAGGACCTTAAAGAGAAATGGAAGGTTAGATATAGGTCTATAGTTGGCTAAAACGTCTGGATCCAGGTTGGGCTTTTTCAGAAGAGGTTTAATTACAGCTACTTTAAAGTACTGTGGCACGTAGCCTGTTGATAAAGACAAATTGATCACATCCAGCAGAGAAGTGCCAACCAAGGGCAAAACTTTTTTAAGCAGCCTAGTCGGGATGGGGTCTAAGAGGCAGGTAGATGGTTTAGATGAAGAAATTATTGAAGTTAGTTGATAAAGATTGAGGGAAGCAAAGCAGTCTAAACATATAACTGGTTTTACAGCTGTTTCTAAGGTTCCTGAGTATAGAGCTAAGTCTGTGCCAGTTGAGGGCAGGTCTTGGTGGATTTTGTTTCTAATAGCTAGGATTTTATCATTAAAGAAGCTCATGACGTCGTAACTACTGAGAGCTATGGGAATACTTGGCTCAATAGAGCTGTGACTTTCTGTCAGCCTGGCTACAGTGCTGAAAAGAAACCTGGGGTTGTTCCTATTTTCCTCTATTAATGACGAGTAGTACGCTGCTTTGGCATTACGGAGGGCCTTCCTATACATTTTAAGACTATCTTGCCAAATTAAACGAGAATTTTCCAGTTTGGTGGAACGCCGATTCCTCTCGAGTTTCTGTGATATTTGCTTTAATTTTCGAGTTTCAGTATTATACCATGGAGCTAACCGTCTTTGTTTTAGTATTTTCTTTTGTAGAGGGGCTACAGAGTTGAGTGTTGTTCGCAGTGAGCCTGCAGCACTATCAACAAGATGATCGACTTGGGAGGGACTGAAATTCGCGTAAGACTCCTTTGTTAATTTGATACCTGATAGTGAATTTAGAGCCGATGGGATTGCATCCTTAAATTTAGCTATAGCACTATCAGACAGACATCTTGTATAGAAATTTTTGCCCAATGGAGGATAGTTCAGCAATACAAGCTCAAAAGTTATCAAACAGTGGTCACATAAAGAGGGATTCAGTGGGAACACTATTAAATGTTCAATTTCAATACCATATACCAGAACAAGGTCGAGGGTGTGGTTAAAACAGTGAGTCGGTTCGTGAAAACTCTGAGAGAAGCCAATTGAATCTAAGAGAGAGATAAACGCAGTACTAAAGCTGTCATTCTCAACATCCACATGAATATTAAAATCCCCTACAATAATAACTTTGTCCATTTTAAGGACTAAAGTTGAAAAACTCTGCAAATTCAGAGATTTGTGGGCTCAAAAGGTGGGACGGTGAGTTTTCAGCAGCCTAAATGTTGAGATTCTGTCCTTCAAACATTGTTTGAGCACATTTTATGGCATGAAGGGATTTTTCCGTTTCATTGCTTTATGAAGTTAATTTAGAACAACAACAACTTTTGACTGTGTTAAATAAATTAATCTCATTTTTAAAGTTTTTTAAAGTGAGGGAGAACGGCCGAGTCTTTTAACGTGAAACGCCGACACACAGCCGAGCTGAAAGAATACGGCTGATATTTTCTGCACTTCTTACCGGGGTAGATCTCCATGGTAACTGATGCTGAACGGCTAACCTGCTCCGGAGCAGGTTATGTACCACATAAGAGCTCAACTCTGTGAAAACGCTGCCTACTGACCAATCAGCTCTCTGGAAAAACATCACCATCTGTAGGAAATCCCACAGACTGTTTTAGCCAATAGGCTGGTTGCAGTGGTGATGTGGAGAAACTCTTGACTATGATGATCCTACAGAGACTGATTAAAAGCCTCAGGCTAATGTTGCCTACAGGTTTTTACAGTACAGCAGGATCAGCCTACTTACTGCCTTTAAATGTCTTTAAGATTTTTTATTTGCTCCCAGTCCGTTTCACACAGCCTGATGCAGCCTTTAAAATAAATGGATTTTATTTTTCTTATGTGAGGCTGAATATGATGAACAGTTTGGTATTGAAATAATAAATTTTAATATGAACGTAGTCTGTTTATTTAGGTTAGTATAGCTTTCTAAGGCCGACTACAGAGATGTCATGAGTTTTCAGCAGCCTAAATGTTGAGATTCAGTCCTTCAAACATTATTTGAGCTCATTTTATGGCATGAAGGGATTTTTCCGTTTCATTGCTTTATGAAGTTAATTTAGAACAACAACAACTTTTGACTGTGTTAAATAAATTAATCTCATTTTTAAAGTTTTTTAAAGTGAGGGAGAACGGCCGAGTCTTTTAACGTGAAACGCCGACACACAGCCGAGCTGAAAGAATAAGGCTGATATTTTCTGCAGTTCATAAGAAAACTTTTTATCAACGCATTATTATAGACTACGCCTGTTCATTTAGAAATTCACACTGTCTGTGATTTTCTGTCTCCCTGCATGTGTCAGTTTCAGCCGTGCTGCTGTCGTATTTCTGTAGTGTTACAGTTTAATCCTCGATCGTAAAATATGACGCTCTGCTGACAGTGGACCTGTTCATGTCTGTTTGGTCATCTGCTGCTAACACCGCCTCTTTTATGTGAACGCGCTCCCGGCTGGATCGGGAAACCCTGGGTTAATTTACCGAGTTGATAAGCAGCTTCGTGGTGCCGCTTATCCAAATCGGGATTGTTAGAATTTCTGAAGCCAGAAAGTGTGTGAGTGTGTGTTTGTGTGTGTGTGTGTGTGTGTGTGTGAGTGAGTTAGTAAGAGAGACGGTGTGTAGCTTAATTTGTAATATTATTTTAAATAATTTATTTATACCACAACTACCTTTATTTTTTTAAATAAAATACAGCAAGAAAGTGTCAGACACTCGTGCATGAAGTCAAAAAAACTGGTTAGATCAGCTGACAGTTAAAAAAAAAATCTAAAAAAAAGAAACTCATTTCAGCCGAGTATCCGGCTCAACTCTTGCAAACACGTTATCAACAATCAAGCACCGGAAACATAAATGAGTCAATACACTTACCTTTACTTATTAAAATAAAACATTGAATACATGCATTCATTAAGTATGGAACATAGGCATCTATAATAGGTACTCTATGCTGTAGTTATTTGTAAACCTGTGGCTTACTTCTATTTAAAACTAGTATTTTGCTGGACCCAGAGCAGACAGCTGCTGCAGCAGAGTCAAGTGCATTAGAGGAAGACTGAAATGACAGAACCACCGTGACACAGATGCTGCCAGTTTCTTCATTTTGTGGTTTTATTAAACATTAAAATAAGAGGAACCAGTCCAAGTGTGTCAGATACACACACACACACAACTTTACACCACATAACCAAATTCACACGCTGCACACATATGCAACACTTTAGCAGACTTTATTTTAATTCACAATTAATTCAAGGGATTTAAAAATGTTAGACTCTGTTTTTACACACACACACACACACACACTCACTATTTACTGCTACTGTTTATGGTTTTGCTAGTCATATATTCTATTGCCTTCAATGCTGCTGTCATCACTTTTTGTATTCATGTATATTCCAATGTTGAGAGCAGTCAGTGAGAAACATTTTGCTGCAATCTTTACATCACTTACTGTGTTCAATAACTACAATGTTGGTGGAATCAGTACAGCCAGAGACCCCTGGGACAGGGAGGAGTGACGCAGGAATAAAACAGTCACCAATGTACTTTGGGTTTGTAATAAAATCTACGGGAGTACTTTTTACTCTATGTGTAAATTTGTTATAAGTGTGTTTTCTTTTAAAAGTAGTCAATATATATACAAATTGATTTAAGTGGCCGGTGCTGAAACTGATCTCAGATCAAACGCCGGGGAGCGCACACACTGCAGCACTTGCTTTGTTGTGCAAAAGTGTCTCCAATTTGTTTAACAAGGGAGAAAAATAATCCACAGCTAGTTGGACTCAATCTTACAAACTTCCTAACAGTTGTCCTGCACAGTACCGACTGAGCTAAGCATGCACATAAGTATATAAGGATTTGAAATAATTTGACTTTGCTCTGGCCGCCATGCAACGTCTCGAATAAACTTTGGCCCAATGCTAGACTTGTTTGCTGACCCCTGGCCTATAAGATAGCTAACTGAAAATGAATAGCCTATGTTCATATTAAAGTGTATTTCAATATCCCTACCAAACTGCTCGTAATATTCAACCTCACGTAAGAAAAATGAAACCCAGAGCTCTAACGAAAGGGGCAAGCCCCTCCCTGTGAGTGTGACAAAAGGCTGAAAGGACATTTAAGAAGCACACCAAACTTATCTGTCAGCTGAACATGATGGATGAACTGGATATCTATGTTAATGAAGAGAAACCATCAGAAAATCCTGGCAAAAAGAAGAGACGAGTAAATTGTTCAGAAGACACGATCCAGACTGAGCTAAACAGCACTGGACCTACACGCTCAGGTAATGAACACATGCAAACAGGTTAACCTGTGCACACACTATAATAGCATGATGACTGCAGGTTCATGCAAATATGTGAATATTCTTTACTGATCAGCTCACACAAACACAGAATAGACTTTATTTTTAGCCTTTAGATTCTGCTGCTGGGATATACAGTCCCCTCCTCAAGAACTGGAACGGTGAGGCAAATTCAAAAAACTTTGTTTTTGTTGTTCACTGAAGACATTTGGGTTTAAGATCAAAAAGACTTTAAAGAGTTCAGAATTTCAGCTTTCATTTCCTGGTGTTCACATCTAGAAGTGTTAAACTACTTAGGACATATCACCCTTTGTATTAGACCACAGCATTCTGAGGTGAGCAAAAGTAAATAACCTTAAAGTAAATAACATTTAATATTTGGTTGCATAACCCTTGCTTGCCATAACTGCCTCAAGCCGGCGACCCATTCATTCTTCATTTGTGATGCAATTCCAGGCTTTTACCGCAGCTTCTTTCAGTTCCTCTTTGTTTCGGGGTTTTACTCTCTTCAGTCTCCTCTTAACACTAGAACCACCAATGGGTCAAATTTACCCACGGCTGTTTTTTTGATTGTATGTATCTTTGTTTTAATATAATATTCAAGTACTCCAGGCTCTGAATTTTCTAAAAGTGTTATGTAGCAACCGCTATTGTTAAAAAAGTTAATATAAAGCCAGATTTAAAAAATGGGCATTTATACCTATAAGAGCCAGCAGGTAAAATTTACCCCTATAGAGAAAACAGCGCTGTTCATGTTGTGCGTTTAGATAAACATTCAAAGTTGCGATTGGCAACGCCTTTCCCACTACAGACACCTGCCAAGCGCAGTGAGTGAAGGAGAGTCTGATGCTGGGGGCTGAGCGATGTGTCCTGGGTTGATTTTGCATCTGATTCTCCAGTGTAAATGACACCTTTGATTATGCATGATCATTTTTTACTTTTATTATAGCCTACTACATGTTGTTCTTCAACCAGACTAATGGTAATGATTTATGTTTTTCTGGTTTGTTGTAGCCTACAGTTAGGCTACTCATTAATTTTAAATTGTAAACTACTTGACTTTTTTTGATCTGTAATGAAATTAAGCATTAATCAATAATTCAGTTTAAAGGGCTCTCACACAGCTGAGGGCTTAATTTTTCTTTCCCTTTGATGTAAACTTAAGCATTATGTTCACTGCTGTGAGCGGAGGTCAGGAGCACAAAAAACCCTCAACATTCGAATCTCTAAATTAAAAATCAAATGTGTACTCAACGATCGAATATTCAGGTCCAGCCCTGCTAGATGCTTATTTCTTTTGACAAATATGTAAAATGATGATTCTGCTTACAATATTTAGAGGCTGTTCTGGCCTTTACACAATACTGAATACTTTGTCTAATGAGGACCTTTCAAGCAAAGCAGGACATTATGTCTGTGACAGTTTTAGAATCTGCTCTGCATGATACAATCAACAAACAAATGACTAAAAGCTTGTCCTGTACATCATACTGTACTTGTAAGGAACTTTTCTTCCTTTTATTCTTTGTTCCCCTGACAGCGGCCTGTTACTAGTTCTCAACTAGACAAGATTATACAGGTTATGTCTTTGCAAAAGTGCTGTTCACAAACTCAAAGGTTGGAGAAACACAACTTTCACTGAGAAAAGCTAAAAGCAATAATGATTTAAATATGGGGATAACAGTGCAGGTATTCATGGTGTTGCACAAAAAGTGACAGAAATCGATGAGTGAAGAAAAAGAGAAGAGAGCATGATAAAGAAGTTCAGACTTTCTCACCTCCCACTCTATCATGAAAAAAGTGGATGTTATTGTTGGTTTCAGAAAGTCACTGTTGTGGTTGGACGCAGACCACATCCCTCCCACTCAACAAGCAGTTCTAATGAATCATTCTGGTCCCTGAAGATCTTTAGGGACACGACGTTTAATGTCTTTGAAAGGAGGTATCCAAATCTGTTGATTTTCTGTTTAATCCACATAATTTTCTCTTCACCTTTGTGTTTACTTACTGTAATAAGTCTAATCAGACTGATAAGTAGAGATGCTCACAACTCTTTGAACTAGAGTCCATGTCAAGTCTGAAGTCACTCGTTGTTATGAATGTTGTATCCAACCCATTCTCACTCCCAAGTCGTCCCATATGGACGCATGTTCAATAGCCATAGTGGTCAGTTTGTGACGCACTAGGGATCCCTTTGCCGTCATAGTTCGATGTATTGGGGGAAGCTCTGTAGCTTGACGGTAAAGGTGGGTATATGATATTTACCACAAAATACTGAGTAAAGTGTAATTTTTACTTCTGCATCAAATCAATGGCATAGGCTACAGGGCTAACCTGTCCACCTCCTCCAAAATGTAACTACACGTCGAGTCAACACAGACCGTAAGCACTATGATCAGTCGGCTTGGTAGACTACCAATAATTCTGAGCCAACAGGAAGTGGTCCGTGCTTTGAAGTAACTTTTACTAGCGGCCAAAATGGCAGCTGTAACACAGTGAAACAATATATTTGACCGTCACAACCCGAGCGAAATTACTCATTTTACTGTCTAAATGTGATCCATTTGGTCGATTTGAAAAGGGTGTACCAGCTGCTCGTATACAATTTTAACACCATTCACGTTAGCAGAGCACTAAACCGAAGTTTAAAATCAGAAAATCGGATGCCCAACGCACAAGTATAAATGCCTGGCTACGTGCGTAGCCTATGGCGTAGCTACGCATATAGATCCTATGTAGGAGTAAAAATCAAGGTTAAGGAGGTGGTTGGGGTAAATGGAGGGCCAGAACCTGGACTTCGAGCCAGGAGACCGGGGTTTGTGTCCTGTATGAAACATTCAAAAGTCAACATTAAATTGGGTCCATGGCAATCTTTGGGTCCACTGAAACTCCAAAACACTACAGAGAAGCCAGGACATGTCTGTCTGCAGGCCACTTTGATCCAGTTATACTCTGGACCCACCTGCGTGTTTACAGGTGGACAGAGGTTCCTGCAAATCACTTGGGCGCAAGACTTAAGACCACTTCCTTCACTCTGTTCAATCTCACTCACTCTAACTTTTAACTCAATAACTGACTCATTTCTCACCGTGTAAATATTTAATTAAAAGCGATGGTAAGAAAAGTTTTGAGTCTTAATTTAAAAGAACTCACAGTTTCGGCAGAACTGCAGTGAAGAGTGAAGGCCGAAGTACAACGTTTATCATCCAAAATGGCCCAACACAACATATCTGAGAAGGAAAAGGGGGCAAACCTTTTAATGGGCTGAGTTGGGAGTTGCACATGCACAGTTCCTAGTTAAGGACTACTAGCCAAACAGAAACAGAGTAGGGCGGGTCAGCCAAAAGACAGTAAACAGCTTTGGTTCAGTTGTAGGCTACATGGACTGGAGCAAGAGTTTGCTGAGTGGTGAGTTATTAATCTGTAACTATATTATCTTTCATCCATAAAGTTTTAACTGAGCTCTGTCTCTACATCACAGTAACAACTTTATGTCTGTTGACTGAGGGTAGCTAGTGTTTGGAAGGTAGATAACAGGTGTGTGCTGCAGCTCAGTGTTTTTCCACCGTTGTTTTTGAGGTGGTGAGCGTTATTTGAGGCGTGATTTGTTGTGACGTCACAGCAAAGCGTAAGAAAAGGCTGACTACAAACGAGCTGTTTTCAGGGAGTTCAGAGCAGTGTTTTCTGTGGGAGATGGACGTTCCCTTTGGGCTGGACTTTGGGCTTTTTCACTTTGCGAACCAATTAACAAGCAAAAAAAGTTATATAACTTAATAACAAAGAGGAGAAAGCCAAAAAGCATAATACCTGCTTTTTAAAATATGGAAAACAGGATAAAATACATTTTAAAGAGTTGAATAGGATATAAAAACAGGGTAAAACAGGACAGTAAAAGTCACTTTGCAGCTCACAACATTAATCCACAGCCTTACATTTGATTTATTTAAAGGCAGTGAAAAGAAAAGTCACAAGTCTTGATTTAAAAGAACTGACAGTTTTCTGGGAGTTTATTCCAGATATATGGGGTAAAATAATTCATCTCACCTTCTAACAGGGGAGACAAGGAGAGAGATGCTGGATTCTTCCTTTTGGCATAAAATAATTAAACAAACATGGTTGGGTACACTACATTTGCTATGGTTGGAATCTATTGTGTATGAAGCAACGACACAAAGCTTGATTTAATCTTATTTATTTAAAATTAAAAAATAATGGAAGATGTCTCTTAATTTCAGATGGTGGAGATCAAAGAGTAAAAAAGAATTTCTGCAGAGCTGCTGCAGTGTTTCTAGGTCTGCTGTTCCTTCTCCTCCTGGCTAGAATCATAATTCTGTGTGAGTACATTTACATTTACATTTATTTACTTTTATTCATTTAGCTGACGCTTTTATCCAAAGCGACTTACATCTGTTACAAACTGTATGTCAGAGGTTGCACGCCTTTGGAGCAACTAGGGGCTAAGTGTCTTGCTCAGGGACACATTGGTGTCTCACAGTGGATTCGAAACCTTGGTCTCTCACAACAAAAGCATGTTTCTTATCCACTGCACCATCGCCACCCCATACTGTGTTAGCATGCTGATGAAGCACTAAGAAGGTGATGTTGGTTAACTCATTTGTTCATTATTGTTCATGTGCCAAACAGATACCAAATGCAAGCCTGAGTGGGAAATGGAGATGGTCCAGTTACAGACCAGTTACAACAACTTGACTGAAGAAAGAGACGAGCTCCAAAAAACAGTTAATGACATGACCAAAGAAAGAAATGATCTTCAGAGAAAACTTCATGGTTAATATTTCTTTCTTAATTCTGGCTGACCTTAACCTAATCACTCAAAGTTATATTTAGATTCAGCATTTCACTATATATTTTTTATGTTTAGTGAGTTTGTTAAAAAGAAATTCTCAGTCAATATAAGCAGGTGAAAATTTGAAGTAATTAGCTAATAATTTATTTTTACTGCTGGTCTTATAACCTGCCAGTGATGCACACTGTCGAACAACTGTGTGTAAGGACTGAATTAACCAAGGAACAACCTTGTTACATACAAGCTTGCCATGTTATGTAACTGAGCTTTCTACTATTCATTGGAATCAGATGTACCAATACGTTTGCAACATGGTGCTAAGTTTAACAATAAATCAAATAACCAAAGATTAACTTTGTATGCAATGAATGTCAGTAACTGCAGTTCATTTGAGATAAATGTAGGCCAAGTGACATTTGTTTATCTTAGCTATCGAATTCGAATTTAACTAGCTATTATCTTACGATAAACACTAACTAAAGCTGGCCACATAAAATTAGAGCCCGACCGATTTATTGGCAAGCTGACATTGTCTTCTGGTATAAGCTAATAAGCAGAAAAGTTGGTATTGGTGTTTATAACAGCTGAATAGAGATGATATAAAAAAAAATTGACAGACAGATCCTTCAGACATGTCATAATTGGTGCATAGTTTGCCCACAAGAGGGCAGTCCGCAACTACCTTGTTGGCAACACCACCACGTGTGCCGCACTAGACAAAGCAATCAGCTGCCCGGAGTCAAAGCAGAGCAAACAGAACCCACAATGGAGATTATCTGTGTTCACGATGAGTTGGTCATTTGTCACATGAAAGCGTAAATAAGGCTGACAACAGTCATGTCCATCTCTGTCCATACCTGTCAACTGAGATTTGAAAATAAGGGAAAGATCCACATTTCGCTTACATATAGACTTTGGTACACATAGTGAATCACTACTAGGCAACCAGTTGCTTTAAAATATCACTGCAACAATGATCGGGTTAACTAATTCCTTCATTAGTAAGGCTGAACATATTTTGGTTTTCAAAAGAGAACAGTTGGAGCAGGAGGCAGACTGACACCCGCAGAGGAAGGAAGGTTGAGGCTCGGGGGATTCAAGTAAATGGTGTCACCGTGACAATGTGAAGGCTCCTAAAGCCTCGTTTCCACTGAGTGGTGCGGTACAGTTCAGTACGCTACGGTTCGGGTCGGGTCGCTAAACCATGATCGGGGCTCGCGTTTCCACTGCCAACAGTACCCTACTTGATAGGCGTGGTGGATGACGGAAAGTCAGCTGGACGCCATTCACGCTGCAAGAAGAAAGGGACATTATTTGTCAGCGGTGTTTTAAAAATGGCCTCTTGTGTTGTCGAGTTCCCTTGTAGCACGCGCAAGTGACGATTCTCTGTCAACCAATCACCGTTCTGCAGTGAGTCTAGCTCCACCTTTTAGTACCGTACCACTGTGCTAGGTACCCCAACGAAAGGGTACCCAAAAAGTGGTACGGTACGGTTCGGCTCTTTGGTACCATTCACAACTTTTGACAGTGGAAACGCAAATAATTGCGTACCGTAGCGTACTGACCCGTACCGCACCGCTCAGTGGAAACGGGGCTAAAGAGGCTCTATCCACCTGTTATATAAGCATAAATAAGTGTATGATTACAATATTGGATAAAATTCACATTCAGTCATTTAGATGACACTTTTATCCAAAGAGACTTATGTGCAATTTAAACTCCTGCGTCAAATTGATGGCATAGTCTTTGCGTAGCCCCCTATCCTATGCCGTCACCTACGGTGTAGCCTAACGTGCACCTCTTCAAAAATGTAACTACACATCGAGGCAACGTGGACCGTAAGAACTGTGATTGGTCGGCTGGGTAGCCTCGCAGTGCCTCTGCTTGTAACTTTTGCTAGTGGCTGTAACACGGTGAATCAATACGTCACAAACCGATCAAAATGACTCGTTTCACTATCAGAATGTGATCCATTCGGTTGATAACATCTGAAAGGCTATACCAGCTGCACGTATACAATTTTACCCCCATTCACGTTAGCGGTGGGCTAAACCGGAGTTAGCCTGCTCTACCGTCGAAAGTCATCACAGTGGATGCTGTAGCACTGTAATTGCAGAACGATAGAGACACCGACGCACAAGTATGTATGCATGGCTACATGCGTAGGAGTATAAATTAAGCTTTACAATTGCAATATATATTTCAGAGGTCGCATGTCTCCAGAGCAACCAGGGGTTAAGTGTCTTGCTCACGGACACATTGTCAGGAGTAATGGTGGAGTGAAGGCCGAGGTGTGGACCCAAATGCAGATGCAGACGAGGCGAGGAAGGTGCAGTTCAAACAAAGATTTATTTAAACTCAAAAAACTAAACAGGCAACGCTGGGAGCTCAGCGGCAGTGTCCAAACTGAAAAAGCACTCCAAATAAAACATGATCCAAAAGGCAAAATCCAAAAACAAAGTACAAACCAAGAATAAACCAAAAGGCCAGGAAGGTGCGGAACAAGTAACCGGATGTCGCAGACAAGCAGACTCTACCATGTAGAAGACTCACACAACACATATGAGGACGTGACAAAGAATGAGGGGAACTGAGGAGAATAAATACACATACAGGGACTAACGAGTGGGGCGGGAGCAACACAGGTGAGGGGAATGAGGACTAACGAGACAAGCAAGCAGAGAGACAACAAGGGAGTGAAGCACAGCTGAGACACATCAGGTAATCAAGTGAAGCTAGACAAGGACATCAGGTGCAGGAGGTTAACAAAATAAAACAGGAAGTACACAAGGACAGATCAACCAAAGTAAAAACACAAAGACAGCAAAAACAGTACACTGACAGACAGGACCAAACAGGTGACAAGACTATACTTAACATGGAGACAAAGGACTAAGGACAAGACAGTACTAAGAAGACTAAAATGAACGAACCAAAATCATAAACAAGACTACAAAACTCTAAACCAAGACAATATCAATTAAACACAGGAAAAACAATAGCACACAACTCAAATCCTAACACACATTGGTGGATGTGTTACAGTGGGACTCAAATGCATGTCTCTCACACCAAAGGCATGTCTGCATTATCACCACCCCCTGATAAAAAAATTAAAATAAAAAGTTAATGTTAGTGTAATACTAAGATATTTACACTTTATATCGCTAATGTCTGCCTACAGATTGTTTATAGTAGGCCTGTTTGTAACATTTCAACAGCATATTATTTTAGATACAACAATTAAACTGATTCACAAATAAAACAATTTTCTGTCTTGTAGGGCTAATATTAGTGTATTCAATATAATTTCATATAATAGTATTCTACATAGCTTACGAGTAGTATAGGCTGTTGTGCAAGTCTCTCATTTGTTAATGCTAACTTGTCAATAATTATTACCATTCATGCAGAACGATTTAATATTTCTACAGTAATGTAACACCCATTTACTGTAGGTAGCACCACGTAAACCTTATTAATGTCCCACCCCAACCAAGCTGAGATTGGTTAGTTCACAAAAGATAATTATTGATAAGAAGCTTTATACACACGCTTGTATAAAAAAAAAAACACTCCTTACTTCGTTTCTGCCAGCGGAGAGTGCCGATGAAAGTACCAGCAGCTTGTCAGAAGTGCTGGTACGCAAGAAAAATAATAAAATGTAGATGCGCAGGCACTGCGTACCAGTGAGTATTGGTCCATTTCAACTGTGTTTGGGCATTTTTGACACTGTTCTGGTGCCATGTGCCACTTTTATGGGAGATTCATTGGAAAAATATTTAAACAGGAGGACAGCGGGAGAATCCCAGGAAAAATAGGAGGGTTGACAGGGATGGAAATGTTAGAAATGTTAAGTATGACAGATCCAGGGAGTTTAGGGATTGATTTGATGATCTACTGTTTGTGGTTTTGAGTGGTGGCAAATGTGCAGTTTCTTTAAAATAAGTGAGGATGAGAGCCAATCACAAATCATAACAGCACCACTAATGATCACTGTTACAAGAAAGCTAATGATACTGTGAGTATTGGTCCATTTCAACTGTGTTTGGGCATATTTGACGGTGGACAGCGGGAGAATCCCAGGAAAAACGTGACAAACAGTTACATAAGAGAGCTAATGATCCTGTATTAGATTAAGTGGAGGAAACACCCCCCCTGCAGTGCGGGACTTTTACATATAAATGAAGTCCGTTTTATTCAAGCCCTTGCCAAACGAGTTCACACAATGCTGATTAAGCCTATCACTGCTAGGTAAAGCTGCTGTATACCAGAGTTTTTAAACCTGGAGTCTTTGGTGAGATTCCAGCACTGGTGAACCAGTGGTGATGTGTTTTATGCCAACCAGCAATGATTGGTTTGCCAGAGCTGAAGAGCGAAGCAACCGTAGCGACAGCAGCAAATCAGGATGGCAGAGCCTATACATCAGAAGCAGTCAGCGTAGTTGTGTAATTACTCTCACTGTCAAAAGGGGAAGAGAAAAGTTCCACACTGCAGGTTTAAACTCAACACACAATGGGAATTATCTTTCAGATACTGAGGCCAGTTGCAAAACCCAGGCTGAGAGAGGCATAATGAACATGTTGAATAATGGTAAGATAGATACCATCTTGACCCTTTGTTTTGTAGCTGAAGCCTTTTTTAAATTCTTGTTTGTTATATGTGATAATATGATGTTTTAAAGTACTTTGTGTTTTTCATTCACCCAACAAGGATGGAAGATTTTCCAAGATAGACTCTATCACATTTCTACACAGGAGAAAACCTGGCAAGAAAGTAGAAATGATTGTCTTCAGAAAGGTGCAGACCTGATGATTATCAACAGCATCGAAGAACAGGTTTGTGTGTGTGTGTGTGTGTGTGTGTGTGTGTGTGTGTGTGTGTGTGTGTGTGTGTGTGTATGAATCTGTATGTAAGAGAGACGTAGCTCATCCATGACCACTCATGTAGAATAAAGAGCAGAACTATTGACTGAATGCAAAGTTCACTGAAGTGGAGGATACATCAATACATCAGTTTCATTTCTATTATGTTGTTTATAGTTTGTGTCTCTTTTTTCTAAACAAGACTTTTATAAGACAGTTTAAGAAGATAATGTGGATTGGCCTGACAGACTCAGAGACGGAGGGGACATGGAAATGGGTGGATGGGACTCCAATGACCAAAAGGTTCACGCATGTTTACAATCAAATTAAATCACTATCTTTTTGGGTTGTGTTCACTGATAAAAGCTTTTTTGTTAATTTCAGTTACTGGTATTCTGGAGAGCCTAACAGTGGGAGCAGCGAAAACTGTGTGGAAACAAAGTACTATGATAATGACAACAGCTGGAATGATCAAGCATGTTCCAGTTCAAACATCTGGGTCTGTGAAAAGAAAGTCCTTTCATAACCCTCCATCCAAAAGCATCAGACAGTATGAAAACTCAGGATAATGCGTTCACTGGTTTTTATATAGCGCCAAATCATAACAGAAGTTATCTAAGGTCATTTTTTAGATTTGTCAGTTTAGTGTGGATATAATCTGAAACTTGGTTATAACTGTGCTGCTGGGAAAATAGCCTGTTAACATACATACAAACAAATACCCTGCTTAGTTTGCAAAAATCATGAAAAGTAATATATTAAACTTGCTTTGAGTGTCTGCTTTTCTTATTAGTTGACATCATACTCTGAATTTAATCTATATCTAATCTATGAATGTTTCCTTTAAAGGCAGATTGAATAGGATTTTCCTAAAACAAATGCGATGTATATAATCATACAGAAATAATCCCCCTTAATCATCACTTATGACCCATTAAAGTGTGTGGCAGTGTCTGTATCCACAGAGAGCCTGCCCTCTGTCTGTATTTTCTAGTTTGTGTGTTTGGGTGAGTAGCCTCCAGACAGTGAAACTGGGGATGGCTTCCACCCGCTGGAGAGCCCTGAAGGAGAGGATGGGACTGAAGAGCTACGTGGAGTTGGCCTGTGTTGTCTAGGTAACCTAGGTGCTGGCAGTTAGTACATAAGCATGTTAAGTATCTGCTTTTCCATTATGATTGGTAATTTCAACAGATGCACGTCTGTCCATCTGCACGTCTTGACAAAATAGCTCCAAAGGTCTGTGGTGATGAGTTTGAGCTTAGAATTATTTTCTGGTAACACAATACTGGTTCAGGAAAACGTGTTCAGCAATGCTTTAACAATGTATAAACCTTCAATTGAACTGGACAATGAGCAGGGCAGCGATGAGGATGAAGGGTTGGTCGGCAGCGATGACTTGGAGCTGAGCAGTGGTGATTTAGAGGGTGAAGAGCTGCTCTGTGATGACTCGGTAGGGCAGGACTGCACAGTGACATGAGGGCGCGAGATCCAAGTCTCCTACTGAGACTTCACAGCTGAGGGACTAGCTGACAGGTTAGTTGGTGAAGAGCTAACAGATTGGGCACGCTCTGATTTCATTACAAAGTTAACAACAAACACAGCAGACTGAACTGGAGTCAGCCCGACTGGCAGTTAGCAGGCTGAGTGTGTTAAGCAGGCCGGTGGGGAGGCAGCCAGGGAGTTAGCCGCTGAAGCATTAGCAGGCCGGAAAAAAGGGAGGTCATTTGAAAAAAAGGTCCAAAAGAAATTTAAAAAACAAAAAACTACATGCCAAATCATAAAGTCTAAGGCCCTGTCCCATTTCTCCCCCCTTAAAACTTCCACTTGGTTTTGAGTGCCCTCGACAGTAAAGTCCCCTCGACGAGGGAAGTGGGGTGAAGATCTTTCCCTATGAAATGGGACACCACTATATGCAAATTTGCGTGGCGAACGTGCCCACCCGTCGCCGCGCAGCGTCAACGTGTCTACCGGTACTGGCCTACTACTATTTTCATTCAAGGAAAATGCCGGGTCCAGTGGTTGTGTTGCCTGCTGTGTGGGCTGTGTTGGTTTATCTACGTCTGATCAATCAACAGAAAAGACATGTGGAAAACAGAAGGCTGAAGTTATTAATTCCAGAGCTACGAGTTATTTTCTCTTTGCCTTTTAGTTGTTGATTCACATTCATGGTGCAATCATCAGCAGGTTTATTAGACCCTGCCCTTTAAGACCGAATGCACATATTTCATCCCAACTGCCTAACTCCCATTTAAGACATGAACTGTTCTCAAACCGGTCATTTTGCCATATTTTTGTGTGTATTTGATCGTTTGGACGCGCATACCAAACCCAAAGTAAAGTTTGCTTGTCTAGTTGCAGTCTGTTTCCGAGCAGCGCGCTGCCATGGGAACAGGGGCAACGTCTCTTGCGCTGATCATTGTGCTTTTAATAACTAGTTACTATCAAACACGTCCCGCAAGTTTTTGTAATTTCGAAACAACAGACACTGCACTTTACAACAATCACCGATTGTGTTCAGTGCTGGTTCTGAAGTTTGGGTTAAGGGAGAAATGACAGTGCGCTGTGATGGGAACGATGATGCGTTAGACGAATGCGGCTCGTTTTTAATAGTTTTACCTCACGTTAACTTCTTTTAGAAGTTAATCATTGAAACCCGATATTGACAATAAAGTTAACTAACGTTACCCAGATCAATCAGATCAAATATATTTAAAATTAAGTAGTTCCTTTCCAGCGGTGACCGCCAACTTGGTTGAGAAATTTTGGCCGGCTCGCTTAGTTCGCAAGGTATGCTGGGTAATTTCATCTCCCACTTCGTTTTGAGCCTGCATCGGACCTCACTACGTTTTGAGGGTTGATTTTAAGGGAAGATTAACACTCCCCCTTGCTCCCTAAGGTATTGGGACACCCTACCCCTACGAGCAGCGCAAAAACGAGGGTTAGGGCAGAAATCTAGGGGAAGGGGAGGTATTGGGACAGGGCCTAAGACTGGAGTTTTCAAAGTCTAGAACTCCGGGCCTCCCCTCAGACAAAGCTCAGGAAAAGTCACCCCCCTTTTAGTTTACTTGCTTACGTTTGCTCAATTCGTGGATGTCTATGAGATCGCTATTAGGTTATTTCATCACCCATAGACACTTAACAACTGAGCCAAGAAAGCCTAATGATGTTTGACGCAACTTCAGACTACACCAAAATAACATTAAAAAAGTCTGTACTAACTGTATCTCAGAACTGTCTCTCTACTCGTCATTCAAAGACAAAGAAACTATCTCTTCAGTTTCCATCAACTAAAATTAATCCATTATAAGGCAAGTTTATTTGTAAAGCACATTTCAACAACAAGCCAAGTCAAAGTGCTTTAAATAGAACATAAAAGCAACATAGGGAAATAAAAAATACGTTAAAATATTTTAAAAATTTAAAATTAAAAGGGTAAAATAGAAAATAAAAACAGGGTAAAACAGGACAGTAAAAGTCACAGTGCAGTGTACGACCAAATCACATACATGTAAGCTATTCTGCGTGATCTCCTTTTGATAAATAATGTAATAACTAATAAAATATGTTTTACCTTCCATTCACTTATCCTCCCCTGAAACCAGCTCCGGACTGGGCCAAAAATTGGCCCTGGCATTTTTGATCCAGGTTGCCCACAACAATCACTTTCAGTTCTCTTAAATATATATTGAAATATCCCCCCAAACCACTATAAAGCATAAGATTTTGAGCATTAAGCACTTGATTTCTTGCTGGAGACATTTTCTATGGGGAACAAAGTTCAGGAGGCTGCTGACAGCTAGCTTGCTTTTGTAGCCTAAGTTACTTTTTTGGAAAAGGCAAATCTGTTTCTTCTGTATTTACACTTCATTGCATATTATGTAATTGTGCAAATAAACCTTTATCAAAGCATTTTTATTTGTTATTTAACATTTCTTGTTGCTGTTCTTTTAAAACTTTTACCAAATGGTTTCAAACATGTTGGGGACATATCCCCAGCATCCCCAGAGTAAATGACACCTATGACCGCACCTCCCTGCTCCCTCCCTACAGGTTGAGCTACTCAATGCTTTCTGCTTCACCTCCACTCTCCTCCTCTCTGTCCCTGTCACTCTGCTCTGCTGTCACACACCTCCTCCTCTGCCTGACAGTGGCCACACCTCTCCTTTACTCCTTCAAGTGCCAGTGGCTGCATAGTGTCGGGTACTGATATATATATTTACCCACATTCAGCAGCAGCAGTCTCAAGATATTTTTTAAGGCCCGCAACACAAGCAGCAGCAGAATGAATTCAGAAGTGTTCAGAAACTTTGTCTGCCAATTTACGGAGAAATGCATTAAAACTAATCGAGATGAATTTTCTCATGCAGCAGAACAATTACCCAAAGCCCACTGCCAACAAAACAAGACTTCACCAGGGGAAAAAACTGGTAGGTTTTAGATTGGCCAAGTCAATCACCTGACCTTAACCCTATAGAGATGCATTTCACCTCCTTAAGAGGAGACTGAAGGGAGAAACACCCGAAACAAACAAGAACTGAAAGAAGCTGCAGTAAAAGCCTGGAATAACATCACAAATGAAGAATCCAACAGTTTGGTGATTAATTGTGAGAAGTTATGTTCAACTTTTAAAGTCTTTCATTGTCACTTTTTTGAAACGTGTTGCAGGCATCAAATTCAAAATGGGCATCATTTTCCAAAAATTAATATAATTTTCAGTTTCAACATTTTATAAGATGTCTTTATGCTATTTTCAATGTACAATCCAACAAAGGTTGAGGTGAAGAGAAGCTGGACTAACTAGTAGACGTTTTGTCTTACAAGAGACTTCTTCAGTTCTGGACGACTGGTAGGGAAACTCTGGAGGGGAAGCTATTTAACCTCTGGGATCGTTAGCTAGGATCATCTCTACCACTGGTTCGTTAGTGCTCCTGGCTGTAGTAATGACAGTCATCATGGTCCCTAGAGCCACCCATGGCCAAGTCTCATCGTTTGCATCTTCACCTGAGGCCAAGAAGAAATGCTTGTTTAGTTTCCTGGGAAGTGATGAAAGGACAGCATTGTAAGTGGGGGGTAAGTGGTGGCATAGACCCCCTCCTCTGTTCAACAACGGCTTCTTAATCTGGGTGTAAATGGCTTCCCTGACACCTCTTTCAAACCATCCATCTTCTCTGTCTAAAATGTGCACCTGGTGATCCTCAAACGACTGTCCTTTATCCTTCAGATGTAAATAAACTGCTGAGTCTTGACCTGAGGAGTCCTTCTGTGTTGAGCCATGAGTTTGTGTCTTGGTTGTTTAGTTTCCATAATGTACAGGTCTGTGCATTCCTCACTGCACTGGATCGCATATACTAGATTGCTTTTCTTGTGTTTGGGTGTGCCCTGGGGTGGACCAGTATCTGTCTCAGTGTCTGATACTCCAGACACATAAGGAATCACCATGTTGTTGTGTTCGACCTTCCTCTCCTCATCCAGTGTAGTGATCCTACAGAAAACTAAAGGTGCCAGGCTTGTGAAAGTGGAAGACCACTTTTCGGATCTGAAACTATTTGTTGAGTCAGCTAAGTCTCTGACAAAAAGATCAGGAAACTTTGAAGATGATGTACTAACAGACCAGGAAATCTATTGTTTAAAGAAACAGGTACTCAGAGTAAAAGCACAAATAGCTGATAATGTTTAAACAAAAAATGTGTGTTTCTCTCTTTTCTTGTTTCCTCTTGTTCTCTTCTTTTTCTTTTTTCTGTAAAAGAACTGTTTTTTTTAAGCTGATGGAGCTGAAGAAAATAGATGTAATGTTGATTCAAGAAACACACAGTAGCATAGATAATGAAAGTGTCTGGAGGAGGGGGTGTGGAGGGGAAGTCATTCTGAAGTCCAGCTGTAGTGGAAGAATGGGAATTGTGTATTCCAAGAGCTTTGTACCGTCTTGCTACAAAGTAGAGGAAAGTATTGAGGGTTGTTTATTGAAGGTTGAAGCTCCATTTTGAAAATGTTAACCTTGTGTTTGTTAATGTTTATGCACCAACCAGTGGAGCAGACATGCTAGCAGTGCTTAATGTTCAGTGTGACACCATAAAGGACTGTAACAGTGATGAGGATTTGTTTTTTAGGAGGGGATTTTAATGGACAGTTTCGAGTTTTCAAAAAACAGCTCAGGCAAACACTTGTCTTTCTGTGAGTTTTATTCAAGTCTTCTGCAGAAGGACTCACAGCATCACACATACGTCAGGTAAATGTATGCTCGAATGAGTGAGGAGAGCTCAGTGAGCCTGTTATTTATCCAGTTTTAGGTTCAATCATATCATCCCACAGAGACACATTGTCCCTGAAGTCTGGATAACACAGAGAACAGAGATATTTTGACTGTTACATTTACACAGCACAGATGAGTCTCCCTGAGTCCAGGGTTACATGCAATATGTTTGGAATTCCCATTACAATACCTGGAGTCACTGTAAGGACAATGTGTTATCTCTGGCCAGACTGGATCGCCTGTACTCTTTTAAACACCATGTGAACATTTTTAAAAGATGTCACATTCACCCAGTGGCGTTTTCAGATCACTTTCTTGTTGTTTGCTGTGTTTTTATGAACGTTCATCTAAAAAGCTCTTATTGGCATTTTAACACGGCCCTGCTTCATGACAAGGCTTTCAGAGCAGCCTCTGAATATTTTTGGGTTAACCATAAAATTTGTAAATCCAATTTCACATGTGTTCAACATTGGTGGGATTTTGGTAAATCTCAGATTAAACAGTTGTGTCAACAGTTCACTTGTAATGTCACTAGAGATGTAACCAGATCTATGAGGGACCTGGAAACTCAGGTGGTAGAACTGCAGGGTTTGGTAGATTCTACAGGAGATAGAGGGCTTTTAGACTTCCTTAAATCTAAAAAGTCAGCTCTGGCCAACCTGCTGGGCGACGTCACACAGATGGATGCCCCCCTCTCAGTTCTTTTTTGTTCACTCTCTGCGATCTAACAGTGGCTCTGCAATCTCAGACTCTTCTGAGATTAGGGAACTTGCAGCCAGCTATTATAAAGACCTGTTTACATGTGAACTGACAGAAAATCCAGGTGTGTGCAGAAGCTTCTTCACTGGTCTTCCTCAGGTGGATGCTGAGGCCAATGTAAAGTAGGAAGCTCGCTTTTCCCTCAATGAACTCTACACTACTCTGATGAGTTTACAGGGTGAAAGAGCTCCTGGCCAGGACGGTCTCTCTGTTGATTTTTACAAGTCTTTTTGGTCGGTGTTGAGTGAAGACTTGTTGGAGGTTGTTACAGACAGCCTGGAGAGAGGTCGGCTGCCTCTGAGCTGCAGGAGGGCGGTCATCACTTTGCTGCCCAAGAAGGGAGACCTACAAGAGCTGAAGAACTTGAGACCAGTGTCCCTGCTCTGCACAGATTATAAAATACTGTCCAAGGTCCTGGCCACCAGACTTCAAGAGGTGATGGCTGCTGTGTGCCCGGCAGGCTCATAAGTGACAATGTCACTTTAATTCGTGATGTTTTGGAGGTCTCTAGCTCATTGGCTGTAGACACTGGTCTGGTTTCTATTGATCAGGAAAAGGCTTTTGACCGGGTTGAACACCAGTATCTATGGAAAACTCTAGCTGCCTTTGGGTTCAGCCCAGGCTTTATAGCCAAGATCCAGGTTCTGTATAGTGACATTGCAAGTGGTCTAAAAATTAATGGGGGTCTGAGTGCTCCTCTCAATGTTCAGAGGGGGGTCAGAAAAGGCTGCCCTCTTTTTGGCATGCTGTATTCTCTGGCTATTGAGCCTCTGCTCCATAAACATAGAAACGATCTGAGTTTGTTTTCCAAACTGTGATGTCTCTTTCAAACTGTCGCCGTATGCTGATGATGTTATTGTGCTGGTTAACACACAGAAAGACATTGATATGCTACTGAATTCTGTAAATCTGTTTGGCTGCACATCCTCTGCTAAAGTAAATTGGGGGAAAAGTGAGGCTGTCATGGTGGGGGAAAGGCTGAGGGATCAGTTCAGGTTACCTGGAGGTTTGGTGTGGAAAAAAGGAGGACTGAAATATCTGTGAGTTTTTCTGGGCACTGAAATGTTGGAAAAACTGGGACAATGCCTTGGAAAAGGTTAAAGTTCGGCGGTAACACTTTACAATAATGGTGCAGGAATAAGCGTTTATTAAGACTTTAACTAATGTATAAATCATAATAAGTTAATGCATAAGTCACAAGGAACTAAGTAATGTGGTAATGTGTAACACATCAACTGTTAATAAGGAGTCACATATGGCTTACTATTAATTAAATTCGCTATTACGGATCAATTACTATCTGAAACCAGACATTAATTAATACCGCGAGTTCATATGTTAATTAACACAATCGATCGAAGCCATGGATTTTAACTTTCAGCCATTTGCAACCACCCCGGATCTGGGCAGCTGTAGCTATTCCACACGGACTGGGAATTCCACGATTGAAGCGGCATGCGGAGAACAAGCGGCCGGTTGTCACCTCTTCACTAGCAACCGCCAGTCGTTCAGATTTTAGTACTCGGATTTTTGCATGCAGCACAACTTACCCCTCCTACAACCATATTCTCTGACGTTGTGGTCACTCTGCAACCGTCCCACACACCTAAAATATTTCTGTGGATGGCTTTCTGTCAAACATCCCAACCCCAGAACCGTGACCTTATAGACCCTACTTAATAATGAGTTGATAGTAATGTGCCTCACCAAGTAAAGTCACAACATAATGATATATCCACAAATGATTAGCTAATTATTAATAAAACGGATACTAATCTTTTTTTCCCCTGATAGTGTGGATGGGTTTTCTGTCACCCAAGCAACCCCAAAATTCATGACCTTATCTAGACCCTACTTAATAATGAGTTAATAGTCATGTGCCTCACCAAGTAAAGTCACAACATAATACTATATTCACAAATCATCAGCTAATTATTAATAAAAACACTGATCATACAGTAATGGCTAGAAAAAATAAAAAAGGTGATTAAGCATCTTGTTCACGTTCACACAATAATGTTACAAAAAATAATTGGAAATACACTTAATTTTTTAAATCAAATGCGTTGTTTATTCTGTTGCACATTTATTTATTTACCCTGAAACTTGTTTATTGCGTTAACGTCAGAAAAAGCTGGCACTGTGAACATCAGACTAACCTGGCAACCCATTGGCTCACCAAAGTCAAAGAAACGCTGGGGGGTGTAAATAGTTCAGATACATGGAATTGCACCCGCTCTGACATTAGTAACCAGTTTTGACAACAGTAAAAATATACAAGATCCACCTGAGCTTCATATTCAGTTTAGGGGACAGCTCCAGTCTGTGCTTAAAGTGGGACCTCGGCAGGTAGGCAAAACTCGGCACAACACCTGGAAGAGCTGCTACAGCCAGAAGTGCGCGAAGAAGCAGTCAGTGTTGCGCCTGTGACCGTCATGGCAAGCCAGAGCAGGAGAAGAAGTAAGCGAAAAATGTGTAAATTACCAGCTAATTACAGTTTTGATTTGTATGGTAAGCAGAAACTATAGCTGTGACACGTTTTTGCTTGGCTTTCATTGTAAAGTTAACATGCTAATGTTGTTGCTAACTCCATGTGGTGACTTTGGCTAGCTAACTTTAGCTAAGTTTGGCTAATTAGCGCCGTTGGCTAACGTTTATAAACTTAGTAAGCAGTCATGGAAGAAAATACTTGAGTAAAATAAGCCAAATAAAAACATTGCCAGCTATGTGCATTACTTGGCAGTCAAGTCAACGTAGTTGCTTGAGTTTTTTATTAGCTGATAAAGTCATAGCTAACAGTTAATGTTTAGATGGGTGAATTTAACTTACATGTTATAGCTCAGGTTCATAGGAACTTACAGTGTGGCTATTAAATGATATAACTTATAACATTAACAGCACATATAAGTAAGGTTAATTGTAGGTGTATGTTTCCATAAGACGTGTTTGTATTCACTTTTGCTTGTATTGGACATTGAGCAAAACTTTGTCATAACATAATTGGAATATAACCCACACAGTAACATTTAATGTAATGTTTAAAAGACACCCAACCGTCTTCAGTGAAAATTTGTTACAGTCATTAGTATAAGTATACAGTATAATAATCAGAGATATTGTATTTATGTTCTGTTCATCAGGTGAGCTTATGCCATCAAAATTATTTTGGGGATGTTAAACTAGGTACCTTACATTACATGCCTATGTTAGAAAACCAGCATGAAAGGTTAGAATGAAATCAGTGCAGTGGCCCTTAAAGTAATGTGCATGTTTTGGTGTTGGGGTTTGCTTTAATATTTATTGATACATGCATGTATCTATCTGTGCATTTCTTTCAGTAAAAAACTTCCGAAGAGTCTATCTTGAGATACAACAGAGTCCTCAAGCTTGTCAAAGATGGCGCTACAAAGGCAGATGCCTACATCAGCATGAGGGTGGACAGAAACACAATTGTCAATCAAGCTCCCATTGCAGAGCTGGCAGCAGTCAATCCGGAGATGTTTAGGGTAATGAGAGCAAGTTTCAAAAAAGGTGACAGCTTTCAAAAGTTTGCTGCCAAATGTATGGCCGAGTGTATTGTGGAGCCAAACGCTAGCCTTATCACTGCCATGAAAGAAGCTAATGACCTGCTAGACATTGGTAAAAAATAAAGATCTTAGGGTTAGAAAACCCATGTTTTTATTTTGAGTTTCAGGTACCTTTTATAAACCATGCTTGTTTTGAGTTGCCAGATGTCTTGACTGACTAAAAGTTATACATTTGTTTTAATAACAAAAAATTTAAAAGTTGTTTAAAAAATAATGTTTGGCTCAGTGTGTTGTGAGGCCAAATGCTGGCAAGACTAGAAAACAAGCCAGTGACACTACAGATATTTTAGCAGAGCTCAGCCCATGAGCCAGGTTTGACCTGTGTTTTTTTTTTCTGGCGTCTGTGAGATGAACATCTGTCTAAGTTTCTGTTAAAATAAAAGGATTTTGCAAACTGTATGGTAGTCATTAATTATACAAAGGTTGTTATGGAATGCGGGATTCTAACCCATCATGGAGTTTATACAAATTCTCTTTTTATTGTATAATTATCTGTTACTGTATGAAAATGATGATCAGTATCTGTTTTTATTGATAATTAGCTGATGATTTGTGAATATAGTATTATGTTGTGACTTTACTTGGTGAGGCACATGACTATTAACTCATTATTAAGTAGGGTCTAGATAAGGTCATGAATTTTGGGGTTGCTTGGGTGACAGAAAACCCATCCACACTATCAGGGGAAAAAAAGATTAGTATCCGTTTTATTAATAATTAGCTAATCATTTGTGGATATATCATTATGTTGTGACTTTACTTGGTGAGGCACATTACTATCAACTCATTATTAAGTAGGGTCTATAAGGTCACGGTTCTGGGGTTGGGATGTTTGACAGAAAGCCATCCACAGAAATATTTTAGGTGTGTGGGACGGTTGCAGAGTGACCACAACGTCAGAGAATATGGTTGTAGGAGGGGTAAGTTGTGCTGCATGCAAAAATCCGAGTACTAAAATCTGAACGACTGGCGGTTGCTAGTGAAGAGGTGACAACCGGCCGCTTGTTCTCCGCATGCCGCTTCAATCGTGGAATTCCCAGTCCGTGTGGAATAGCTACAGCTGCCCAGATCCGGGTGGTTGCAAATGGCTGAAAGTTAAAATCCATGGCTTCGATCGATTGTGTTAATTAACATATGAACTCGCGGTATTAATTAATGTCTGGTTTCAGATAGTAATTGATCCGTAATAGCGAATTTAATTAATAGTAAGCCATATGTGACTCCTTATTAACAGTTGATGTGTTACACATTACCACATTACTTAGTTCCTTGTGACTTATGCATTAACTTACTATGATTTATACATTAGTTAAAGTCTTAATAAACGCTTATTCCTGCACCATTATTGTAAAGTGTTACCAGTTCGGCTCATGAAATGGAAATGGCTCTTACCTAAAATGTCCTACAGAGGTCGCACTCTTGTAATCAATAATCTTGTTTCTTCTGCTCTGTGCCACCGGTTGACACGGTAACATTTGTGTCTTATAACGTCATCACAATCACCACATTGATATGCAAATTAGACGTTAACTAGAATGGGCATTTCCTTAAGAAAAATGCACGTGAGAGCTGCCAGCTTCTTTTGCGATTGCTACCGCTGTAGGTGCAATGTGCGGAGACTCAATGATGTGCTGCACACTTGTTCAGCAAACATGTGTTAAGTTTGGCTCCCTTTTCGTTAACATGCTGTGAGCAAGGTTTTATCCATCAATCTCTGGGTCCGGAGCAAGAGCAAGACCTGCACCACCAGACTACTCAGATACACTGTGAAGGGAAGGCTTTCAAGTTTGTTTGTCAATCATGTCTTATTCTGACAAAAAATGGCTGCTAAGCAACAATAGAAGGCATGTTTTGCTTATAAACATATTTTCTGTGATGGCTACTCCATTGTTGAAGAATAAAATAAATGAACATACACTTATTCATTTAGCTGATGCTTTTATCCAAATCAACTTACAACTGCTATACATGTCAGAGGTTTGCGTTCCTCTGGAGCAAGGAGGGGTTAAGTGTCTTACTTGGACACACAGTGGGGGATTGAACCTGGTTCGCTCACACCAAAGGTACAGCCTTAACCATTGCACCATCATCACCCTCAATAATCTCAACAATCTCTATGTCACAGCCTGCCTCGCTTGTCGTCAAAGAGCGGAGGCTACTCATGATAGTATTGCAACATTTTGTTTGAAGTTCATGCAACGCCTGCTGCCTGCCAGAGAGAGAGAGAGAGAGAGAGAGAGAGAGAGCGCAATGCTCACAGCTTTGTGGCTTACTAGCGACTACTAATTTGTCCTGAGCAAAATTGTAATCAAAGTACAAATGCAAAGTAGTGAGAGAATTCCATGACACAGCTGACTGCGACACAGACGCCTGCCGCTCACTTTGCTGTCGCCAACGGCGTCGCCAGGTCATTTTTAAGGGCTATAAAGTATGTTATCCTTAGGTATGGAACATAGGCATCTTTAACAGGTACTCATATGTACTAGTTCTCTAAAGTATAACAAACCTGTGGCTTACTTCTGGTATATTTAAAACTAGTATTTTGCTGGACCCAGAGCAGACAGCTGCTGCAGCAGAGTCAAGTGCATTAGAGGAAGACTGCAATGACACCGTGACACAGATGCTGCCAGTTTCATCATTTTGTGTTTCTATTAAACCTTAAAATAAGAGGAACCAGTTCAAATGTGTCAGACACACACAAACAAACACATGCACACACACACACACACACTCTAACTACTTACTGCTACTGTTTATGTTTTTTGTATTCTATTGCCTTTAATGCTGTTGTTATCACTTTTTGTATTTATGTATATTCCAATGTTGAGAGCAGTCAGCGAGAAACATTTTGCTGCAATGTTTACATCATTTACTTCAATAACTACAATGTTGGTGGAATCAGTACAGCCAAAGACCCCTGGGACAGGGAGGAGTGTGGTGGGAAATACACACAGATGTACTTTGGGTTTGTAATCAACTCTACGGTAGAAGTTTTTACTGTATGTGTAAATTTGTTGTAAGTGTGTTCTCTTTTGCCAGTCACCAACATTACATGTTGAAATATCTGTTAGATATGTCTTTCTATTATTTCGCAATGTACATGTAAATAACAGGGTGTTCTGGGACTGAAATTAGGCAATTAGGGACGGCAGTTCTGCATTTAACAAGACCATGTCAGGGAAGCCTGAGTCAGACTCTGCTTTTACTGACTGTACAGCTACATATGCATGAGAAGAATATAAGTAATAAATATAACTAAAAGTAATCAATTTTGTTATTCTATCCATGCTTAATATGATTGCCTATGAATGCCAATAATACAGAGATTCCTTGCATATAATCTTTGTGTGTCATTGCAAACTGTTGTTTATTATATAGGCTATATGAATATAGAAATATATAGCCTAATGCAATAGGTGGCCCACAGGCCTGAACAGGCCCGACAGTAATAATAGCTGGCAGGATTGTTTTGATAGCAGAAAAATAAAAAATAAATAAATTGATTTAAGCAGCCGGTGCTGAAGCTGATCTCACTCATGACAGTATGACAACAGTTACTCACATAATCACTTCCTCTTAAGTGATTGTGCCTCCTAAATAAAAGCTTGAGAAAGTTTTTTTGCAGCAATGCTTCACGACAAGTTTATTGAGAGCTTTTACTTTGAAGAATTCTGAAGGACATTCAGAAGAGACCCTGGCTTGCTTGACATCTCTGAGAAAGCCTCATCAAACGTGGCGGATCAAATACCGCGGCACGCACACAATGCAGCACTTGCTTTGTTGTGCAAAAGTGTCCTTATATCAAATTGTTTAACAAGCGAGAAAAAAATCCACAGCTAAGGATTTGAAATAATTTGACTTTGCTCTGGCCGCCATGCAGCGTCTCGAAAAAAACTTTGACCCGATTCCAAAATTATTTGCTGACCCCTGGCCTATAAGATAGCTACTAACCTAAAATAAATAGCCTATGTTCATATTAAAGTGTATTTCAATATCCCTACCAAACTGCTCGTAATATTAAACCTCATATAAGAAAAATGAAACCCAGAGCTCTAAAAAAAGGGGCAAGCCCCTCCCTGTGACTGTGTTAAAAGGCTGAAAGGGCATTTAAGAAGCACACCAAACTTAACTGTCAGCTGAACATGATGGATGAACTGGATATCTATGCTAATGTGGAGCAACCATCAGGAAATCCTGGCAAAAGGGAGAGACGAGTAAATTGTTCAGAAAATATTTATGCAAATGAAGATGCGATCCAGACTGAGCTGAACAGCACTGGACCTACACGCTCAGGTAATGAACACATGCAAACAGGTTAACCTGTGCACACACTATAATAGCATGATGACTGCAGGTTCATGCAAATATGTGAATATTCTTTACTGATCAGCTCACACAAACACAGAATAGACTTTATTTTTAGCCTTTAGATTCTGCTGCTGGGATATACAGTCCCCTGCACAAGAACTGGAACGGTGAGGCAAATTCAAAAAACTTTATTTTTGTTGTTCACTGAAGACGTTTGGGTTTAAGGTCAAAAGGTGAGACAAGAGTTCAGAATTTCAGCTTTCATTTCCTGGTGTTCACATCTAGAAGTGTTACACAACTTATGACATGTCACCCTTTGTATTAGACCACAGCATTCTTAGGTGAGCAAAAGTAATGGAACAAATAATCTTAAAGTAAATAACATTTAATATTTGGTGACATAACCCTTGCTTACAATAACTGCCTCAAGCCGGTGACCTGTTCATTCTTTATTTTTGATGTTATTCTTGGCGTTCACCGCAGCTTCTTTCACTTCCTCTTTGTTTCGGGGTGTTTCTTCCTTCAGTCTCCTCTTGAGGTGAAATGCAGCTCTATTGTGTTAAGTTCAGGTATCTGACTTGGCCTGTCTATGACCTTCCACTGTTTCCCCTGAAGGAAGTCCTTGGTTTTGTTGGCAGTGTGCTTTGGCTCATTGTCCTGCTGCATCATAAACTTCCTCCCCATTAGTTTCAATGCATTTCTCCATAAATTGGGAGACAAACTGTTTCTGTCCACTTCTGAATTCATTCTGCTGCTGCCATCATCAGCTACATCATCAATAAATATTAATGAGCCCGTTCCAGAAGCAGCCATGCACGCCCAAGCCATGACATTACCTCCATCATGCTTCACAGATGAGCTTGTAGCTTCGGATCAGAAGCAGTTCCTTTCTGTCTCCACACTTTGGCCTTTCCATCACTTTGGTCTCATCAGTCCATAAACTTTCGCAGCTCATCTCTGTACTTTGTAAATTTCAATCTGTCCTTCCGATTCTTCCTGCTGATGAGTTGTTTCCATCTTGTACTGTTGCCTCTATATTTCCTCTATATAGGATTGTGATACCTTCACCCTGCACCGTGGAGGTTGTTGCCGATGCCACTTACTGATGTTTTGGGGGGGTTCTTCACAGCTCTCACCATATTTCTGTCATCACCTACTGTTGTTTTCCTTGGCCGACCTGTTGGACGTCTGTTGCTCAGGACACCACTAGTTTCTTTCTCTGTCAGGACATTCCAGGTTGTTGTGCTTGCTCTGCCCAATGTTTGTCCAAATGGTCGAATTCATTGTTATCTTGACAATGGCTTGCTTTTCAAGGTAGAGTTAAGCTGGTTGTCACCATTTAGAGCTTGGCATTGAAAAGATATAAGCAGAACAGCAATAGAGGAACTAAAACCCAAGTTATTATTACCAGTACTTTGTTTTTAACTGCTTTATGTCTATGGCAAGAGAATGAGGAGTTACATAAAAGAGGAATATTTGCTGCATGGTTGGAGGGAGGGGAGTGTTTTTTTAACATAGGTAATTTATGGACACTGCACATCTGTTTTTTTAATGTTTACATTGAATTGCATGTTTTCTTATTGTGCCTCAAAAAAATCTTAAAACATGTTCGTTTGTTAACTTACATTTGTTGCTGCAAACTATTTTTCATAACATTTTTAACAAATGCTTTCAAAAAGTATCAGGGACATGTTCCCAGTGTAAATGACACTTTGGATTATGCATGATCATTTTTAACTGTTATTATAGCCTACTGCATGTTGTTCTTCATCCGGCCTAATGGTAATGATTTATGTTGTGGTTTGTTGTAACCTACAGTTTAGGCTACTCATTAATTTTAAAATGTAAGCTATTTGACTTTTTTTGATTTGTAATGAAATTAAGCATTAATCAATAATGTTAGGACACACAGGGAGATTCAAAAGCGGACACAGGAAGAGTAAATTTGGACTGATCGGATTTATTGAAAGCTCGGGGTGGTTTTGAGGCTCCAGAGGTTGGGAGGTCCAGGACAAGGAAGGGAACAGGCAGGGCGGACTAGGAGTGGATTCCGTTCAGACAGGCAGACCGGCGGACAGGGAATGATCAGGCTGAGGGCGAGGGGTCCAACAAACTGGCAGCACTCCGCACACAGGGAACTATGGCAGAAAAAACACAACGTTAGGCTTGATCTCAAAAGTTTCCACAAAGACTGCAGAATTGGCCGAGGCAATGTACCGCTAAAGGTAAACTGACGAACTGGCGAAGAGTGCAGGTCCAGGGCTTAAGACTGCTGTGGTTGATTAGTGATGAGTTGCAGGTGCAGAGCGCTGCAGGTGGAGATGATCCAGGACATACCATACAATATTTAGAGGCTGTTCTGGCCTTTACTCAATCCTGAATACTCTGTCTAATGAAGACCTAGCAAGTAAAGCAGGACATTATGTCTGTGCCAGTTTTAGAATCTGCTCTGCATGATACAATCAGCAAACAAATGACTGTATAAAAGCTTGTCCTGTACGTCATACTGTACTTGTAAGGAACTTTTCTTCCTCTTCTGCTTTCTTCCCCTGACAGCGGCCTGTTACTAGTTCCCCAAGACAAGATTATACAGGTTATGTCTTTGCAAATGTGCTGTTCACAAACTCAAAGGGTGGTGAAACTTTCACAGAGAAAAGCTAAAAGCAATAATGACAGAAATCGATGAGTGAAGAAAAAGAGAAGAGAGCACGATAGAGAAGTTCAGACTTTCTCACCTCAAAGTCAATCATGAGAAAAAGTGGGTGTGATTGTTAGTTTTGCAAAGTCCTAGTTCTGGTTTGACACAGACCCCACCCAACAAGCAGTTCTGATGAATCACTCTGTTTCCTGACGATCTGTAGGGATGCAATGTTTAATGTCTTTGAAAGGAGGTATCCAAATCTGTTGATTTTCAGTTTAATCCATTAATTGTGTTTACTTAATATAATAAGTCTAATCAGACTGATAAGTAAGGCAAGGCAAGTTTATTTATTTAGCACATTTCAACAACAAGGTAATTAAAAGTGCTTTACATAAAACATAAAAGCAACGTTAACATTTAACATCTTAAATATTTAATTGAATGCAGTGGTAAAAAGATAAGTCTTCAGTCTTAATTTAAAAGAACTGACAGTTTCAGCAGACCTGCAGTTATCTGGGAGTTTGTTCCAAATATACGGAGCATAATGACTGAACGCTGCTTCTCCTTGTTTAGTTTTGACTCTGGGGACAGAAAGCAGACCTGATCCCAGACGACCTGAGAGGTCTGGATGGTTCATAACGAAGCAGAAGATCAGAAATATATTTTGGCCCTAAACCATTTAGTGCTTTGTAAACTAACAGCAGGATTTTGAAATCAATTCTCTGACATACAGGAAGCCAATGTAAAGACCTCAGAACTGGAGTGATGTGATCCACCTTTTTGGTCTTAGTGAAGACTCGAGCAGCAGAATTTTGAATCAGCTGCAGCTGTCTGATGGATTTCTTAGGGAGCCCAGTAAAAACACTGTTAGAGTACTGAAGTCGACTGAATAAATGCATGGATAAGCTTTTCCAGGTCCTGCTGAGACATAAGTCCTCTTATCCTTGATATATTCTTCAGGTGATAGCAGGCTGACTTTGTAATTGTCTTGCTATGGCTACTTAAATTCAGCTCTGAGTACATGACTACACCAAGATTTCTGGCTGGATTTGTGGTTCTTAACATTACAAATTGAAGTCGAGCACTGACCTTCAATCGTTCCTCCCTGGCTCCAAAAAACAATAACTTCAGATAACTTCAGAATAACTTAAGATTATAGCAGTTCATCAAAAAAGTTTGCACAGTATTTGTGTATCACTAACCAGGTCTTCCATGTGACCACTTAAGTCCAACAGAGGGGAGAAAGTGTGTCTAGAGATGGGGATTGGGGGGGTGGGGGGGTGGGGGGGGTTGAATCCTCACTGTTGGTTTTCAGTAAGAGAGGTGGAGGCTCTTCCTCTTGGTTCACAACATCATTGGTCCCGATGCGCAGTATGTTTTCACAGTAGGATGTTCAGCCACAATATGCAGGATTCTTTCTGCCAAGTCAGACACCGTATCCTTTGGAAAGCAGAGTACTTTGGTGTTCTTACTGCACATGCTTCTTACATCATTTACAGCAGTCACCCACAATCAGAGTTTGAGGCCCAGTCGTTAGCTTTCGCTGCAGCCTTTTACTTTCTGATTTATTCTCAGTCCTTTCCCTTTTGTGTGAGGACGGGATGTTATCCAGGTCATCAGACGGAGAGCCAGGGTCCTGCAATAGTGGTGAAAATCTGTTCTGCTGTTGCACACTCGGCTGTTGGGGAGGTTTATTGCTAATTCTCCCTTTTTCGGCTGTGTCCTACTAAGAACAGGGGTTGAAGAGGCGCTCTGCCTGGATGATAATGCAGGCCAGCCAGTCCCATCACAAATCTCAGGTCGCCGGGCTCTGCCTGTTTCTCGTCCTCCTGTTTCCCAGGGAAATGATTTACTCTTAGGCTTTGCACCCCGAATTAGCATTAGCTATAGCTCCAGTCAATGCGGTACAGGCTAGTGCTATTGATAGGCCGCACTCGCGTAGCACTAAGATCATAAAAGTTTTTAAAGTATAGCAGGAGTCTACTTTATCTGACAGACCCAGTGATTTAAAAATATCCAAGAGCTTCTGACTTCTAGCAGGGGGAAAAAGACAGTGTAAGCAACAAAAAAAGCAAAAGAATGCAAGGAGAGGAAGAACAAGCAGCAAAGCATCTGTAAGAAAGCAGGAAGCCTGCTTTGTAGAGATGCTCACAAGTCTTTGAACTAGGGTCCAAGTCAAGTCTCAAGTCCCTTGTTGTTATGACGGTTGTATCCAACCCATTCTCAGTCCCAAGTCGTCTCATATGGACGCATGGGCCAAGAGCCACAGTCGTCAGTTTGTTATGCACTGGGGATCTGATAGATCAATCACCACTCCGCCAGTCAGAAAGATGACGTCACTGGGGCGTTCGTCAGCAGGAACTTTTTCAAGGAAAAACTTCCTTTTAAGAGGCAGAAACCTCGAGCAGAACCATGGCTCAGGGTGGGCGGCCATCTGCTTCGACCGGTTAGGGGTGAGAAGAAGAGAGAGAGAGAGAGCAAGAGAAAGAGAGAGAGAGAGAGGGCAAGAGAGAGAGCAGAGGGAGGCAGCCTACACAGTAAACACATAGAGGTACAGACGGTAAACGTAATGTTGCTATAGACTGAATGAAAAATGGTACAGATATTTATAGTAATGTTAATAAAAATAATAACAGTAATAATAGCAATAGGACTAGTAACAGCAGTTGCAACTGTAGCAGAGGGCGTCAAGCAGGAACACGGGGGCAGCCGGAGACCCCCAACCACAGATCCAGACTCCACAGCTCCAGAGCTAGCAACACCCGCAGGAAGCAACAGGAGGAGGAAGCACACGACCACGGGAAAGGGAACAAGTCCAGTTATTAACATACATTAATGGGATGAGGTTGCACACAGGGAGAGAGAGAAGAGAGGAGCTCAGTGCATCATGGGAAATCCCCCGGCAGTTGAGGCCTATAGCAGCATAATTAAGGTATGGTTCAGGACTCACCCGAGCCAGCCCTAACTATAAGCTTTATCAAAAAGGAAAGTCTTAAGCCTACTCTTAAATGTAGAGACGGTGTCTGCCTCCCGAACCCAAACTGGAACCTGGTTCCACAGGAGAGAGCCTGATAGCTGAACAGCTCTGACTCCCATTCTACTTTTGGAGACTCTAGGAACCACAAGTAACCCTGCATTCTGGGAGCGCAGTGCTCTGGTGGGGTAGTAAGGTACTATAAGCTCTTTAAGATAAGATGGTGCCTTAGCATTAAGAGCTTTGTATGTGAGAAGAAGGATTTTAAATTCTATTCTGGATTTTACAGGAAGCCAATGCAGAGAAGCTAAGAGAGGAGAAATATGATCTCTTTTACTTGTTCCTGTCAGAACACGTGCTGCAGCATTCTAGATCAGCTAAAGAGTCTTAATGGACTTTTTCGAAGAGCCTGATAATATGGAATTGCAGTAATCCAGTCTAGAAGTAACAAATGCATGGACTAGTTTTTCTGCATCATTTTTAGACAGGATATTCCGGATTTTTGCAATATTACCTAGGTGAAAAAAGGCGGTCCTTGAAATTTGCCTAATGTGAGAGTTAAACGACATGTCCTGGTCAAAGACCAAGATTTCTTACAGTGGTGCTGGAGGCCAGGGCGATGCCATCCAGGGTCACGGAGGTGCTTAGGCCCTAGAACAATAACTTCAGTTTTATCTGAGATTAACATTAGAAAATTACATGTCATCCAGGTTTTAACATCTTGAAGACACATTTGAAGCTTAGCTAACTGATGGGTTTCATCTGGCTTGATCGATAGATATAACTGAGTGTCATCTGCATAGCAATGAAAGTTTATGGCGTGTTTCCTGATAATATTGCCTTTTATAAAGCATTTATAAAAGGCAGGAAGCATTTATAAAGTAAAGAGAATTGGTCCGAGCACAGATCCTTGTGGAACTCCCTGACTGACTTTGGCATGCATGGAGGACTCATCGTTAACATGTACAAACTGAAATCGATCTGATAAATAGGACTTAAACCAGCTTAGAGCGGTTCCTTTAATGCCAATGAAATGTTCCAGTCTCTGTAATAGGATCTGATGGTCAGTGGTATCAAATGCAGCACTAAGATCTAGTAAAACCAATACAGAGACAAGTCCTTTGTCTGATGCAGTTAGTAGGTCATTAGTAATTTTCACCAGTCTCTGTGTTATGATGAGCACAAAATCCTGACTGAAAATCCTCAAATAAACTATTGCTATGTAGAAAGTCACACAGCTGTTTGGCGACTGCTTTCTCCAGGACCGAGAGAAATGGAAGGTTAGATATAGGTCTATAGTTGGCTAAAACATCTGGATCAAGGTTGGGCTTTTTCAGAAGAGGTTTAATTACAGCAACTTTAAAGTACTTTGGCACATAGCCTGTTAATAAAGACAGATTGATCATATCTAGTAGAGAAGTGCTGACTAAGGGTAAAACGTCTTTAAGCAGCCTAGTCGGGATGGGGTCGAAGAGGCAGGTAGATGGTTTAGATGAAGAAATTATTGAAGTTAATTGATAAAGATTGAGGGAAGTAAAGCAGTCCAAACATATAATTGGTTTTACAGCGGTTTCTAAAGTTCCTGAGTATTGAGTTAAGTCGGTGCCAGTTGAGGGCAGGTCTTGGTGGATTTTGTTTCTAATAGCTAGAATTTTATCATTAAAGAAGCTCATGAAGTCGTAACTACTGAGAGCTATGGGAATACTTTGCTCAATAGAGCTGTAACTTTCTGTCAGCCTGGCTACAGTGCTGAAAAGAAACCTGGGTTTGTTCCTATTTCCTGTATTAATGACGAGTAGTACGCTGCTTTGGCATTACGGAAGGCCTTCCTATAAGTTTTAAGACTATCTTGCCAAATTAAACGAGAATTTTCCAGATTGGTGGAACAAGATTATTGACTTGGGAGGGACTGAAATTCGCGTAAGAGTCCTCTGTTATTTTGTGTCATTTTTAGATATCAAACAAGAAATAAGGACAAGAGAGCTAAAAGCATTTTACTGGCGAGGAGAACAGACAGAGATGTACTCAGTTACATACTCCAACCGCTCTGAGGCATCTCTTCCATTTCCTCTCTTTTTATTATATCAGGGACTTCCCTAGTTACATGCACATTGCTGCTATATGGGGGAAAGGGGGTACAGCAGCAACAATTAACACATGTCACTATACAGAATGTTCTAGGAACTATGTATGTTAATTACAGTCGCTCCTCAGCGGCTGGGCTTGGTTCCTGTTTCTTCAGAGGTCTGTTGTGTGACCTCTGTCTGACACACCTCCGTTGCAGGCTTCCTGTGAACACTTCTCTGTAACAAACTCAAAGACTCATATTGGCAAAATGCTTTATACTTCAATATATGTTTTCCCATGCAATGAGTAAATATGAGATAACTTATATACATGAAGATTCCAATATTTCCCTCCTGTTTATCACATATTTGCTCAAATTCTCATTTCACTTAGATCAGTCACTTCTATTTAAGATTTCCTTTTTTTATGTAGCCACTGATGTGGCATTACACTCTTCAGGCCCATGATTAAATTATCAATTAACATGGGATATACCGAAACTAGTATCAATTTCACTAGTGAACAGAGTCCTGTCACATTATATGGTAATTTGTCAAACAATCTATCATCCCCGCACCACCACCAGACATCTCCTCGAGATACTGGTCTGAACATTATGTTCACAGGTATTCTGGTGGTACACCATTCTTTGGATAGGTTACCCAATTTGGCACCTGTCCCTGTCACGCATGTTCACGCATGTGAAATTTCCACGTGCCACTCTTTTAGAGAATAGGGGTTTCTTTTTGTCTGCTGCAACGACAGGGAACACAGAATCCCATCTCTGGCAGCCTTTCTTAGGATTGGTATTATTCATCAGTTCAATAGTACAAGTGTCTTCTACAGATGTTGGCATTACCTGTAGAAGCGGTCTAGGTCCCATACACACTACGCAATTTCCTTTTGTCATGTTACCCGCTTGTTCCACCATTAGCAACAGCATCAGCAGATTTTGGTGTGCCAATAATGCGTATTCCCCTTATAATGAAAGTTGAGATAAGGAGGGTTTATTAATATTTATAAATGTAAATGCTCTGTACTTGTACAGCTTTCTAGTTTTTTCGAGCACTCAAAGCGCTGAGGTGAGTCTGCATTCACCTTTCACCCACATTCATACACTGAGCCTAAGTGCTCAAACAGAAACTAACATTCACACACATTCATACACTGGCGGAACAGCCGCCAGGGGCAATTTGGGGTTCAGTGTCTTGCCCAAGGACACTTCGACATGCAGCCTGGGGATTGGACCGCCAACCTTCCGATTAACAGTCAACCCGCTCTACCTCCTGAGCCACAGCCGCCTCAATTGTATTATTCACTTCACATATGTAAATGGCAAATTTTGGGTCATATCCTGAACTGTAGGCCCATAGTAGGAATCCCCAACACTTGGTTAGTGTTGTCCCTGTGGGAGTATGTTACAGTGTTTGTATGTACCAGTTTAAGCAGTCATTTGTGGTGTGCATATTCAGTAGTTGCCCAACTAGGTGTCCATTTATGATTTTCATCTGCCACTGGAGTTGACCATGATGTATCTATTAGATCATTTGTCATTTACCATGTATGAGTAGTATAATCACTGCCGTTCGTTTCCTTACTGGTAAGACTTGAAAATGGAAGCACTACAGAAACACTGGTCTTATTTGGGATACACACCTGTATGCCATGGCTATAAGAATTACTTCCCTGGCAAAAGTGCATTTCTGACGTGGCCGAAAATAGGACCTCCAGGGAGATCACTACCCACATGTGCCACACCTTAAAGCCATCTCAACTGCTTTTACTCCCTAATAAGGTCAGCAGCCCATGGGTTTCTTCACTGACTTTCAGGCCTATCCAGGTTCTAAACACCTGAATCCGTCCTATTATCAGACTTTGGCTCGCTTTCCATGTTGGAGCTTGAGACAGCAGAAATGACCTTCTTACAGTGAGTTTTTCTAATATCTCTAATCATCTGTCTCCCACTGATTTCTAAACTGTGGTAGTCTATATGGTTGTCCAAAAAGGGTTTCATATGGAGTCAATCCTGTTGTGCTTGTTATGTTTATGAACATTTTGACTAGGTCCAGACATTGTGTCCATGGTCTTCCTGTCTCTTCCATACATTTCTTTAATCTGTTTTTTATAGTTCCATTAATTCGCTCTACCAATCCTGCACTTTGTGGATGGTATGCAAAGTGGTGTTTTAACTTCATTTGAAACATAACTCCTATTTGTTCAATTAATTGGTTTACAAAGTGTGTTCCATTATCTCTATAGATTTTTCCTGGAATGCCATATTGTGGAATAATATCTTTGCACAATGCTTTCGCTATAGTCAGTGCGTCTGTGTGCTGAGTAGGAAAAAGTTCTATTTGGAAAAAGCATCTACTATCACTAGGCAGTACTTTTTCCCTTCACTCTTATTTAGTTCTATGAAATCCATGTGTATTGCTTGGAACGGATGCTGAGGTTCAGGGAACCGGCCTCTTTTTGGTCTTAGGTTCCGCTGAGGATTATTTTTGGCACAATTTTTTTTTCTGTACCTGGGCCACCATCCCTCCTGTTGAGACATGAGTAACTCCATGGCTCAATTTTGCTGCCCAGTTATATAAATTCTTAGGTAGTATGGGTTTATTATCTGGTCATACATATGGTATCTTTCAGTTGTGCACTATTACGTAACCAGACATCTTTCTCAACTTGGGGACTTTGCTGTTGCATTTCTTTAAGGGTTGATTCATCTATAGCTTTGTGTTCTGTCACAACAAGAACATCTTGTTTCCCTGTAGCTGCTGTTTTGGCTATTTTGTCCTTTCATTTATTTACATGCTTCAGTCAGTGCTACTAACTAAGCTGCCTGTGCCGAGCAGCTGGGTAAAAGCTGTTCCGCTTTTAATAGTGGTTTTTGTGACCACGGCATATCCTGTTAATATTTTTCCTTGCTCATTCTTTCTAGACGAACCATCTACAAAAACAACTTCCCCTTGTCGAAGGGGTTGATCTTTAAGGTCAGACCTAATTTTATCTGTTTCCTCAGCTAGTTTCTGACAATCATGCTTCTCTCCGTCATCTGCTGTCGGTAGAAGTGTCGCTGGGTTTAACATAGTACATCTTTCTATAGTTACATGATACACTGTCTAGTTTGAAGTACGCAATAGGTCTCATCTTATCTCCATGTTGTTGAGTTAGTACTGACGTCAAGTATCCCTTACAATCTACCATCTGGATATAGGGTTTATTATAATCAGGTAGTGCAAGAGCTGCACTAGAGACCAAAACTTGCTTTATTTTACAGAAAGCTTCTTCAGCTTCCTCTGTCCATTTTTAATGTTCAATTCATTTTAAGATCTTCTTCATCCATAAACTTACTTAAAGGTTACGTTATTTCTGCATAATTTGGCACCCACAGTAATTGTTTAGACCTAGAAAAGACATCATTTGTTTCTTTGTCTGTGGTTTGGGTGCTTGAAGGACAGCTACTTTTCTGTTTTCGAGGAGTGTTCTTCCCCCTGCACATAAATTATGGCCTAGATATTTCACTACCCTTTTACACAGCTGAAGTTTATTTTTGCTCACTTTGTGACCTTCCTTTGCCAAATGCTGCAGTAGTGCTATTGTATCTGTCTTACAAGTGTCTTTATCTGGAGATGCTAACAAAACGTCATCCACATAAAGTAAAATTTGGCTATTACCAGGAGGTTGGAATTTAGCCATGCTGGCACTCATAACTTGTGAATAGATGGTTGGACTTTCGCAGAAGATGGGAGTATTACAAGGGGAGTCTTCGCATTTCATTATTACTCCTGCTTTAAGCAAATCTTCTATTCCTGGTTTTATTCCTTCTTTTGCATCTTGTTTAAATGGATATTGTCTTATGCGGGGCCTTTAATCTGATTTTGGTCAAATTTTTACAGGGACTGCTCCCTTTACTAGGCCTACATCACTAGGTCCCTTAGACCACACTTCTTCTGGGAGGTCTTCCAATACATTTTCATCTTCCTGTGTTAACAGGATGGCGATGGCCATTAATTCTCATTTATTTGTACAGTGGAGGTGTGTTCCCTCCAGTACTTGAGCTGACCAAAACATGGCCTCTTTTGTAAGTCCAGTACTAGCACTTGTCCAAGTGTTGATGGACGTTGCTACCCAGTCGGTGGCATTTTCTCCCTGTTGCACCATTTTACCCAAATCGTTCCACAACAAGTTTTTACTTTTATACAGAGAGCCGTGTGGTGGAACTCTCATTCTGTACAACTGCATGACTTTATCATTCAGAGTCACTCTCGCAACTGATGTGCTATCTGCATCAGAATAAATATAATTGATGGTAATTTTATTAGGGGTAACTTGTGTCAGCCTTTTCTCATAGTCTCTATGAGATCTGGGCCTGATGTCTTTTTGTATTACATTGTGACATGAATATCGTCAGCTGACATTTTACTTTGTAATTTAGATATTGCATTTCTTCCTTCATTTAATAGGGCTGTGGCAGTATTGTGTGGTGGCTTGTCTAGTATGTCGACGGAATAGCAGTATTTTGGTTCTCCTATCCCTTGAAGGACACATATGTCCCCTTGCAGCAATTTAGCTTTCCTTTTTACCACAATCTGTCCCTCAGTTGATGGTATTAGCGCCAATCCCTTGGAACTTGGTCTATTCTAGCCTGTGCCCCTGCTTCTTCTGCCTCATCTCCTTCTTCCTCCTCTCTGCCGTCTATGCCTAGATGCAGGTCCTGTCTCATCATCCTCTTTTCTGTGAAACAGCACTTGCTCGTTTCCCTTTCCTTTTTTTCTGCATTATCTCTTTCTTCTTTTTTACCTCGCCTACTTGCTTCCAAAAATCAATACTGTTCCAACCTACTAAATAATTTTTTTTCTTCAAGTCATTCTGTGTATCTTTATTATTGCATCCTGTAATTCAACTAATTTTTGGGTGGTGAGGCGTCCCTCAAACCCAGAGTCATTTATCCATTTGTCGAGGTATTTTATGTGTTTTGGGTCTAATTTTTCAATATACTTCCAGTCTTTGCACGTTAAATCTTCCTTAGTTAAAGGTTTACTTTCCCCCTTATCCCATCTTGCTAAATTTAATCCAACGTTTCAACACCTAGGGTGTTCTACCGTTGGTTTTTCTACCCACTGCTTTATATGGAAGAAGGTTCCAAGTGGAACTCCCTTCCCGTTATCTCAGTCATCCACTCTTTTACTCGGAATTTGTTAGACCCTCTCTTTGGCATCCGGTTGGACTCTGGCATCCTCCATCATTGTCTGGTACCCGGTGGGACTCCGCTGTCCCTCCACGGATATAGGCCACTTCCCTAGTGCCTTTCAGGACTCCACCGTCCTAACTTCACCTGTCAGTGCCTAGGATTCATAGGGTTTTCACTTGCGCTTTTAATCCAAAAGCCTGCTCACCACTGTTGTCTCTCTCCTTGGAGTACCGTCAACCGTTGGCGAGTTGAAACTCGGTCCTGGAAAAGGATCTATTGCCGTGGCCACGGTCTTTCCCGGTTTCTAAGTCGCCCACTGGAAACCTCAGGTATCTTGGTATCGAAGGACCAAGTAAATGTCAGGTTTAGACACCTAAAATATAAAACAAGAAAGAAAGACAAGAGAGTTAAAAGCTTTTTACTCGCGAGGAGAACGGACAGAGATTTACTCAGTTAGATACTCCAACTGCTCTGAGGTCTCTAGTTACATGCACATTGCTGATATATGGGGGAAAGGGGGTACAGCAGCAACAATTAACATATGTTACTATACAGAATGTTCCAGGAACTATGTATGTTAATTACAGTCACTCCTCAGCTGGGCTTGGGTTCTGTTTCTTCAGAGGTCTGTTGTGTGACCTCTGTCTGACACCCTTCCGATGCAAGCTTCCTGTGAACACTTCTCTGTAACAAACTCAAAGACTCATATTAGCAAAATGCTTTATACTTCAATATATGTTTTCCCATGCAATGAGTAAATATGAGATAACTTATATACATGAAGTATCTGAGATGTTAGCACGTCTCTTATAAGATCAGTCACAGACACGATCCCTGCACGATCTAATCTATAGCGTCTGATTAACTCACTGTTATCCGTTTTCTGCAACACATTTCTTCTCCCTCTTCGTCTTTCTTGGAATTACGTCACTAGGAGCTATTCTTAGCCTTAAGATTCTTTATGAATGCGGGCCCAGGACAGTAACAGTCTTCTGGAGGCGGGCACTATGCAAGTGACGGTTGGAGGCACAATTAGATATGCAACACCCTTACCCCGCATCAAGGGAGCCCCTTTACTGAAAACAACAGTTGAAACGGTGACGCCAACTCCTTGGAGTACAGAAAGACGGTTGCTGAACGATCCTTTTAAGGCCAACCTCTATGAGGAGCAGATACAGAAACTACTCGATGATGGGTATATCAGAAAAATTAGTATTGAGGAAGCACCAAAGACACGTGAGTTGTGGTGAATTGCTCATCACCTTGTAGAACATAATAGGAAACATTGACTGGTGTTTAATTGCTCATTCTCCTACCAAGGGCTCTCCCTCAATGACCAGCTGCTGCCGGGTCCAACGCTTGGGCATCTCTCCTTGGTGTACTTATTTTTTTTTAATGATTTTGACAATATGCTGTGGCGGTGAGCGGAGACATAAAGACAATGTTTCACCAGGTACGCCTTCTACCTGCGGACCAAGCCCTTGTGAGATTTGTTTGGAGGCACCTGAAAAGAGGAACCACCAGGTGTCTAACAGTGGCCTGTCCTGCCATTTGGGACTACGAGCAGCCCCTGCTGTTAACCATTTGCATTGCAAAAAAAAGTGCGAATCCACATAAATGGAAATAAGGACATAGGGCAGACCCTACAGGAGTCATTTTAGACATCTACCTTCGAAGCCTTCCACCCCTGCTGAAGAGGCCATATCCTTTATAGATAAGTTGCGCACCATCTTGTCAGAGGGGAGTTTGGAAGGGAGATGACAGGTGTGTGCTGCAGCTCAGTGTAAAGTCATCACAGTATGTGATGTCACAGCAAAGCGGAAGAAAGGGCTGGACTACAAACAAGCTGTTTTCAGGCAGTTCAGAGCAATGTTTTCTGTGGGAGATGGGAACTCTCTTTGGGCTGGACTTTGGGCTTTTTCACTTTGCAAACCAATTAACATGCACCAAAAAGGTATATAACTCAATAATACAGAGGGAAAAAGACAAAGAAGCATAATATATAAAAGTCTTGACTTTAAAGAACTGACAGTTTCAGCAGACGTGCAGTTTTGGGATAAAATAATTTGAAAAACACTGGTTGGGTACACTACACTTGCTATGTTTGTAATCTATTGTGTATGAAGCAAAGAAAAAAAGCTTGATTTAATCTCATTTATTTAAAATGAAAACTTAATGGAAGATGTCTCCTAATTTCAGATGGTGGAGATAAAAGAGTAAAAAAGAGTTCCTGCAGAGCTGCTGCAGTGTTTCTAGGTCTGCTGTGTCTTCTCCTCCTGGCTGGATTCATATTTCTGTGTGAGTACATTTACATTTATTTACTTTTATTCATTTAGCTCACGCTTTTATCCAAAGCCACTTAAAATTGCTACAAATTGTGTGTCAGAGGTCAGACACCTTCAGAGCAACTAGGGGATTCGAAACCTTGGTCTCTCTCTCTTGGTTTCTTATGCCCTTTACCATCGCCACCCCATACTGTGTTTGCATGCTGATGAAGCACTAAGAAGGTGATGTTGGTTAAATCATTTGTTCATCATTTATTGTTCATGTGCCAAACAGATACCAAAAGCAAGTCTGAGTGGGAAATGGAGATGGACCAGTTACAGACCAGTTACAACAACTTGACTAAAGAAAGAGAAAAGCTCCAAAAAAGAGTTCAAGACATGACCAAAGAAAGAAATGATCTTCAGAGAAACCTTCAAGGTAAATATTTCTTTCTTAATTCTGGCTGACCTTAACCTAATCACTCAAAGTTATATTTAAATTCAGCATTTCACTATATATTTTTTATGTTTAGTGAGAAATTGTCAGTCAATATAAGCAAATGAATATTTGAAGTAATTGGCTAATAATTTATTTTTACTGTTGTTCTTGTAACTTGCCAGTGATCAGTGTCGGGCAAGCTACTTGGAAAATGTAGTGAGCTAAGCTACTAGCTACTCTACATTAAATGAAGCTTCACTACACAGAAGCTACCCCCCAGTGAAATGTAGCAAGCTAAGCTACAGCAACGTGGAACAAGTAGCTCAGTTACATCTAAGCTACTTTTAATTTTTTAATAGTTTATAGTTAGGTCATTTATACATAAATGTTTATATACACACACTCACACACACAACATAGGCCTAGTTTATATTGAATCAACTTTATTCCACAGTAGCAATAGAAGAAAGACTAAAAACCTGCTCCAATGTGTGCGAGAGAGCTAAATCAGAAACAGAAACTCTCCTACTTACTGCCAGATCATTGCTACTAAATGTACTTCCTCATGCAACAAACGGAGAACCATTGTTGTTTGTATAAAGCAAGTTAATTATCATATTATTAAATAATTAAATAAATAAATTCTTAATTAATTCTATATTTTTTAAGTTTATATGTGACTTTGTGCTCTGGCAACATTGCAACAACCTAAACATCCATGGCACAGAAAGCGCGAGAGAGAGAAAGAGAGAGACACTCTATGGCACGCGTCCTTTTTCTTCTGCAGCAAAGTCGCAAACAACCCAAGGATCGGTACGTGATGTCACCATCACAGGGAAGTGCTTCTGCCGGCTGCACATACAGGTCCGTGTGTGGCTGTGGTGTCACTTAGGATATTTACAGGTTACACTTTCCATGGCTAATGTCTGCCTACAGATTGTTTATAGTAGGCCTGTTTGTAACATTTCAACAGCATATTATTTGAGATTCAACCATTAAACTGTTTCACAAATAAAACCGTTTTTTGCCTTGGTAGGGCTAATATTAGTGTATTCAATATAATTTCATTTAATAGTATTCTATATAGTGGTGGGCCGGTATCGGCGTTAACGTGCTGCGTTAACGTGAGACTCATATCGGGCGATATGAAAAATATCGCCGTTAATCTATTCTCAAAGTTGGGTTGGGAGCTGGGTCTATACTACGCAAGCTATTATGACTTTCACCCAGTGCTGGACTGGTAATCTGGCATACCGGGCAAATGCCCGGTGGGCCGACGCACTTGGAGGGCCGGTCGGTATAGGTAATACGTTTTTTTTTTTTTTGGCCAACGACCGGCCCATAAAGCAGGGACAGCGGCCCATTGGTTCATTTTCCATACTGACACTGGGCTGGCCCAATCATCTCTTAACAGGCTCCACCCTCCCCCTCTGTTTCTTGTGTCAGATGCAGTCAGTGGCTCAGAGCCAGAGATCTGTTTAGGATGGATAAACAAAAGCGCAAGGGTGGTGCGGAGAAGTTGCGGGCAAAAAAAAGTTTAGTGGTTGAAGCCTCAACATGTTCAAAAACAACAGACATGTTTAGTGCCGCAGCTTCAGTTTCCAAGCCTACAGTACCTGACGACATTTTGCACAAACAGGCGAACACAGACATAGAAGGAGAGGTGACTAGCCATGGCGGCGCAGGCAGAGGAGCAGCCTGCTCCTCTGCCTGGTTGCCGAGCAGGTGTCTGACAGTGAAGTCAAGTAGGGACAGAGTGAGCAGGAGAGTGTAATTAAAACGGTAAGCATTGTAGGGAGGCAGTGTCAGGGCAGGTGCAGGAGGAAAGTGAATGGGCCTGGCTGGGCCATGCCCAGTATCCCGTTTTGGCCGGGAAAGTCCCGTATTTTAGCCTTCTTTCCCGCCGTACTCCCGTATTAGTATTTTCCCGTAAATCTCCCGTATTTTAACCTGCGTTATTAAAAAATAATAATACCCCTGCAGGGCTGACTTAAGGTGATGCATGTTGGATTTAAAATAAGGTTTGCTGGTGTGACGGAAGCCAGGGAAGCTGTGCAGTGAGTAAACCTCACTCCCCGACACATTAAGAGACGCACTGGCGACCGATGCTAGCACTCATTAGTTTTAGCCTCCTCGTCAGTGTGTCCGCCTCCCGTACCCGAGGTCGCCGGTTCGAGTCACGACCGTGCAGTAACCTACGTACTCGGGGTCAGCCGGTTACACTGGTTAGAAACATAGACTGTATATAAAAAGGTTAGAAATCGTGTCCGATTTTAGCCGGCGCTGCAAAACGTCACCAGGACACATTAAAAACTCGCGGGAGCACTTAGATCTCAGCTTTGTAGGGGTTTTTGGGAATGGAACAGTAGATATCTACAGGGACCGCAAGGATGGTTTGTACTGGTTGGTTGTGTCCGACCGATTGTGGTGGGCCGGTCTGAGCAAAAATGCCAGGGCCGTTTTATTGTCCCAGTCCAGCCCTGCTTTCACCTTGATATTTTAGCGCAGATGTATACCTAGCCGAATTGCACTGTAGGGGGCGAGAACAAGTCTTCGAACCTGTGTGTCTGCCTACTGTGAAGTTACCACATCAAACGTGACGTGCTAACATGGATGCAGCTGTTGCTGCGTTTCATTTACCTCGGAGGGCTGAGCTGGGAATGACATCACACCCGAGTTGACGGCATTCCAGTTACAACCTCGCTCGGGCATCTGTTTGTTTACAACTAGCCAGGTTAGTTATTGATACGCCGGTTGATTAAAAAACGCATTGTGCGGTACTCACACTAACTGTAGCAACACGTCCACAGACAGCTGTTGGACAGCACTTTGTGTACGTAAAATTTCTAAAGCTGCCGGGTTTGCTTCTGGGAGAAGCTTCCCAATGGAAAATTCGACAAGACTAAGGTTGTTTGCACCTTGTGCAATGCGGAATTAGTTTACTGTAGGAGTTCTTCCAGTCTCAAGTAGCCTACCACCTAAACGCAAAGCACATCACACGCTACACACAAGTACATCTTATTGAAGATGATTTATTTTCATCACCAATTATCATAGTAGAACAGCTTTCTCAAGCAGTTTGTGATGCATTTTGGAAACAGGAGATGAACCCCTGATCTAATGCGCCACCTGGCTTTAAACCTGGCTTGAAACCCGTTCGCACACATATTCTGAATGCCTTCGGCAGAATTCAAATGAGCCATTTTAATCTAGATTAATCTAGATTAAGTTCAAGATTATATTGAGATTAATCTAGATTAAAAAAATTAATCTATGCCCACCTCTAATTCTATATATCTTAAAATTAGTATAATATTAAATCCAGTTACTGTAGTTTCATTGTGGTACATTGCTCTAATTCATTAAATCCTTATGCGAGTCTCTTCCATCCATCCATCCATTGTCAACCGCTTATCCTGCGTACAGGGTCGTGGGGGGGCTGGAGCCTATCCCAGCTGACATTGGGCGAAAGGCGGGGTACACCTTGGACAGGTCGCCAGTCCGTTAATGCTAACTTGTCAATAATTATAACCATTCATGCACAACGAGTTCAATATTTTGAAAGCATTGTAACACCCATAAACTGTAGGTAGCACCACATCAACCTTATTAATGTCCCACCCCACCCAAGCTGAGATTGGTCAGTTCACAAAGTCTCATTGATAAGAAGCTTTATACACAAGCTTGGATAAAAAAAGCACTCCCTACTTCATTTCTGCCAGCGTAAATTGCCAGTGAAAGTTCCGGCAGCTTGTGAGAAGTGCCGGTATAAATGTAGACATGCAGGTACTGCGTACTGGTGAGTATTGGTCCATTTCAACTGTGTTTGGGCATTTTTGACGGAAAAGGAAAAACGTTGCCAACCAGCAACGATTGGTTTGCCAGAGCTGAAGAGGGAAGCAACCATAGCGACAGCAGCAAATCAGGATGGCAGAGCCTATACATCAGAAGCAGTCAACGTAGTTGTGTAATTACTCTCACTGTCAAACGGGGAAGAGAAAAGTTCCACACTGCAGGTTTAAACTCAACACACAATGGGAATTATCTTCAGATACTGAGGCCAGTTGCAAAACCCAGGCTGAGAGAGGCATGATCAACATGTTGAGTAATGGGAAGATAGATACCATCTTGACCCTTTGTTTTGTAGCTGAAGCCTTTTTTAAATTCTTGTTTGTTATATGTGATAATATGATGTTTTAAAGTACTTTGTGTTTTTCATTCACTCAACAAGGATGGCAGTGTTTCCGAGATAGATTCTATCACATTTCTTCAGAGAAGAAAACCTGGCATGAAAGTAGAAATGATTGTCTTCAGAAAGGTGCAGACCTGATGATTATCAACAGCATCGAAGAACAGGTTTGTGTGTGTGTGTGTGTGTGTGTGTGTGTGTGTTTGTGTGTGCATGAATCTGTATATAAGAGAGACGTAGCTCATCCATGACCACTCATGTAGAATAAAGAGCAGAACTATTGAATGAATGCAAAGGTCACTGAAGTGGAGGATACATCAATACATCAGTTTCATTTCTATTATGTTGTTTACAGTTTGTGTCTCTTTTTAAACAAGAATTTTATAAGACAGTTTAAGAAGTACATGTGGATTGGCCTGACGGACTCAGAGACGGAGGGGACATGGAAATGGGTGGATGGGACTCCAATGAACACAAGGTTCACACATGTTTACAATCAAATTAAATCACTACCTGGTGCTTTTTGGGTTGTGTTCACTGATAAAAGCTTTTTTTTAATTTCAGCTACTGGGGTCCTGGAGAGCCTAACGGTGAGAGAAGGGAAAACTGTGTGGCAATAAGGTCCTCTGATGAAAAAAACAGCTGGAATGATGAACCATGTTCCAGTTCACACATCTGGGTCTGTGAAAAGAAAGTCCTTCCATAAGTCTCCATCCAAAAGCATCAGACAGTATGAAAAGTCAGGACAATACGTTCACTGGTTTTTATATAGCGCCAAATCATAACAGAAGTTATCTAAGGTCATTTTTTAGATTTGGCAGTTTAGTGTGGATATAATCTGAAACTTGGTTATAACTGTGCTGCTGGGAAAGTGGCCTGTTAACATACATACAAACAAATACCCTGCTTTGTTTGCAAAAGTCATGAAAAGTAATATATTAAACTTGCTTTGAGTGTCTGCTTTTCTTATTAGTTGACATCATACTCTGAATTTAATCTGTATCTAATCTATGAATGTTTACTTTAAAGGCAGATTGAATAGGATTTTCCTAAAACAAATGTGATGTATATAATCATACAGAAATAATCCCCCTTAATCATCACTTATGACCCATTAAAGTGTGTGGCAGTGTCTGTATCCACAGAGAGCCTGCCCTCTGCCTGTATTTTCTAGTTTGTGCGTTCGGAACGTTTCTGGGTATCAATCTCGTGGTCAGTGGGTGAGTAGCCTCCAGACAGTGAAACTGGGGATGGCTTCCACCCGCTGGAGAGCCCTGAAGGAGAGGATGGGACTGAAGAGCTAGGTGGAGTTGGCCTGTGTTGTCTAGGTAACCTAGGTGCTGGCAGTTAGTACGTAAGCTTGTTAAGTATCTGCTTTTCCATTATGATTGGTAATTTCAACAGATGCACGTCTGTCCATCTGCACATCTTGACAAAATAGCTCCAAAGGTTTGTGGTGATGAGTTTGAGCTTAGAATTATTTTCTGGTAACACAATACTGGTTCAGGAAAACGTGTTCAGCAATACTTTAACAATGTATAAACCTTCAATTGAAGTGGACAATAAGCAGGGCAGCGATGAGGATGAAGGGTTGGTCAGCAGCGATGACTTGGAGCTGAGCAGTGGTGATTTAGAGGGTGAAGAGCTGCTCTGTGATGACTCGGTAGGGCAGGACTGCACAGTGACATGAGGGCGGCGAGATCCAAGTCTCCTACTGAGACTTCACAGCTGAGGGACTAGCTGACAGGTTAGTTGGTGAAGAGCTAACAGATTGGGCACGCTCTGATTTCATTACAAAGTTAACAACAAACACAGGAGACTGAACTGGAGTCAGCCCGACTGGCCGTTAGCAGTGAGTGTGTTAAGCAGGCCGGTGGGGAAGCAGCCAGGGAGTTAGCCGCTGAAGCGTTAGCAGGCCGGAAAAAAGGGAGGTCATTTGAAAAAAAGGTCCAAAAGAAATTTACAAAACTAAAAACCACATGCCAAATCATAAAGTCTAAGGAGGAGTTTTAAAAGTCTAGAACTCTGGGCAGGGGCGGATTTAGACATTTTGAGGCCTAAGGCAAACACAGGCATGGGGCCCTCCACCATCCTTGTTCTCCCCTTTTCAGTCCTTATTTATCTGAGAAAGACATACTCAGTACCTGTCAAGTTTTGGATTTGAAAATAAGGGAAATTTTCCGACGCCCACCGCGAGCAGTTCCACCCCCCCAACCAAGCTCCAGTATCCCTCACATTTTAAGACAGGCGTTATAGCCTAAAAGAAAACACAAAAGCGTATATATGAAGAGCATTTATTTAAATGCTTATTTGCATATTTTCTGTTCATTTAACTTTGCTTGTCTTTACATTTACATTTTATTTTCATTCCACACATTCTTTTCATTTCATATTGCTTTTCTTTTAAAGTTTTTCTTTTAATTTCACATAACTTTTCTTTACTCTTTTAGTGAGTTATTGTACTTTTTTACTATTGTACTGTTCTTTATTGTAAATTTGTTGCAGACTTTGCTTCTTTAAGGGCCCGTCCACACGAAGACGCGTTTCGCCGTATACGCATACATTTTTTATCGTATTGGCGTTTCGTCCACACGAATCCGGCGTTTTGGGAGAGTGAAACCGCTATTTTTTGAAACCGGGTCCCAAAGTGGATAAATCTGAAAACGACACACTTGCGGTTTCGTGTGTACAGCCAATCCGTATATTTTGTGAAACGATGATGTCATCACATCACGTGTCGGCTGCTTCTCACGTAAGGCGCAAGGTTATGCGCATGCTCAAAGTCTTCCTCTCCGTGTATTTTGTATCTCTGTCGCAGAATTACAGCGCCCCATACTGGTCTGGCATATATACTACACCGTTTTAGTCGGTTTCAGTGGTTTCGTGTGTACGCAGATATTTCTTGAGACGGATAGAAAAAAAATATCGGATAGGGAACGCACCGGCTTCGTGTGGACGTGGCCTAAGACTGTTTTGGAAGGAGTGTATTAGTGTGCTGGGCCAGAGTGTTTAATTTTACATGAGAGTAGAGCTCAAACAGTTCTGTTGTCCAGCGTCTACCTGCAGGTGGCAGTTATCGCAAGGCTAGTTACAGAGCTCAGACTGGGTATAGGTGCGTTCGAGATGACGGCGGCTGACTTTCGCCGACTTAATAGTCTAAAGTGAGCTGCAGGTGACTGCAGGGGCGGGGTATAAAAACGGCGCTGTAAAGTTGGACACATTCTACCTGCGTGAGCTCACTGTGAGTTGAGATCAATGACTGATCTCGCTGCCATTGCAAAGAAAAACGCCGCGAGACTAGGTAAAAGTGTGGTTCCAACTGTGCAGCCTGAAAAGAGCAACTGCTGCCACCGGATTCAGCGCCTGCAGTCTCCTTGCTCCCGCGAGTTTTTAATGTCATGTGTCCTGGTGACGTTTTGCAGCGCCGGCTAAAATCGGACACGATTTCTAACCTTTATATACAGTCTATGTTTCTAACCAGTGTAACCGGCTGAGCCGAATGCAGTAGGTTACTGCACGGTCCTGACTTCGAACCGGCGACCTCGAGATGCGGAGGCGGACACACTGACGAGGAGGCTAAAATTTGTGGGTGCTGGCGTCGGTCGCCAGTGCGTGTCTTAATGTGTCGGGGAGTGAGGTTTACTCACTGCATAGCTTCACTGGCTTCCGTCACACAAGCATACCTTATTTTAAGTCCAACATGCATCACCTTAAGTCAGCCCTGCACAGCGCTGCATGGGTATTATTATTTTTAATAACGCAGGTTAAAATACGGGAGATTTACGGGAAAATACTAATACGGAGGACGGCGGGAAAGAAGGGTAAAATACTGGGACTTACCGGCCAAAGCGGGATACTTGACAGGTATGCCCGCCCGCGTCAGCTGAGCAATCTGGGCTGAAACTGCCGGTGGGTAGCTCCTCTTCATCAGTGTTAGCTTTGCTAGCGCAAGCACCGGCTTCTTGCTGCTCTTTAGTAACGTTAATATTAGTGTTGTCAGTAGCCGTCGTGAAAAAGGTTGTTACCTTTGGAAGTTTTGCTAAAAACTGTCTGCTTTCTTCCCGCTTCTTCCTTTTTTCAGAACCACTTCGGTAGCTTCGCTTCATTTTTCAGCCGTCTGTAGCCTACAGCTCACAGCATGCTGAGCTGTTTGTTTACAAACACACACGCAGATGCGCAGTTGGATGATGGAATAGTCCAATGTAGTGGGGACTGGGGGGGTGTTTCTTATCATGAATTAAACAATCGGATAGCACTTTAGCGCATCGATGTTTAGAGATATAATTAATTGGTGAAAAGTAAGACAACAAATCATAACCATAAGTTTATGAGGCGTTTTACGGGGCCCTTGGTAGTTTGGGGCCCAAGGCAATTGCCTACCTTTGCCTAATGGTAAGTCCGCCTCTGACTCTGGGCCTCCCCTCAGACAAAGCTCAGGAAAAGTCACCCCCCTTGCTTACGTTTTCTCAATTCATGGATGTCTATGGGATTGTTATTAGATTATTTGATCACCCACAGACACTTAACAACTGAGCCAAGAAAGGCATTTTTGGTCCAGGTTTCCCACAACAATCACTTGCGGTTCTCTTAAATATACATTGAAATATCCCCCCAAACCACTATAAAGCATAAGATTTTTAGCTTTAAGCACTTAATTTCCTGCTGGAGACATTTTCTGCACCAACTTTGGAAATGTTTATTTATATCAAGGGAAACAAAATTCATGGAGGCTGCTGACAAATCAGAATATGTAAATATGATATAACACAATAATCATTAGCTTGCTTTTGTAGCCTAAGTTACTTTTTTGGAAAAGGCAAATCTGTTTCTTCTGTATTTACACTTCATTGCATATTATGTAATTGTGCAAATAAACTTTTCTCAAAGCTTTTTTTTGTTATTTAACATTTCTTGTTTCTGTTTATGGGGAAACTTTTACCAAATGGTTTCAAACATGTTGGGGACATATCCCCAGCATCCCCAGAGTAAATGACACCTATGACCGCACCTCCCTGCTCCCTTCCTACAGGTTGAGCTACTCCATGCTTTCCGCTTCACCTCCACTCTCCTCCTCTCTGTCCCTCGGCCCGCAACACAAGCAAAATGAATTCAGAAGTGTTCAGAAAGTTTGTCTGTAAATTTCAGAAGTGCATTGAAATTAATCGAGAGGAAGTTTATCATGCAGCAGGACAATGACCCAAAGCCCACTGCCAACAAAACAAGACTTCACCAGGGGAAAAAGTTGAAGGTTTTAGACTGGCCAAGTCAATCACCTGACCTTAACCCTATAGAGCTGCATTTCACCTCCTTAAGAGGAGACTGAAGGGAGAAACACCCTGTCACGATCCTGTTCTGTGTGTGTTCTGTTGGGGGGGTTTGGTTACTTGTCTTTAGTCTTGGTTCTTGTATTCTTTATTTTGATATGTTGGGTTTTGGGGTTCTGTCTTGTCTAGCGTTTTGTAACCTGTGTTCCCCTGTGATTCCTCTGCATGTCTGTCTCTGTTTTCCTCTGCTCCCTGCCTGTTCCTCGTTATCCCTGATTCCCGTCACCTGTGTTGCTCCCGCCCTGCTCGTTACCCCTGTGTATATATACCTGGTGTTTCTGTCTTGTCTTTGTCGGATCATTGTTCATGTGCTTGTGCCTTCTGTTTCTCGCTGTTTATGGATTACCCTTGGTGTTGCAGTGTGCTTGTCTTCCTTGTTCTTTTGTGTTCTAGATTTTGGATTTTTGGATTTAGTTTCTGGACTCTGTTTATCAGCCACTAAACCAGTAAGTGTGCTCGCCTTTTGTTGCCTTTTGTTTTTGTTATAATAAACCTTTTGAACCTCCGTGTCCTGCGTTTGGGTCCTACAACCTGCCTCATACACCCATGAATTGTGACACACCCGAAACAAACAAGAACTGAAAGAAGCTGCAGTAAAAGCCTGGAATAACATCACAAATGAAGAATCCAACAGTTTGGTGATTAATTGTGAGATGTTATGTTCAACTTTTAAAGTCTTTCATTGTCACTTTTTTTAACATTTACATTTACTCATTTGGCAGACGATTTTATCCAAAGCGTCTGCCAAATGTGCTGCTGGTATTATTTCATAAGGTTTCATTTTATAAGTTGTCTTTGTGCTATTTTCAATGTTCTGCTCTGTACAATGTTTTGCACATCATCACATTTTATTTTAATTCACATTTTATGTCGTGTGCGTCTTTATTTGGAAACAGGTTTGTAATTTGGAGGCGTCCTGATATAAAGAACAATGACCTCAGCGAGCGAAGGAAACCCCATATAGCCTCGTGTAGGGCTGTTAATATCAGAGCTGAAACTAACAGCTTCTGATTATTCTGTCTCGACATCAGTGAAAAAAAGCCAATAAATGTACAATGATATCAAACTGAGAAATGGACTCACACATGTTCTGTACATTTACATGATCAGGGACTTAAATAATAAATCAGCTAATAGTTTTATATAAATAATCTGATACCGTATGTACAAATTAAAATCTGTAACATCTGATCATGAATCAGCGAGCAGCACTGCCAACTTTATCCCGTCATGGTAAACCTTCAGCATCAAACACACAATGATTTGTCCAACATGTGACTGAACTTACAGGAGGGAAGGTGAAGGTGAGGAAAGAACTGTGATCCAAGTCTGCTGTAGGTGATTTATGACCTCGGGGATCCCACCGTGACTCATTTCATCTGGAGCTAACTGTAAACCTCTGACTCTTCTGTCCACCTCTGCTCGTACAGTGTGCGCTCACAATTCATCTTCATCAGTCTTTGCTCAATAAAATCCAGATCCAGAACTTTTCAGCCCCCAAAAGGAGGAAAAGGAATCTGTATTTCTGAATTTTGGCTCTTTAAGAAGTTATTGCTGATGTTTCTTCACACCTGTCAGTCATAAAGAGGAAAACTGGGATCTTTTCTTCTTTCTGTTTACTTGTGATTAAATCTGACTATCTGTAGGGGCCCTTTATTGATCTGCTGCACGACCCTGTGTCATGTTCTGCATCATGTTTCATTTCACTCTCATGTAAGCCTGAGCTGCATTACTATCACATCTTAGCATCAGCATTAAAGTTTGATGAAGCTCTCCTCTGCATCCTCACAGAGCATCAACAGGTGATATTTTACATTTTATTTTATCTTTCATATTTTATTAAGATGTCGCTGAAACGACATTGAAAAAATCAAATGATCTGTACTGGATTGCTGACCAAGACAAAGTCCATGTTTGAAGAGTTGTGTAATGGGAATTCCAAACATTTTGCATGGAGCCCTGGACTTTAGAGTTTTCAGAGAAGTAGTGCAAAAAACAAGGAACACAGTAAGATCACATAACACCCAGATCGTCTCATCCAGTGAGTGAATCGAGTGGTGTCTGGTGACATACTGCAATAATCAGACTTTTCTGTTTCTTCAAATGAGTGAAACTAACAATCATCTAAAGTTGTTTTTTTACTCTTCAAACATGGACTGTGTCTTGGTAAGAAATCCAGTACAGATCTTTTTATTTGGTCGTCGTCGTTTCAGCGACACTTTATTTTAGTTTCTGTGAGTGGATCTCAGACAGTCATTACTCACTGATACAGGAACTGTAGTGTCTGTCACAGTATTGCTGTTGCCATGAAAGCAACCAAACAAACATACAGTATGTCGCTTATGCTCTTTTAAGAACTTGTCATTAGTTTGTCCTTCAGTAATGTGAGACAGACACAAAGTGTATATATACAATCTCGCTGTTGGCTTAACATGTTGCTTCTTATCAGTCGCTGCAAAACACCAAAGATGTAATGCTGACTGACAGGAAACTTGAACTTATATGTGGATGAGTGAAGTGGTGGAGGTCTCTTGGTTAATGGGGCTCTCTGATGTGGTCTCGCCGCTCTGGTAGCAAAAAGAAGTCCACACATTTAATGACCTGATCAATCTGATCAGACGGCTACTTAAACTTATTTGCATTATTGTTTAATCTACCAAAGGTTTTCTCTAATCTTCATCTTTGGGTTTGTAGAATGTCAGCAAATAGCAATAAATGCCCAACACATGTTCCCAAAGTCCAAGGTGACATCTTCAGACGTCTTGCTTTGTTTGACCAACAGTCCAATATGTTCAGTTTACAAAGAAAAACAGAAAACATTCATCATTTAGAGACCGGAACAACTGAAGCTTTGACATTTTTGCGGTCATCAAAATAGTTGCTGTTTAACTTTCTGACAGTCGACTAACTGATTAATTAACTGCTCTAAGATTTACATATTTAGGTGTGTCTGTGGCTGAAAGATATAAGAATTAGTTTTACAATCATTTTAAGATAGCCCTGGATAAAGCCAGACAAGATATCGAGTAGCAGCCGTCCCTTCTTTTGTTGCTGGCTGGCAGATTTAACTGGTGATTAATACATTTTTTTCAAACAATACTATTCTTCTACCAAAGTCACTTTTCAAGGAATTAAATGAACACAAATGTTTTTAGAATGGCAGAAGAGAGATGGAGGACTGTTTCTGCTGAATGATGTGTATTATTATTGGGCGGCCAACATTTGTCAGGTGGTGTGCTGGGTCCAGGAGGAGGTGGATGAATAAATCCACACAATCCGTACCACTGGCAACCTTGTTACACTGAGCTCAGGGGCCCTTAAGATTTATTTTCTAAGATCCGCTGGACATAGACTATGTCTGACAAACAGACTGTGAAGGAAATGTGATCCTGCTAATGTAAGGATGATAAAAATGATGTTATATGGAATACATTAAATAGGAGGATATAAGTAAGTTAAAAGACGATCTGTGTTTAAAATGCTGTTTTACTTGTTTAAAATGCTGTTTTACTTAACTTTTATATCATTTTGGGGAAATGCACCTTAAATCCTAATATGCAGTGTTTGCGTGTTTACATAAGTTTCACTTTCTTTTGACGTTTAGTTCTAGTTTGTGACTGGAGAATCTGTTAACGATTGCTCATGCCTCGTTCGAATGGGAGTCTCCAGATGCGGACGTGTGGCTTACGCTCGTCCATTACAACATTGGACTTGACTGAAGCCACATCGTGTCCGTGTCGTACTTTCTATTTCCCTTTTAACAGGTAAGAACGAGGGTTGTATTTTGTTTAAATGATTTATGTATGTGTTTAATATAGAAAGGAACATGCGGAGAGTAAATATAACTGACGGTAGCTATGTTTGTATGCACAATTAGCAGGCTAAAGGTGTAGTCTCCGTTGTAGCCTGTATGCTAGCTGTGTCGTGTGGTCCGAAGTTGAGGCGTGGTTGTAGTGGAACGCCACCACCACCGTTTTCTTTGTGTATTTGTTTTACATCGATGGAATTGTTTCAGTTTAAGAAAAATGAGTGTTTATTTTAATACATTACAACATTGGACTTGACTGAAGCCACATCGTGTCCGTGTCGTACTTTCTATTTCCCTTTTAACAGGGGCGTAACACTAAGAGGTAGGCTAGTACTAGTGATCAACAGCAAACAATAATATGCCTGGAACTAAGTGTCAGAAAGTGGAAATAAAATGTTCAGAGTTTCAGAGAAAGTTCCCTCCATCATTTACACTGCAGAAAAAACAAGGGAGAGTAAGCAAGAGTCGTACCTTAGAGAAATGCACACTTTGATGCAAACTGCAGCTCACACACTCATTTGTTCCTCTATTCCTGTGGGGACATTCCGTTGACAAAATGCATAACCCCCTAATCGAACCCTGAAACAAAGTCTTATTAAAAAGCAGTCTCTACATGTGTGGACGTCACAGTGAGCTATAATTATTCTAATTCCTTTGAGATGATTTGACTATACTGGTGCCTGAGGAAGCAGCCCACCAAGAGCTGTAGCAGTGATGAGTTTCTGAGATCCGCTGGACATAAACTATGTCTGATAAACAGACTGTGAAGGAAATGTGATCCTGCTAAGAGGTAGGCTAGTACTAGTGATCAACAGCCAGGGGCGTTGTTAGGATCTTGAGACATTGGGGGTTAGCAATTTAGTATGTTTGTATGTAAGAGTATGTTTACTATTGCTTTTACAATTGCAAAAGCAATAGCAAACACACTCTACTTATATGGCTCAACAACGCGACACTATTATGTTGTGTCTAAATCAAATAACCTGAAATAACAACAAAACTGCGACAGTGTGAAGCGGAGGGTCTGTCCCCCAGGAAATGTTGAATGTTAAACACTTAGTTTCCTGCATTCTGGTGTTTTTTGCACCAATTTCTGCATTTTCTACATCCATTTATTGTGGAAATTATTCATGTAAAGGGACACACAAAATTCAGGGAGCCCACAGGGGGCTGTGTCTTTGTTTTATTGTTGCTTTTAAATGACTTGAAGGCTGGCAATTCTGCCGTCAGATGTTAGGACTGATTGCTCATTTTATTGTCCTTGTTGCTGAATGCCTGACCACACGTGGTGAATATTTGAGAACATTTTCATATTTTATGACCTTGTAACTGATTATTTATTCCCATCTTAAATGTTCAATTGTACTCCTGCCTGCCTTGGCCAGGACACTCTGGGAAAAATATTTGTTCTGGTTTTAAAGGTTTAATAAAACAATTCAAAATCTAAAATTGTAACAGCATATAATGCAGAGCAGCTCAGCTTTCAGATATGTTTCTCGTGTAGATCAACTTTTAACATCATCACTGCTGAATCAACACACAGGCAGGTGTGACTGATTGAGGTAACCTCTCTAAATGTGCATGTGGAACCTTTTAACTTAAATTGAATAATTTTAATTCAGTTAGAAACTCCTGGACTTTAATAGCTCCTGTGTTTAAGCAGGTTTTCTGTTCATATTCAAAGTTCTGCACATTCAGAATCTAACTGGGTTCTCTGACATTTCCAAAATAAAGGAATTTTTTGAGAGGTCAAACAGGATAAATCATAAACTTTGCAATCAATCCGCACTCCACCTGTGTTCTGCACGGTGTGGACGGGATCCATACCACGGATTCTGCAACCTTTTGCACCACTACTATCCACGGTAGTGTGGAGATGTTTTGTTGTGCAGGATCACAGCCCCGATGTGTCCACATGAGGAAAGCTCAAGATAGGCTGTCAGAGTAAAAATGGACTGTCTATTCTTCACAACGCAAAAAATTATTACTACAGTAACAAGAGAGCAGCTCCTTGTTGAAGCAGGTAAACCATACAGAGGAACCTGTGCGTCATGCGTAAAACCGAACAGGGCTATTTTATCCACCATTCTCTCTCTCTCTCTCTCCCTGCTGAGTGAAAGATTAGTTTCACCAGCGAGATTCTGTTTATGGACCGTCAGACATCGCTGTAAAACAAATAGTAACCCATGTGTATTAAAGAAAAGAAACAGGCTGATGTCCAAAGCGATGCTCTGATCAACAACAGGACATTTTTTATATATCTTAGTCAATGCAGTGATCATCTGACATAGATCTTACAGTGTGTACAGTCTTCATTTGCTCCGCAGAGACTAAAGACGCTTTTAATGCGCCGTTAATGGAAAGTGAAAGAGTTTCAGTTGATGACTTGTGAAAAAGCGACTCAGGCTGCCACCAGGTCCATGGTGTGGCTCACTGGGTTTCAGTTGTATTAGTAGAACATTAAACTGAAAAGATATTTGCCTGACTTTCTAAATGTTTGCATCTGCCAGCTCTGTGACTGTGACAAGCACCCAACCAGCTTTTACTGCGTAACTGCGCGCGCACAGCCTGGATGAGCTCATTTCAAAATGAAGCAAAATGCAGATTACAGACTGGTTCAGTTATTAAAGGTATGAATGGAAAATGTAGCGAAATGAAGAGTAAATTAGACGTACATTTCAGCTAGAAGTAACAGCAGCACAAAAGAAATGTCTGCAATATTGAGGCACTTTGCTGCACCAGCTGCTTTTTCAACATTTTTTCCTCCTTCAACATTTAAATAGGCCACATTTTGTGCGCGACTGATGTGGAGTGTGAGTGATTGACTGGTCTCTTAGTAAACCGCCTCCTGTGAGCCAGCTCTAAAATTGCCAGAGTCAGGAAGGCAATAGCCTACATAAAACTTTGCATTAGGAAAGGGGGGGGGGGGGCAAAACCTAGATTTTGAAATGAAGCATGTATAACGCCTCCTCTGCCCATCAGCTGATTAACGTCACCACAAATCCACACACTTAATTTCAACGCCTCTGATAAATTGCAGCTCACAGCTTCAGGTGGAGCAGAGAGGACAGACACAGAGCTACAGCTGGTTCATCTTATTCTCTGTTAATGTGCAGGAGAATAAATAATAACTATAATCTCTCGCTCTCGCGCACGTAACGGTAGTTAAGCGAATAAAGTTCAATTTTCGGCCTGTTGTTTCTTTTTTTAAATATCCTTCAGAGATCCGGGGCTTTTCAAAAAACATCCAGGGCTATAGCCCTGGACGCCCAGGGCTAACGAGGCTGCTGTCAACAGCAAACAATAATATGCCTGGAACTAAGTGTCAGAAAGTGGAAATAAAATGTTCAGAGTTCAAAATGAGCAGGCTGTGAACAAAACGTGCACTTTGTCTCCATCTTGTGACGTTTACGGAAGAAAAGGTGTCCATGCCGTCACATGCTGTACATTCAATATGCTGATGACATTATGCCTCAGACTGCATTAAGTAGGTTACAACATGAATCAGATGTGACAGTGAAAGCAAACAATGTTTTCTTCTTGGGAACGCTTCTCCATTTCTACACCCTTCATACACTGTTAGTGTTCTACAGTCCTGCTGACTGACTCAACTCGTTTAAAGAAGCAAATCTTTAGTGAAACTCTTAATTCTCCTTCAGAGCAAATAATTCAGACGCTACATCTCTGTCTGTATAACCCTCAGTGCTCCCTCTCTTCACTGAGGCTGTCTGTAACAGACCCGAGTAACAACATCCTGTTACACCTTCAGATTAGAATTAGGATTCTGCTTCTTTTTAACAAATACAAAGTGGAAAAGTAAAGAAATATATTTTATTTTAAACTCTGAGCTGCCTTTTCAGAGTTTCTAATCATGCAGTGAAGTTGTAGGAGGGTAAAGTTGCACAGCTCTTCTCCAATCTGCTTTATTCATCACATGTTTGTTTCTTCAGCCTTCTTTAGGGTGGAATGAGGTTGTTTCAGGTTTCTTTTTATACAGTCAGTTAATCAGTCATGTGACTTTACAAACTGACATGTGAACTAAATTAGTTTGGCTGTCCACAAATGTTGACGCTGAAAGAGTTTCAGTGAAGAATTAGTTTTTTTGAAAAGAAAGAAATTTAGATTTAATTGTAATCTGTAATTTAATTTGTGTTTTCTTTTCTAAAGTCACATGACTATTCAAAATATTTCTGTAAAGAAACTGGAAAAAGCCTCATCAACAATATGCTGAATAAATCAGTGGTTTAATTACACATCATGTGAAGCAGCTGATGTACATTTACTTTATTAAGATATAGTTGATTCAATAAAAAACATATTAAACTAAATTGTACTGCTGTTTTTTTCTTTCTGTTGATCATAAACTGCAGATTTATCATGTATCATGTTTATTTATCATGTTACTGATGATGTCCACACTACAAACTGCAGTATAAAGAAGCTCTGTAAGAATTAAGGTCGAATTAAAATTGAAATCAGTTTGAAGAGTTTTTTCTAAAAAGAAATAAAACAACAGATCCAAACCTGAAATAACTCAAAAGACTCAAGAACATCAAAAACTATAACTGCTGATGAGAAAAAGAGAAAAGTGAAACGCAGCATTTGGTCCAGTGGATATAAACTACTGTACAATGTTGTTTGACTCCAGATGTTGATAACCAGGATAAGTTTGTCTCCTGATGACCTGATACAGTTTCAGCATTTTCTTGGAGATTAAACTTTATTTAAGAGGCGGCTCAGCTAACACACTACTACTATTTCTTTTTGAAATGCCACAAAGAAAGCATCAGTTTAATCTGATTATTTACAAAACAACATCAGCAAATGATCTGTTGAAATCCATGAAGAAGTCAAATGAATATCTAAAGCAGGAGTTAGCACCTTTAATACATTTAGACTGAACAAAACTAAAGTCAATCCTGAACTGAACAGAAGATCCAGAAATCTCTCAAACTCAAACTGATGTTTGATGATGATTAAAGTTAAAGAATCCCACAACAGGAAACAACATGTTGGTATAGTGGATACTTGACATGTTATATTGTGGTCTGATTAAAACCAGATGCTGCTGACCAGGCTAATATGTTAGAATCTGAACATTAGAACTGATTTGAACCTGGATGAAAGCTTAAGGCCGGATGATATAATACAATTTCAGTATTTAGATATCATTTTAATCTGCTTTAACTTTTATTCATGCTGATTTTTCTAATGTGATCTAGACAGACATTGAGATCGGAGTAAAGTCTTAATCATCTTTCAAACTACAGAAACAGGGAGCAAAATTAATTTGTTGACCCTTAACACCAAATGAAATCTGCTTTAGATATAAAAGATGAGCAGATCAAGAATGTTTGGGTGTGAAGTGTGATGATGAGTTTAGAGTTTAATAAACCTCAAACAGTCTGAAAGGAAAAGTTGGAACAATAAACATTCCTGAACGTCACAGAGAAATCTCAGTGGGACAGATTTTGATATCAGTGGTTTCAGCATCACCAGCTGGACAAATACTGAAATATGGGAAGAGTTTCTCTGTGAAAGTGTCTCTATGAGTGTAGATGTGAGTCATGTCTTCAAGGTCGTAGAAGGACACCTCCCCCCTGTCATAGTCCAGCTGGACTCTGATCCTCTGGAGACTCTTCTTCACTCCGACAGTCTTACCAGCTCCATTAGTGTATTTTCTATCACCATGCCATAAACACCAGATTCCATATTTTGGTGAAGCAAATCTCTTTCCCTTTCTATCAAATGACTCTTTAGCCAAACCTACATTCCACTCAGGATGGTCTCCCACCTCCACCTCCCAGCTGTGTTTCCCTGAGCTGAAGCCCTCAGAGCCCAGAACATCTGCAGAATTGATTATTCTCTCTGGATTGTCAGGAAGCTGCTGCTTTGTGTCTCCATATCTCACACTGGTCAGATCATCAGACAGATAGAGCCAGCGGCTTGCAGTGTTTGGGTCCAGAATGACAGGACTGAAGTGGACCTTGTCCTTCATCTTCTCCCAGACTCTGAAGGACAGGTTGCCCAGGTGTTTGGCCACATCTATCAGCGCTCCTGAGAGCAGCTGTGGATCTGACAGTGAGTGCTGGACTCACTCTCTCACACTCTCACACTCTGGTCTGAGTGGCTTTATAACTGCTGAGGAATGGCACGCTGTGTTTCTGCAGCTCTTCTTCAACAGCAGAGATACTGTCTGACAGAGAGGAGATCTGCTCCTGAATCTTCTTCATCTCTCTGCTCACAGTCTTCCCCTTCTGCTCCTCTTCCTCCCTCAGAGCTGCCAGTCTGGACTCCTCTTCCTCTTTCAGGAGCTGGTGGAGCTTGTTGAACTCTGCTCTGATCTGCCTCTCTGTGGACAACAGCTGCTTCTTGGACTGTTGAATCACTTCATTGTATGTTTCCTCCACTTGTTTGTATTTGTCCCTCTTGTCCTGCAGAGACTCTAAGTCAGATTTCAGCTGCTCCTTCAGGTCCCTGACTGCTTGTTCTACAGGAACCACCTTGTGACTCTGGTGGAGAGAAAACTCACAGACAGGACACACAGCTCTCTGCTCGTCCTCACAGAACAATCTAGGCTCTTCTTTATGTTTACTACACACCACCTCCACCTTCTGCTCTCCTTTTTCTGTCTCAGATGATCCAGCTTTCTGTCTCTCAGCAAAGGAGTCAGCCAGTTCCTTCAGTGTAAAGTTCACTGCCAGATTATCCTTTGATGATTTTCTTTTACAAATGGGACAGTTTTGTTTTCAGCTTGTTCCCAGAATTTCTGCAGGCAGCTTGAACAGAAGCTGTGGTTGCAGCTCAGAGACACAGGATCTCTGAAAGTCTCTGAACACACGTGGCAGTTCAGGAAACTTTCAACAAGAGCAATTTTCTCAGCCATTTGATACTGAAGTTATTTTTCAGCAGACTCACCAAGTGAACGTCTCTTCCCTTGATAGTTTCAAATACTCCAAACGTGTGTTTTCCAGCAGAGATCTCTCACCCTGTGATGGCGTCTCAGCTCTGTTCAACAATTTCCAAATCTACTGTCAGTTTAACTCTCACACTCGCAGTCTATGATCTCTCCTCTGTCACGGGCTGAATGAACAGCAGGAAGTGTTGCCATGTAATCTTCTCACCAGCAGATGGCGCTGTCAGGATGTCTGTCAGAGTCAGTACAGGACAGTTTCCATGTCCAGGTGTCTGTAGGAGACAAACACAAAAGGAAAACTGGGTAAAAAATTTGATCAACAACATTCACTATTATTAGCCTTCTGTTTTTGTAAACATTGTGTTACAGTAAATGTACAAATAATAATCATGATGCAGAATCTAGAAAATAAAAGTCTTTCAGTCGAGGTCTGTTTGTTTTACTTTCTGGCACATTTTCTCTCCCTTTCATTCATTCATTCATTCTCTTCACCCTCTTATCTACATTAAGAATCACAAGACTTGAGTCCTGCATTAGCTGTATTTATCAAGTCTTCACTTTAAAACAACATATATCTTCTGTCAGCATCTCAACATGGCCAAAAATGTTATCACTATATAAAATTCACATCATTTTGATGTGGATAATTTCCACGATGTCAAATAATTTTGTCTTTCAGGTTTAAAGACTGATTTTTGCTCCTGAGTGAAAGTTGAAGGAATTTTCTTTATGGTCAGAACAAACATTTGTTTCCAAACAGTGAATCTCTTCACAAATCTGAGGCAAAACATTCAAAACAATCATGATAAAATCTTTTTTTCAACAAACATGCTTGAGTCAAATTAAGTAAAATCTTTTCTCCCTTTTCCTCAACAAAATGAAAATCATAATAGAAAGTGCTGATTCGTTTGTGATTCAAATGATTTAAATCAAACATTTACTTAACATGTGTTATATTGTTACTGAAGAAAATTAAATCCTGATAATTATCATTACTATTTCGTTGCCCAGCCCTACCAGAGGCCTGTACCACGGAGCAGGATTTGAGCTCATCCAGGTAAATTCGGGGTTAACCCTGGGTTTGAAATAATAAATTCTAATATGAACGTAGGCTGTTTATTTAGGTTAGTATAGCTTTCTAAGGCGACTACAGAGATGTCTTTAGGCTGCTGAAAACTCCCTCCCACCTTTTGCGATGTGGGCGCAAAAGGTGAGACGGTGAGTTTTCCTGTTACTTTAAACATGGTTTCAAAATGACACATAAGTTTTGGTAACAGGACTGAGAACAATGCAGCCATCTTCCGCTTAGAAACCTTGTAAAAGTTTTAATACATTTCCCTCTGAGTGACCATTAAATATTTTAAATAGTTTAACATGTGTGTTATTAGATTCAGTCAAAAACGTCAATAGTGAAGTTTATTTTGGATGGTGACAACAGCCAAATGGCACCCATTCGGCGGAATGGCCCAGATAACGAAAACATGTCCTGAGTTTGTTGAACTCGCTTCGTGGTGCAGTACAGGTATGTGTGTGTGTGTGTGTGTGTGTGTGTGTGTGAGTGAGTGAGTAAGAGAGACGGGGGTGTAGCTTAATTTGTAATATTATTTTAAATAATTTATTTATACCACAACTACCTTTTTATATAAAATACAGCAAGAAAGTGTCAGACCCTCGTGCGTGAAGTCAAAAAACTGGTTAGAGCAGCTGACAGTTACAAAAAAAAAATCTAAAAAAAAAGAAACTCGTTTCAGCCGAGTATCCGGCTCAACTCTTGCAAACACGTTATCAACAATCAAGCACCGGAAACATAAATGAGTCAATCCGCTTACCGCAGCACGTGAGAAAGTCAGACAAAATGTTATTGCTTTCTGAAAATTGATTACAAGGGCTAACAAACCTGTTACTGAATACTGAAATATTAGCAATTAAGGTGGTTTAGGGTAAATAGAGTCACGTCATAACCTACAGCAGTAGCCATCAACTGCTGTAGACATCTGTAGTGAACATTACTTTGACCACAAGTTAGTCATATATTTAAATAAAACATTGAATACATTCATGCATTAAGTCTGAAACATAGGCATCTATAATAGGTACTCTATGCTGTAGTTATTTGTAAACCTGTGGCTTACTTCTGATCTATTTAAAACTAGTATTTTGCTGGACCCAGAGCAGACAGCTGCTGCAGCAGAGTCAAGTGCATTAGAGGAAGACTGCAATGACACCGTGACACAGATGCTGCCAGTTTCTTCATTTTGTGGTTCTATTAAACCTTAAGATAAGAGGAATCTGCTCAAGTGTGTCAGACACACAGACACATACACACATAACTTTACACCACAGAACCAAATTCACACGCAGCACACATATGCAACACTTTAGCAGACTTTATTTTAATTCACAATTAATTTAAGGGATTTAAAAATGTTAGAATCTGCTTTTACACACACACACACACACACACACACACTGTTTACTGCTACTGTTTATGGTTTTGCTAGTCATGTATTCTATGGCCTTTAATGCTGCTGTCATCACTTTTGTATTCATGTATACTCCAATGTTGAGAGCAGTCAGTGAGAAACATTTTGCTGCAATCTTTACATCACTTACTGTGTTCAATAACTACATTGTTGGTGGAATCAGTACAGCCAGAGACCCCTGGGACAGGGAGGAGTGACGTAGAAATAAAACAGTCACAAATGTACTTTGGGTTTGTAATAAAATCTACGGTAGTACTTTTTTACTCTATGTGTAAATTTGTTATAAGTGTGTTTTCTTCTAAATGTAGTCAATATATATACAAATTGATTTAAGTGGCCGGTGCTGAAACTGATCTCAGATCAAACGCTGGGAGCCATTACACTGCAGCACTTGCTTTGTTGTGCAAAAGTGTCTCCAATTTGTTTAACAAGGGAGAAAAATAATCCACAGCTAGTTGGACTCAATCTTACAAACTTCCTAACAGTTGTCCTGCACAGTACCGACTGAGCTAAGCATGCACTTGAGTATATAAGGATTTGAAATAATTTGACTTTGCTCCGGCCGCCATGCAACGTCTCCAATAAACTTTGGCCCAATGCCAGACTTGTTTGCCTATGAGATAGCTACTAACCTAAAATAAATAGCCTATGTTCATATTAAAGTGTATTTCAATATCCCTACCAAACTGCTCGTAATATTCAACCTCACGTAAGAAAAATGAAACCCAGAGCTCTAACAAAAGGGGCAAGCCCCTCCCTGTGAGTGTGACAAAAGGCTGAAAGGGCATTTAAGAAGCACACCAAACTTAACTGTCAGCTGAACATGATGGATGAACTGGAGATCTATGCTAATGTGGAGAAACCATCAGGAAATCCTGGCAAAAAGAAGAGACGAGTAAATTGTCCAGAAAATATTTTTGCAAATGAAGACACGATCCGGACTGAGCTAAACAGCACTGGACCTACACTCTCAGGTAATGAACACATGCAAACAGGTTAACCTGTGTACACACTATAATAGCATGATGACTGCAGGTTCATGCAAATATGTGAATATTCTTTACTGATCAGCTCACACAAACATAGAATAGACTTTATTTTTAGCCTTTAGATTCTGCTGCTGGGATATACAGTCCCCTCCACAAGAACTGGAACAGTGAGGCAAATTCAAAAAACTTTGTTTTTGTTGTTCACTGAAGACATTTGGGTTTAAGGTCAAAAGATGAGTATGAGACAAGAGTTCAGAATTTCAGCTTTCATTTCCTGGTATTCACATCTAGAAGTGTTACACAACTTAGGAGATATCACCCTTTGTATTAGACCACAGCATTCTGAGGTGAGCAAAAGTAATGGAACAAATAATATTAAAGTAAATAACATTTAATATTTGGTGGCATAACCCTTGCTTGCCATAACTGCCTCAAGCCGGCGACCTTTTCATTCTTCATTTGTGATGCTATTCCAGGCTTTTACTGTAGCTTCTTTCAGTTCCTCTTTGTTTCAGGGTTTTTCTCTCTTCAGTCTCCTCTTAACAGTAGAACCGCCAATGGGTCAAATTTACCCGCGGCTGTTTTTTTGATTGTATGTATCTTTGTTTTAATATAATATTCAAGTTCTCCAGGCTCTGACTTTTCCTAAAAGTGTTATGTAGCAACCGCTATTGTTAAAAAAGGTTAATATAAAGCCAGATTTAAAAAATGGGCATTTATACCTATAAGCGCCAGCGGGACAAATTTACCCCTATAGAGAAAACAGTCATTTTAGCGCTGTTCATGTCGTGCGTTTAGATAAACATTCTATGTTGTGATTGGCTACACTAAGACAAAAACACTTTGCAAACATTGCCCAAATATACCCCGAATTCGAATTCAGACACAGAAACTCCCCTATTTACTGGGAGAAATGCCAATATAGCTCCTGGATAGCTCAGTGGTTAAAGCCACTGACTTCGGTACAGATCGTCGGTTCGATTCCCGGTCAGGGCGTGGGTATCCAGGTGCATACTTAATGCTACTAGCCACAAATACAAGAGTCATACCGGCTCGGACGTCGCCCGGGTTAACAAGGTCCGCGTCAGTTGCTAGGGAACCAGGGCAACCTGATGAGAAATGGGCTACTGGAACAAGACATACATGCTCTAGAGCAGAAAACTTGGATCTGATGCAATGCTACTATACAAGCAACCCCAGTGAGAGGGGTTATATGCAGACATTATGGGATATATGGATGCTTCGAAACCCATCATCAACACTAGCTCAGTGTTCTAACATCCGCTCCTATCACAACTAGAGATTGATGAGGTACAACAAATATGCTACGGCAAGGGGGAGCCAGGACGACAGGTCAGCGGGGAGATTTCATCATCATCCCCACACTCAGAGATTGGGTCCCAAGCCCCAATAAGTCCCTACGGCACAGAACTCAACATAAGGGCGGCTGACCTACGTAATGAAGATCATAGCCAAGCTGGACCCCTAGTACAACGACCAAGACTGCCAAGGCTAAGTGACAAAGTACCCTCTGAAAGTCTGCTAGAAGATGTGAATGCAGCCCTACATACTATCCCTACTAAAGCCATAACCGAGACCAATGAGCTGATGTACACCACAGCAACAGTGATCCTAGAGATGCTTGGCTATAAGATGAACACCACAAGCCACAAAGAGCATTACCCCCCATGGAGGAGAAGGTTAGAGGCCAAGATCAAGGCAACACGAAGAGAGGTTAGTCAGCTCTCAGAGCTACAGAAAGGTGTAAGGAAGGGGTTACCTAAGAAATACAACAAGCTGTCAATACCTGAGGCTCTAGAGACTGCCAAACAAAGACTCACCGCCCTGGCCACCCGCCTAAAGAGATACAAGGTAGAAGCAGAAGCAAGGAGAATAAACCGGATGTTCTCCACCGAACCATCCAACACCAACACCAATGCTCAGTGGCTAGTGGATCTAAGAACAGATCACAGCAATCTCCCAGAACAAGAACCAGTAACCATTACAACGGCAGACATCCAAGAAAGAGTGGCAGGTATGAAGAGCTGGACAGCACCAGGCCCTGACATGATCCACACCTACTGGCTGAAGAAACTAACTGCACTCCATGAACGCCTGGCAGTACAAATGAACCAACTGCTGATGGATGGGACCCACCCAGAATGGTTAACCCAAGGACGGACAATCCTGATCATGAAGGATCCCCAGAAGGGAACAATCCCATCCAACTACCGGCCAATAACCTGCCTCTGCACAACATGGAAGCTCCTGTCAGGCATCATAGCGGCTAAGATGAGTAGGCACATGGCTCAATACATGGACAGGGCCCAGAAGGGAATAGGCAGTAATACCAGAGGAGCCAAGCACCAGCTACTGGTGGATAGAGCAGTCACTCGAGACTACAAGACCAGACAGACCAATCTGTGCACTGCCTGGATTGACTACAAGAAAGCCTACGACTCAATGCCACACACATGGATACTGGAATGCTTGGAGATGTACAAGATCAACAGGACACTAACAGCCTTCATCAAGAACTCAATGAAGCTGTGGAAAACAAGTCTGGAAGCCAACTCAAAGCCAATTGCACAAGTCACCATCAAGTGCGGCGTATACCAAGGCGATGCACTATCCCCGCTGCTGTTCTGCATAGGCCTGAACCCCCTCAGCCAGATCATCACAAAGACTGGCTACGGATACCGATTCGGAAGCGGAACAATCATCAGTCACCTCCTCTACATGGACGACATCAAGCTGTACGCCAGAAATGAGCGAGACATCAACTCACTGATCCACACTACCAGGATCTACAGCAACGACATTGGAATGTCGTTCGGACTGGACAAATGTGGTCGCATGGTATCAAAAAGAGGGAAGATGATCAGAACCGAGGGGGTTGAACTACCAGAAGGCCACATTGCAGATGTTCAGGACAGCTACAAATACCTTGGGGTGCCACAGGCTAATGGTAACCATGAGGAGGCAGAAAGGAAGACAGCCAGAGCCAAATACCTACAAAGAGTGAGGCAGGTCCTGAAAAGCCAGCTGAATGGGAAAAACAAGATCCGAGCCATCAACACATACGCCCTGCCAGTCATCAGATACCCCGCTGGTATAATGAACTGGCCAAAGGAGGAGATAGAAGCTACTGACATCAAGACAAGAAAGATCCTCACAATGCATGGAGGGTTTCACCCCAAATCCAGCACCCTGAGACTGTACACCAAGCGTAGCGAGGGAGGCCGAGGGCTAGTGAGTGTCAAGACCACTGTCCAGGATGAAACAACGAAGATCCAGGAGTACATCAGGAAGATGGCCCCCAAAGATGAAGGGCTTAGTGAATACCTCAGGCAGCAGAAACGGTGAGGACAAGGAAGATGAAGAACCGTCATGGAGGGACAAGCCGCTACACGGCGTGTACCACAGACAAATAGAAGAAGTGGCTGATATCAAGAAATCCTACCAGTGGCTGGAAAAGGATGAACTGAAGGACAGCACAGAAGCACTAATCATGGTGGCACAAGAACAGGCACTCAGTACAAGATCAATAGAGGCTGGGGTCTACCACACCAGGCAGGACCCCAGGTGCAGACTGTGCATGGATGCCCCTGAGACAGTACAGCACATAACAGCAGAGTGTAAGATGCAGGCAGGAAGTGCGTACATGGAACGCCATAACCAGGTAGCTGTCATAGTGTACAGGAACATCTGCCACGAGTATGGGCTGGAAGTCCCAAGGTCAAAATGGAAGACACCTCCTAAGGTAGTTGAGAAGATCCTTTGGGACTTCAAGATCCAGACTGACAAACTGGTGATGGCTAACCAACCAGACATCGTGTTGATCAACAAACAGCAGAAGAAGGCAGTAGTGATAGATGTGGCAATACCAAGCGACAGCAACATCAGGAAGAAGGAACACGAGAAGCTTGAGAAATACCAAGGGCTGAAAGAGGAGCTAGAAAAGATGTGGAAAGTAAGAGCAACAGTGGTGCCAGTGGTAATTGGAGCACCGGGGGCTGTGACCCCCAAACTGGGAGAGTGGCTACAGCAGATTCCAGGTAAAACATCAGAGGTCTCTGTCCTGAAGAGTGCAGTCCTAGGAACAGCTAAGATACTGCAGCAGAACCCTCAAACTCCCAGGCCTCTGGTAGAGGACCCGAGCTTGAGGATGACACATACCACCCCACAAGGGGTGAGAGGGATTTTATATATATATATATATATATATATATATATATATATATATATATATATATATATATATATATATATATATATATATATATATAACACAAACACAGATACTTTGATTACTTTATGCTCGAATTCTTTAATGAAATGTATGGGGCTGATTGTTATGTTATATGTATGATGCTTTGGCAATATTGTTCTACAGTCATGCCAATAAAGCAAATTGAATTGAATTGATTGGCAACGCCTTTCCCACTACAGACACCTGCCAAGCGCAGTGAGTGAAGGAGAGTCTGACGGTGGGGGCTGAGCGATGTGTCCTGGGTTGATTTTGCATCTGATTCTCCAATGTAAATGACACCTTTGGTTATGCATGATCATTTTTAACTTTTATTATAGCCTACTACATGTTGTTCTTCAACTGGCCTAATGGTAATGATTTATGTTGTTATGGTTTGTTGTAGCCTACAGTTAGGCTACTCATTAATTTTAACTTGTAAACTACTTTACTTTTTTTGATCTGTAATGAAATTAAGCAGCTGATGGATTAATTTTTCTTTCCCTTTGATGTAAACTGGAGCATTATGTTTACTGCTGTGAGCGGAGGTCAGGAGCACAAAAAACCCTCAACATTCCAATCTCAAAATTAAAAATCAAATGTGTACTCAACGATCGAATATTCAGGTCCAGCCCTGCTAGATGCTTGTTTCTTTTGACAAATATGTAAAAGGATGATTCTGCTTACAATATTTAGAGGCTGTTCTGGCCTTTACACAATACTGAATACTCTGTCTAATGAGGACCTTGCAAGCAAAGCAGGACAACATTATCTGCATGATACAATTAGCAAGCAAATGACTATATAAAAGCTTGTCCTGTACATCATACTGTACTTGTAAGGAACTTTTCTTCCTCTTCTGCTTTGTTCCTCTGACAGCGGCCTGTTACTAGTTCCCCAAGTCAAGATTATACAGGTTATGTCTTTGCAAAAAGGCTGTTCACCACCTCAAAGGGTGGTGAAACACAACTTTCACAGAGAAAAGCTAAAAGCAATAATGATTTAAATATGGGGATAAGTGCAGGTATTCATGGTGCTGCACAAAAGTGACAGAAATCGATGAGTGAAGAAAAAGAGAAGAGAGCATGATAGAGAAGATCAGACTTTCTCATCTCGAAGCTGATCATAACAAAAAGTGGGTGCGATTGTTGGTTTTGGAAAGTCACAGTTGTGGTTGGACGCAGACCCCATCCCACGCCCCCAACAAGCAGTTCTGATGAATCATTCTGGTCCCTGAAGATCTTTAGGGACGCAACGTTTAATGTCTTTGAAAGGAGGTATCCAAATCTGTTGATTTTCTGTCTAATCCGTATAATTTTCTCTTCAGCTTTGTGTTTACTTACTGTAATAAGTCTAATTAGACTGATAAGTAGAGATGCTCACAAGTCTTTGAACTAGAGCCCAAGTCAAGTCTAAAGTCACTCGTTGTTATGAATGTTGTATCCAACCCATTCTCACACCCAAGTCGTCACATACGGAAGCATGGCCAAGAGCCATAGTCGTCAGTTTGTGACGCACTAGGGATCCCTTTGCCGTCATAGTTCGATGTATTGGGTGAAGCTCTGTAGCTTGACGGTAAAGGTGGGTATATGATATTTAACACAAAAGACTGAGTAAAGTGTAATTTATACTTCTGCATCAAATCAGTGGCATAGGCTACAGGGCTAAGCAGAGTCCACCTCCTCCAAAATGTAACTACACGTCGAGTCAACACAGACCGTACGCACTGTGATCAGTCGGCTTGGTAGCCTAGCAATACCTCTGAGCCAACAGGAAGTGGTCTGTGCTTTGAAGTAACTTTTACTAGTGGCCAAAATGGCAGCTGTAACACAGTGGAACAATATATTTGACCGTCACAACCCGAGCGAAATTACTCATTTCACTGTCAAAATGTGATCCATTTGGTCGATTTGAAAAGGTTATACTAGCTGCTTGTATACAATTTTAACACCATTCACGTTAGCAGAGCACTAAACCGAAGTTTAAAATCAGAAAATCAGATGCACCAACGCACAAGTATAAATGCCTGGCTACGTGCGTATCCTATGGCGTAGCTACGCATATAGATCCTATGTAGGAGTATAAATTAAGCTTAAGGAGGTGGTTGGGGTAAATGGAGGGCCAGAACCTGGACTTTGAGCCAGGAGACCGGGGTTTGTGTCCCGTATGAAACATTCAAAAGTCAACATTAAATTGGGTCCATGGCAATCTTTGGGTCCACTGAAATTTCAAAAAAACTACAGAGAAACCAGGACATATCTGTCTGCAGGCCACTTTGATCCAGTTATAGTCTGGACCCACCTGCGTGTTTACAGGTGGACAGAGGTTCCTGCAAATCACTTGGGCAAGATTTAAGACCACTTCCTTCACTCTGTTCAATCTCACTCTCTCTAACTTTTAACTCAATAACTGACTCATTTCTCACGGTGTAATTATTTCATTAAAAGCAATGGTAAGAAAAGTTTTGAGTCTTAATTTAAAACAACTCACAGTTTCGGCAGAACTGCAGTGAAGAGTGAAGGCCGAAGTACAACGTTTATCATCCAAAATGGCCCAACACAACATATCTGAGAAGGAAAAGGGGGCAAACCTTTTAATGAGCTCAAGTCAAAGAGCCAACCACCTGTGACAGTCTATCATGGAAGGGCTAACCCTGCAGAAGAGACTGTGTTACGACCACAGTCTGTCTCGTCAAATCCAAAGTCACAGAGAGCAGTAAAACTCTGTTTTTATCATAAGGGTACTGACCACTACCGTTTACAGTGCCCAATCATTATCACGCAGACGACTGGTCAGATAGAGACATGGATTGCAGAGGGAAAGAGATGTCGTAAGTGTGGTCACACTAATCATGGACCTGATACTTATACTCTCAAAAAGGCTTACAGTGAACGTCAAGAAGTCCATCTACGAGTCTTGGACATCATTGCTAAGCCACGTCCACGGGTGTACCTCATTACCCAAGTATTATCATACTTGCTGAAGCAACACATCACTTGGCCTGGTAGGTCAGTTCAAGTCTATGGCACTTCGGACAATCCATCACGATATATCTCACATCAGTGGTGCCTCGGTTGACTTCCATGTATCATCCGCCATACATCCAGAAAAAAGCACTTCATTCGCAATGCCTTTACAGCCAGCCAGCTTGTTCTTGCAGATCAGTCCTATCCAGTGCCCCTTTTGCAGAAGCGCTACCGCCATCTTAGGGGGATACCAATAAAGCCCTCTGAAAAGATTCAGCCGCTTCTCCTCATCGGATCAGACAACACTCTGATCCGATGATCCGAAGGAACCACTTCGCATTAACCCTAATTGTGGACCAGCAGCAGTTCTCACAGAGCTTGGTTGAACACTTTAAGGACCAGATAGCCTTGCTCCACATCAGGTCGCCACCAACTGTTATTTCACTTCTAGCAGATCGAACACAGATGACATCTATCAACATGTGGAGTGCTTTTGGTACGTTGATGTTGTGCCATTGAGGAGTGAGAAGCTTGTAAACCACTCCCGTCAAGATCAGGACACTGTCAGTCTTCTGGAGGTGGCCGCTATTCAAGGAAAGGTTGGAGGCACAATTAGGTATGCAACACCCTTACCCCGCATGAAGGAAGCCCCTTTACTGAAAATAACAGTTGAAACGGTGATGCCAACTCTTTGGAGTACAGAAAGACACTTGCTGAAGGATCCTTTTAAGGCCAACCTCTATGAGGAGCAGATACAGAAACTACTCGATGATGGGTGTATCAGAAAGATCAGTATTGAGGAAGCAGCAAAGACACGTGAGCTGTCGTTCATTCCTCATCACCTTGTCGAACATAATGGGAAACATTGGCTGGTGTTTAATTGCTCATTCTCCTACCAAGGCCTCTCCCTCAATGACCAGCTGCTGCTGGGTCCAACACTTGGGCCATCTCACCTTGGTGTCCTTCTACGCTTTTGACAATATGCTGTGGCGGTGAGCGGAGACATAAAGGCAATGTTTCACCAGGTACGCCTTCTACCTGAGAACCAAGCCTTTGTGAGATTTGTTTGGAGGCACCTGAAAAGAGACAAACGACCAGATGTCTACCAGTGGCAGGTCCTTCTCTTTGGGACTACTATCAGTCCCTGCTGTGCAACATTTGCATTGCAGAAGACGTGCGGGACCACATAAATGGAAATGAGGACATAGGGCAGGCATTAGAGGAGCCATTTTATGTAGACAACTGCTTTTGGAGCCTTCCAGCCACTGAAGAGGCCAAATCCTTTGTAGATAAGTTGTGCATCCTCTTGTCAGAAGGGGGTTTCGAGATAAGACAGTGGGCTAGTAATGACCAAACAGCAGTTTCTCACCTTTCAACTGATGCCAGATCCGAAAGTACAGAACTTTGGCTCTTGGAGAAGCACAGTGAACCCCAAGAACCTGCTTTGGGCCTAAGTTGGCACTGTCTCTCAGACAGGCTTAGCTATAAGGTTTGGCCTGCAGAAGGCTATCTTCTACCCTGAGCAATATAGTACTGGCCACCCAATATGGCCCTTTGGGTGTGATTATCCCTTTTACTACACAGGCGAAGGTCCTTATTCAGCAATTATGGGTGAAGAAAAGGGACTGGTATTATCCAAACCTTCCTCCTGACCTTCTGGATGCGTGGACCAAATGGAAAAGAGAGCTGCCCAGCCTGAGTAACATCACACTACCATGGTGGTATGCCAGAGCTAAACCCACAATCCACTGAATACAGCTTACATGTGTTTTGTGATGCGTCGGAGCAAGCATACGGTCAGTGGCTTACCTAGCCATGTGGGGTGAAGGTAAGGTTCATGTCACCTTTGTGATGGCACGGTCCAACTGTAAATGCCACGATTAGAGCTGTGTGGAGCCTTAACAGGAGCCCAACTCTCTTCCCTCCTACACAAAGAGTTGACGCTGCCCATCCACAGAACAGTTTTGTCTTGGCTTCTTGTCTTGGCACATTTCAACAACAAGGCAATTCAACATGCTTTACATAAAATATAAAAGCAGCAAAGGGAAATTGAAAAAATAAAATGTTCAGTGATGACTAGTCTGTCAAACTAAATGTGTACTTTGTCCCCATCTAGTGACATTTATGGGAAGAAATATGTGTTTTTGCACTCACAAACTGTTCATTCAATACTGTTGATGACTTTATAAATTTGTGAGCATGGTGTCCCTGAGAATGCATTAAGTAGGTTACAACATTAATAAAATATAATAGTGAAACCATTTCTTAACCATGTTGTATATTTGGAAATGCTTTCCCATTTCCACACCCTTCATACACTGTTAATGTTGTGCAGGCCTGCTGCCTGATTGTTAATCTTATTTAGAGGTTGTAGCAGAGCAGGTTTACATAGTTACATGTTAAAAAACACCATATTTTTTGTCATACTGCACATTGCTTCAGCTCCTCTTTTTTCACAGCCTTCCTGTGTTGAAGGCTTTGTTTTAGCTATGGAGTGCTACATCTTGTCTCTAAATGATCTTTGTTGAGAGTTGCACATGCGCAGTTCCTAGTTAAGGACTACTAGCCAAACAGAAGCAGAGTAGGGCGGGTCAGCCAAAAGACAGTAAACAGCTTTGGTTCAGCTGTAGGCTACATGGACTGGAGTGGTGAGTTATTAATCTGTAACCAAAGTGTCTTTCACCCATAAAGTTTTAACTGAGCTCTGTCTCTACATCGCAGTAACAACTTTATGTCTGTTGACTGTCTTGAGGGTAGCTAGTGTTTGGAAGGGAGAGGACCGGTGTGTGCTGCAGCTCAGTGTTTTTCCACCATTGTTTTTGAGGGCATGTGGTGAGCATTATTTGAGGCGCGCCTTTTGTTGTGACGTCACAGCAAAGCTTAAGAAAAGGCTGACTACAAACGAGCTGTTTTCAGGCAGTTCAGAGCAGTGTTTTCTGTGGGAGATGGCTGTTCCCTTTGGGCTGGACTTTGGGCTTTTTCACTTTGCGAACCAATTAACAAGCACAAAAAAGTTATATAACTCAATAACAAAGAGGGAAAAGGCCAAAAAGCATAATACCTGCTTTTTAAAATATAATTTTTAAAAGGATGGAAAAAAAACAGGATAAAATACATTTTAGAGAGTTGAATAGGAAAAATTAACAGGGTAAAACAAGAAAGTAAAAGTCACTTTGCAGCGCACGACATTAATCCACAGCCTTACATTTGATTTATTTAAAGGCAGTGGTAAAAAGAAAAATCACAAGTCTTGATTTAAAAGAACTGACAGTTTCAGCAGATCTGCAGTTTTCTGGGAGTTTATTCCAGATATATGGGGTGAAATAACTCATCTCACCTTCTCTCAGGGGAGACAAAGAGAGAGATGCTGGATTCTTCCTTTTGGCATAAAATAATTAAACAAACGCTGGTTGGGTACACTACATTTGCTATGGTTGTAATCTATTGTGCATGAAGCAAAGATACAAAGCTTGATTTAATCTTATTTATTTAAAATGAAAACGTAATGGAAGACTTCTTCTAATTTCAGATGGTGGAGATCAAAGAGTAAAAAAGAGTTCCTGCAGAGCTGCTGCAGTGTTTCTAGGTCTGCTGTGTCTTCTCCTCCTGGCTGGACTCATAATTCTGTGTAAGTACATTTACATTTATTTACTTTTATTCATTTAGCTGACGCTTTTATCCAAAGCAACTTACATTTCCTACAAACTGTCAGAGGTTGCACGCTTTTGGAGCAACTAGGGGCTAAGTGTCTTGCTCAGGGACACATTGGTGTCTCACAGTGGATTCGAAACCTTGGTCTCTCACACCAAAGGCATGTTTCTTATCCACTGCACCATCGCCACCCCATACTGTATTAGCATGCAGATGAAGCACTAAGAAGGTGATGTTGGTTAACTCGTTTGTTCATTTATTGTTCATGTGCCAAACAGATACCAAAAGCAAGTCTGAGTGGGAAATGGAGATGGCCCTGTTACAGACCAGTGACAACAACCTGACTGAAGAAAGAGACCAATTACAGACCAGTTACAACAACCTGATTAAAGAAAGAGACGAGCTCCAAAAAAGACTTCAAGACATGACCAAAGAAAGAAATGATCTTCAAAGAAAACTTCAAGGTAAATATTTCTTTCTTAATTCTGGCTGACCTTAACCTAATCACTCAAAGTTATATTTAAATTCAGCATTTCACTATATATTTTTTATGTTTAGTGAGTTTGTTAAAAAAGAAATTCTCAGTCAATATAAGCAGGTGAACATTTGAAGTAATTAGCTAATAATTTATTTTTACTGCTGTTCTTATAACCTGCCAGTGATGCACACTGTTGAACAACTGTGTGTAATGACTGAATTAACCAAGGAACAACCTTGTTACATACAAGCTGTCCATGTTATGTAGCTGAGCTAACTACCATTCATTGGAATCAGATGTACCAATATGTTTGCAACAAGGTGCAAAGTTTAACAATAAATCAAATAACCAAAGATAAACTTTGTATGCAATGAATGTCAGTAACTGCAGTTCATTTGAGATAAATGCAGGCCAACTGACATTTGTTTATCTTAGCTAGCGAAGTGTGACTTACGTTAACTAACTGCAATTCGAATCTAACTAGCTATTATCCTACTATAAACACTAACTAAAGCTGGCCACATAAAATTAGAGCCCGACCGATTTATTGGCAAGCTGACATTGTCTGCTGGTATAAGCTAATAAGCAGAAAAGTTGGTATTGGCGTTTATAACAGCTGAATAGAGACGATATAAAAAAAATTGACAGACAGATCCTTCAGACATGTCATAATTGGTGCATAGTTTGCCCACCAGAGGGCATCCTGCAACTACCTTTTTGGCAACACCGCCACGTGTGCTGAACTAGACCAGGGGTTCCCAAAACTTTTAGCCCACGACCCCCAATGTAACGGTGCAAGTGACTCGCGACCCCCCACTATAAACGTATATAAACATTGCGCACAACCGCGCACGCACTATAGGCGTATCCAAACATAAGCATATTGACAACACAAAATAACAACTGATTCTGAAACTAATATGTCGTAAATCTGTCGCAATGACCTCAGGGGTCAGAGTGGTCAAAGAAAATCAAAAGAGCTGTTCCCTTTTTATTTATTAGCTTGGTTTTATTTTAAATTTAGCCACTAGTTTTATCTTGTGTTACAATCATGGCTAACAAATGCTATTTCTAATCGTTTTTAAATTTTTATTTTATTTCTGGAAATCAACTTGCGACCCCCCCTCTCTGGCTCCCGACCCCACTTTGGGAATCACTGCACTAGACAAAGCAATCAGCTGCCCGTAGTCAAAGCAGAGCAAACAGAACCCACAATGGAGATTATCTGTGTTCACGATGAGTTGGTCATTTGTCACATGAAAGCGTAAATAAGGCTAAACACAGTCATGACCATCTCTGTCCATACCTGTCAACTGGGATTTGAAAATAAGGGAAAGATCCACATTTCGCTTACAGTTAGACTTTGGTCTAAACCACTTGGTCTAAACCACTTGCTTTAAAATGTCACTGCAACAATGATCGGGTTAACTAATTCCTTCATTACGTAAGGCTGACCATATGTTGGTTTTCAAACAAAGAGAACAGTTGGAGCAGGAGGCAGACGGACACCCGCAGAGGAAGGAAGGTTGAGGCTCAGGGGATTCAAGTAATTGGTGGCACCGTGACAATGTGAAGGCTACCAAAGAGGCTCTATCCATCTGTTATATAAGCATAAATAAGTGTATGATTACAATATTGGATAAAATTCACATTTAGTCATTTAGATGACGCTTTTATCCAAAGAGACTTATGTGCAGTTTATACTCCTGCGTCAAATTGATGGCATAGCCTCAGCGTAGCCCCCTATCCTATGCCGTCACCTACGGCGTAGCCTGACGTGCACCTCTTCAAAAATGTAACTACACGTCATGGCGATGCGGACCGTAAGAGCAGTGATTGGTCAGGTCGGTGGTCTTGCAATGCCTCTGCTAGTAACTTTTACTAGTGGCTGTAACGCGGTGGATCAATATATTTGACCGTCACAAACTGAGTGAAATGACTCGTTTCACTATCAGAATGTGATCCATTCGGTCGATAACATCTGAAAGGCTATACCAGCTGCACGTATACAATTTTACCTCCATTCACATTAGAAAAAAAAAATCAGATAGGGAACGCACCGGCTTCGTGTGGACGTGGCCTAAGTGTCTTGCTCACAGACACATTGGTGGATGTGTTACAGTGGGAATTGAACCCATGTCTCTCACACCAAAGGCATGTCTGCATCATCGCCACCCCCTGTTAATAAAATGAAAATAAAAACTTAATGTTGGTATAATACTAAGATATTTACAGGTTACACTTTATATGGCTAATGTCTGCCTACAGATTGTTTATAGTAGGCCTGTTTGTAACATTTCAACAGCATATTATTTTAGATTCAACAATTAAACTAATTCACGAATCAAACCGTTTTCTGTCTTGGTAGGGCTAATATTAGTGTATTCAATATAATTTCATATAATAGTATTCTATATATCTTACCATTAGTATAATATTCATTCCAGTTAGTGTAGTTTCATTATGGTACGTTGCTCTAATTCTTTAAATCCTTGTGCAAGTCTCTCATTTGTTAATGCTAACTTCCATCCATCCATCGTCAACCGCTTATCCTGCGTACAGGGTCGCGGGGGGGCTGGAGCCTATTCCAGCTGACATTGGGCGAAAGGCGGGGTACACCTTGGACAGGTCGCCAGTCCGTTAATGCTAACTTGTCAATAATTATAACCATTCATGCACATCGGTTCAATATTTTGAAAGAAATGTAACACCCCTTTCTCACCCCACCCAAGCTGAGATTGGTCAGTTCACAAAATATATCATTGATAAGAAGCTTTATATACAAGCTTGGATAAAAAAAGCACTCCCTATTTTGTTTCTGCCAGAGGAGAGTGCTTGTACCAGCAGCTTGTGAGAAGTGCCGGTACGCAAGAAAAATAGTAAAATGTAGACGCGCAGGTACTGCGTACTGGTGAGTATTGGTCCATTTCAACTGTGTTTGGGCATTTTTGACGAATGACAGCGGGAGAATCCCAGGAAAAACAGAAGGGTTGATAGGCATGGAAATGGTCCATCCATTCCAGGGAGTTTAGGGATTGATTTGATGATCTACTGTTTGTGGGTTTGAGTGGTGGCAAATGTGCACTCACTATATTAATGTAATTAGATACTTTAGTTTTTCAGACAGAAACTAAACTGATGATGATGAGTAGATCACTTAATAAACATGATAACATGCAGTGCCATATCATAATCTGCACTAGCAGTTTCCTTAAAATAAGGGAGGATGAGAGCCAATCACAAATCATAACAGCACCACTAATGATCACTGTTACAAGAAAGCTAATGATACTGTATTAGATTAAGTGGAGGAAACACCCCCTTTTACATATAAATGAAGTCCGTTTTATTCAAGCCCTTGCCAAACGAGTTCACACAATGCTGATTAAACCTATCACCGCTTGGTAAAGCTGCTGTATACCAGAGTTTTTAAACCTGGAGTCTGTGGTGAGATTCCAGCACTGGTGAACCAGTGGTGATGTGTTTTATGCAAACCAGCAATGATTGGTTTGCCAGAGCTGAAGAGGGAAGCAACCGTAGCGACAGCAGCAAATCAGGATGGCAGAGCCTATACATCAGAAGCAGTCAGCGTAGTTGTGTAATTACTCTCACTGTCAAAAGGGGAAGAGAAAAGTTCCACACTGCAGGTTTAAACTCAACACACAATGGGAATTATCTTTCAGATACTGAGGCCAGTTGCAAAACCCAGGCTGAGAGAGGCATGATGAACATGTTGAATAATGGTAAGTATGATGATGTTAGTGATTAAAGGGAAAGTTTTTTAAATTCTTGTTTGTCATATGTGATAATATGATGTTTTAAAGTACTTTGTGTTTTTCAGTCACTCAACAAGGATGGCAGATTTTCCAAGATAGATTCTATCACATTTCTTCAGAGGCGAAAACCTGGCAACAAAGTAGAAATGATTGTCTTCAGAAAGGTGCAGACCTGATGATTATCAACAGCATCGAAGAACAGGTTAGTGTGTGTGTGTGTGTGTGTGTGTGGATGAATCTGTATGTTAGAGAGACGTAGCTCATCCATGACCACTCATGTAGAATAAAGAGCAGAACTATTGAATGAATGCAAAGGTCACTGAAGTGGAGGATACATCAATACATCAGTTTCATTTCTATTATGTTGTTTACAGTTTGTGTCTCTTTTTAAACAAGAATTTTATAAGACAGTTTAAGAAGAGAATGTGGATTGGCCTGACGGACTCAAAGACGGAGGGGACATGGAAATGGGTGGATGGGACTCGAATGACCAAAAGGTTCACACATGTTTACAATCAAATTAAATCACTACCTGGTGCTTTTTGGGTTGTGTTCACTGATAAAAGCTTTTTTTTTTTATTTCAGCTGCTGGGGTCCTGGGGAGCCTAACGGTGGGAGCAGGGAAAACTGTGTGGAAACAAAGTACTATGATAAAGAAAACAGCTGGAACGATGAACCATGTTCCAGTTCACACTTCTGGGTCTGTGAAAAGAAATTCCTTTCATAAGCCTCCATCCAAAAGCATCAGACAGTATGAAAAGTCAGGACAATACGTTTACTGGTTTTTATATAGCGCCAAATCATAACAGAAGTTATCTAAGGTCATTTTTTAGATTTGTCAGTTTAGTGTGGATATAATCTGAAACTTGGTTATAACTGTGCTGCTGGGAAAGTGGCCTGGTAACATACATACAAACAAATACCCTGCTTAGTTTGCAAAAATCATGAAAAGTAATATATTAAACTTGCTTTGAGTGTCTGCTTGTCTTATTAGTTGACATCATACTCTGAATTTAATCTATATCTAATCTATGGATGTTTACTTTAAAGGCAGATTGAATAGGATTTTCCTAAAACAAATGCGATGTATATAATCATACAGAAATAATCCCCCTTAATCATCACTTATGACCCATTAAAGTGTGTGGCAGTGTCTGTATCCACAGAGAGCCTGCCCTCTGCCTGTATTTTCTAGTTTGTGCGTTCGGAACGTTTCCGGGTATCAATCTTGTGGTCAGTGGGTGAGTAGCTCCCAGACAGTGAAACTGGGGATGGCTTCCACCTGCTGGAGAGCCCTGCAGGAGAGGATGGGACTGAAGAGCTACGTGGAGTTGGCCTGTGTTGTATAGGTAACCTAGGTGCTGGCAGTTAGTATGTAAGCTTGTTAAGTATCTGCTTTTCCATTATGATTGTTCATTTCGTCTGTCCATCTGCACGTCTTGACAAAATAGCTCCAAAGGTTTGTGGTGATGAGTTTGAGCTTAGAATTATTTTCTGGTAACACAATACTGGTTCAGGAAAAAGTGTTCAGCAAAGCTTTAACAATGTATAAACCTTCAATTGAAGTGGACAATGAGCAGGGCAGCGATGAGGATGAAGGGTTGGTCGGCAGCGATGACTTGGAGCTGAGCAGTGGTGATTTAGAGGGTGAAGAGCTGCTCTGTGATGACTCTGTAGGGCAGGACTGCACAGTGACATGAGGGCGGCGAGGTCCAAGTCTCCTACTGAGACTTCACAGCTGAGGGACTAGCTGACAGGTTAGTTGGTGAAGAGCTAACAGATTGAGCACGCTCTGATTTCATTACACAGTTAACAAAAAACACAGGAGACTGAACTGGAGTCAGCCCGACTGGCAGTTAGCAGGCTGAGTGTGTTAAGCAGGCCGGTGGGGAAGCAGGGAAAATATAAGCAGGGGAGAAAAAGGCAGGTCATTTGAAAAAAAAGGTCCAAAAGAAATTTAAAAAACTAAAAACCACATGCCAAATCATAAAGTGTAAGACTGGAGTTTTCAAAGTCTAGAACTCTGGGCCTCCCCTCAGACAAAACTCAGGAAAAGTCACCCCCTCACCCCCGTTTTAGTTTACTTGCTTACGTTTGCTCAATTTTTGGATGTCTATGGGATCGTTATCAGGTTATTTCATCACCCACAGACACAGAAAGCCTAATGATGTTTGACACAACTTCAGACTACACCACAATAAAATTAAAAGTCTGTACTAATTTGTTTCTGACAAAGAAAAGCAGTTCCCCAAAACTATCTCAAACTGTATCTCTGAACTGTCTCTCTACCCGTCATTCAAAGACAAAGAAACTATCTCTTCAGTTTCCATCGACTAAAATTAATCCATTATAAGGCAACTTTATTTGTAAAGCACATTCACCTTCCATTCACTTATCCTCCCCTGAAACCAGGTCTGGACTGGGGCAAAAATTTGGCCTCAGCATTTTTGGTCCAGGTTGCCCACAACAATCACTTGCAGTTCTCTTAAATATATATTGAAATATTCCCCCAAACCACTATAAAGCATAAGATTTTGAGCATTAAGCACTTAATTTCCTGCTGGAGACATTTTCTGCACCAACATTGGAAATGTTTATTTATATCAAGGGAAACAAAATTCAGGAGGCTGCTGACAAATCAGAATATGTAAATATGATATAACACAATAATCATTAGCTTGCTTTTGTAGCCTAAGTTACTTTTTTTGAAAAGGCAAATCTGTTTCTTCTGTATTTACACTTCATTGCATATTATGTAATTGTGCAAATAAACCATTATCAAAGCATTTTTATTTGTTGTTTAATATTTCTTGTTGCTGTTCTTTGGAAAACAAATGGTTTCAAACATGTTGGGGACATATCCCCAGCATCCCCAGAGTAAATGACACCTATGACCGCACCTCCCTGCTCCCTCCCTACAGGTTGAGCTACTCCATGCTTTCCGCTTCACCTTCACTCTCCTCCTCTCTGTCCCTGTCACTCTGCTCCGCTGTCACACACCTCCTCCTCTGCCTGACAGTGGCCACGCCTCTCCTTTACTCCTTCAAGTGCCAGTAGCTGCATAGTGTCGGGTCCTGCAGCTGATATATATTTTCTCACATTTGGCGTCAGCCGTCTCTAGATTTCTGTTTTTGTGCCCGCAACATAAGCAGCAGCAGAATGAATTCAGAAGTGTTCAGAAACTTTGTCTGCCAATTTACGGAGAAATGCATTAAAACTAATCGAGAGGAAGTTTATCATGCAGCAGAACAATGACCCAAAGCCCACTGCCAACAAAACAAGACTTCACCAGGGGGAAAAAGTGGAAGGTTTTAGACTGGCCAAGTCAATCACCTGACCTTAACCCTATAGAGCTGCATTTCACCTCCTTAAGAGGAGACTGAAGGGAGAAACACCCTGAAACAAACAAGAACTGAAAGAAGCTGCAGTAAAAGCCTGGAATAACATCACAAATGAAGAATCCAACAGTTTGGTGATTAATTGTGAGATGTTATGTTCAACTTTCAAAGTCTTTCATTGTCACTTTTTTGAAACGTGTTACTGGTATTATTTTATAAGGTTTCATTTTATAAGTTGTCTTTGTGCTATTTTCAATGTTCTGCTCTGTACAATGTTTTGCACATCATCACATTTTATTTTAATTCACATTTTATGTCGTGTGCGTCTTTATTTGGAATCAGGGTTGTAATTTGGAGGCGTCCTGATATAAAGAACAATGACCTCAGCGAGCGAAGGAAACCCCATATAGCCTCGTGTAGGGCTGTTAATATCAGAGCTGAAACTAACAGCTTCTGATTATTCTGTCTCGACATCAGTGAAGAAAAGCCAATAAATGTACAATGACATCAAACTGAGAAATGGACTCACACATGTTCTGTATATTTACATGATCAGGGACTTTAATAATAAATCAGCTAATAGTTTTATATAAATAATCTGATGCTGTATGTACAAATTAAAATCTGTAAAATCTGATCATGAATCAGCGAGCAGCACTGCCAACTTTATCCCTTCATGTTAAACCTTCAGCATCAAACACACAATGATTTGTCCAACATGTGACTGAACTTACAGGAGGGAAGGTGAAGGTGAGGAAAGAACGTCTCGGGTTACGTATGTAACCCTGGTTCCCCGAGAAGGGGAACGAGACACTGAGGCCACGTCCACACGAAGCCGGTGCGTTCCCTATCCGATATTTTTTTTCTATCCGTCTCAAGAAATATCTGCGTACACACGAAACCACTGAACCCGACTAAAACGGTGTAGTATATATGCCAGACCAGTATGGGGCGCTGTAATTCTGCGACAGAGATACAAAATACACGGAGAAGAAGACTTTGAGCATGCGCATAACCTTGCGCCTTACGTGAGAAGCAGCCGACACGTGATGTGATGACATCATCGTTTCACAAAATATACGGATTGGCTGTACACACGAAACCGCAAGGGTGTCGTTTTCAGATTTATCCACTTTGGGACCCGGTTTCAAAAAATAGCGGTTTCACTCTCCCAAAACGCCGGATCCGTGTGGACGAAACGCCAATACGATAAAAAATGTATGCGTATACGGCGAAACGCGTCTTCGTGTGGACGGGCCCTGAGTCGGTTACGACACTATGGGAACGCCTCTAGGCGTAGCAGGGCTGAATGTGAATGAAACTACTCCAATCCTATTGGCTCTTAGTAAAACGGTAGAGTGTGACGGCATAACCGGAGGTGAATATAAGCACACCGGCACACAATACTCATTAGCTTTAACTATGAAGCAGGCGCTACAGGCGGGGTGAGGTGCGGATGACCGACGCAGTGTCTCGTTCCCCTTCTCGGGGAACCAGGGTTACATACGTAACCCGAGACGTTCCCCTTCGAGGGAACTCGAACTGCGTCGGTTACGACACTATGGGAACGAGATACCCACTAAACCGTGCCGAAACCCCGCCCGCCCCAGTGTGCAACAACCAGTGGGCACGACTAGGAGCGGCAGAGACCGGCCCGGAGGCGGGGCTCGGTGCTGCAGGAAACGCTCATCGAGTTATTCTCGGCACATGCTTCCTGCATAGCACGCTAAAAACAATACCCCTTTATTCTTTCATTAATATTTGTTCTTTTCTCTCGGGCGCTGCCTGATGACATCGGCCCGGAACCCGGAAGTCATCTTTCACCATGCTGATCACATCCAGCTCCTCAGAGCCGGAGTGAACGAGCCTCCCCGGACTCCGCCCCCGAGCGGGAGAAGCCGAAACCGGGCTCCCGAGCGGGGAAGAGGGGAGTTGGAACCAGCAGACGAAGGTCGGGAAAAAAACCTCAGCCGTCCCGATATCCTCCGCGAGATCGCGAAACAAACCCCATGACCGAAACGGCCGAGCCGCCTCAGGGCTCGCGCCGCGGGGAGAGCGCATCCGGCCGCCTTCGGAGAAGAGAGCCGCACGGGACTTCGCAAAAGCCACCGACAGCCCCCTCGAGAGCTGCTTGGGCGTGCTCCGACCCAGACATGAGACGCACCTTCTTCGGGACTGTCGCCAGACATGATCACCGCTGTAGGACTTCTTCTCAGGTATAGAACCTTCGTTGTAGGACTGGAGCTTCCCTCATACACAACAGACGCCTGCTGAATAGAAAAAAGCTAATGAGTATTGTGTGCCGGTGTGCTTATATTCACCTCCGGTTATGCCGTCACACTCTACCGTTTTACTAAGAGCCAATAGGATTGGAGTAGTTTCATTCACATTCAGCCCTGCTACGCCTAGAGGCGTTCCCATAGTGTCGTAACCGACGCAGTTCGAGTTCCCTCGAAGGGGAACTGTGATCCAAGTCTGCTGTAGGTGATTTATGACCTCGGGGATCCCACCGTGACTCATTTCATCTGGAGCTAACTGTAAACCTCTGACTCTTCTGTCCTCCTCTGCTCGTACAGTGTGCGCTCACAATTCATCTTCATCAGTCTTTGCTCAATAAAATCCAGATCCAGAACTTTTCAGCCCCCAAAAAGGAGGAAAAGGAATCTGTATTTCTGAATTTTGGCTCTTTAAGAAGTTATTGCTGATGTTTCTTCACACCTGTCAGTCATAAAGAGGAAAACTGGGATCTTTTCTTCTTTCTGTTTACTTGTGATTCAATCTGACTATCTGTAGGGGGCGCCCTTTATTGATCTGCTGCACGACCCTGTGTCATGTTCTGCATCATGTTTCATTTCACTCCCTCATGTAAAGCCTGAGCTGCATTACGATATCACATCTTAGCATCAGAATTAAAGTTTGATGTAAAGTCTCTCCCTCTGCATCCTCACAGAGCATCAACAGGTGATATTTTACATTTTATTTTATCTTTCATATTTTATTAAGATGTCGCTGAAACGACATTGAAAAAAGCAAATGATCTGTACTGGATTGCTGACCAAGACGAAGTCCATGTTTGAAGAGTTGTGTAATGGGAATTCCAAACATTTTGCATGGAGCCCTGGACTTTGGAGTTTTCAGAGAAGTAGAGCAAAAAACAAGGAACACAGTAAGATCACATAACACCCAGATCGTCTCACCCAGTGAGTGAATCGAGTGGTGTCTGGTGACATACTGCAATAATCAGACTTTTCTCTTTCTTCAAATGAGTGAAACTAACAACCATCTAAAGTTGTTTTTTTACTCTTCAAACATGGACTGTGTCTTGGTAAGAAATCCAGTACAGATCTTTTTATTTTGTCGTCGTCGTTTCAGCGACACTTTATTTTAGTTTCTGTGAGTGGATCTCAGACAGTCATTACTCACTGATATTATTACATTATTGCTGTTGCCATGAAAGCAGCCAAACAAACATACAGTATGTCGCTTATGCTCTTTTAAGAACTTGTCATTTGTTTGTCCTTCAGTAATGTGAGACAGACACAAAGTGCATATATACAATCTCGCTGTTGGCTTAACATGTTGCTTCTTATCAGTCGCTGCAAAACACCAAAGATGTAATGCTGACTGACAGGAAACTTGAAGTTATATGTGGATGAGTGAAGTGGTGGACGTCTCTTGGTTAATGGGGCTCTCTGATGTGGTCTCGCCGCTCTGGTAGCAAAAAGAAGTCCACACATTTAATAACCTCATCAATCTGATCAGACGGCTACTTAAACTTATTTGCATTATTGTTTAATCTACCAAAGGTTTTCTCTAATCTTCATCTTTGGGTTTGTAGAATGTCAGCAAATAGCAATAAATGCCCAACACAAGTTCCCAAAGTCCAAGGTGACATCTTCAGACGTCTTGCTTTGTTTGACCAACAGTCCAATATGTTCAGTTTACAAAGAAAATATGCTGAAAGATATAAGAATTTGTTTCACAGTCATTTTAAGATAGCCCTGGATAAAGCCAAACAAGATATGGAGTAGCAGCCGTCCCTTCTTTTGTTGCTGGCTGGCAGATTTAACTCTGCTGATTAATACATTTTTTCCAAACAATACAATTCTTATACCAAAGTCACTTTTCAAGGAATTAAATGAACACAAATGTTTTTAGAATGGCAGAAGAGAGATGGAGGACTGTTTCTGCTGAATGATGTGTATTATTATTGGGCGGCCAACATTTGTCAGGTGGTGTGCTGGGTCCAGGAGGAGGTGGATGAATAAATCCACACAGTTCGTACCACTGGCAGCCTTGTTACACTGAGCTCAGGGGCTCTTAAGATTTAGATTCTTTTGAACTTTAAACAGCTCTTTCATAAGGCTCCTATTCTGCTTTAGTTTCTCTTCTCTGCCTCTCTCATTGACTTGGCATTCAAACTGTAGGCTAGAAAATTTGTGTGTAAAGGACCTCTTCGGGGGTTTTGGTCAAAAAAAATATTATCTCCATCTCTTGAGACCCCACAGAAGAGCTGGACAGGAGAATCCTTAGAAACTGATCCATTACAAAAGCATGTCGTATCTATTTTATACAAGACAAATATCAGAAATGTTTTGGCAGATAGCAATCGGTCAGGTTCCTTACTCATCAAGATGCATCGGGTAATGGGCACCTACAGTTTTGATTGTTTCATGGCTCCATCTGACCATCAGAAAATTGGCAAACCCTTGTTCAGGACTGACTGAGAATGGCTTAAGATGAGGGTGTAATCTGGGCACCAACAGCCGTGGGATTGGATGGAGGTTTTTGATACCCTTTCAAATGTTTGTGCCACTGATACTGATCCAGATCCTCTGATGGCCTCATTGAGGGTAGTAATCAAAGATGTATGAAAAAGGCAAAAGATCCCTGTGCAGTGACTCCATGAGTTGTACTGAACCTTGCTTTTCCTTTTGGATGGCAGCTGTGGTGTGAAAACGTCAGGCCAGTTGGTTTGTAAGCATCTTCTTCTGCACACAGTACCTCACCTCGTCATACCTCCTCTTTGTTTCAGGTTTTCTCACTCATACTTTCCACTGGACTGAGTTACACAGAGGCGACGGAACAAACCAGGAATTCGTGTTATCAAATGTGTCCAGCTGGTAAGTTATAACAAGGACCTGCATGCATTGGCATTGTGTTAAAGAGTTATTGTGGAAATATCACAGGTTAACTCATTCCCTTTGTCCGTTTCTCCACCGTTTCCCAGGATATCATAAGGTCGGTGACTGTGAGGGATCAAGCTGGACAGCACAGATGTAGAAAATGTGGAATAGACGAATACACAGCAATACCAAACACACTGCGAAGATGCCTGAGGTGTCACTCATGTAGTCGTGAGTATCTTGTTCAAATACTATTGTTTGGGTTGGCTGGTGGAAACACATGCTAAATAATATATTGGTATGACATTTTATGGATATCTAAATAAAAATATGATTTACCTCTTTTCATAATGAGATTCATTCAGATGAAGTATAGAAAAATAAACAGCAAAACATAAATGTAATGATAGTATGTAGGATGACTCAAGCAATTTTGTGTTTAACTAGATTTTAAAAAACTGTCAGGACTGTGTTTTGATTTTTTCCCCAGATTTTGAGAAAGAAATAAAACCCTGCACCTTTAATAGTGATGTGGTATGTGACTGTAAGGATGGATACTACTATTCAAACACTAATCCCCAAATAAGGATATGCAGAGAATGCAGATCTACACGATGTGAAGGTAGGTGACATCATCTTGACTACCGGCAAGATCCACTGATTCATCATGATAAAAACAATCTCAAAGGGAAGCCATCATGTTTCAGAACTTTCACATTCACCCTCCTATTTTCTTTTTCAGAGTCTCTTCATAATGAGGACTACAAAAGGAAGTGCAAGCATTACGAAAGGTGGGAGAGGATACAATATGAACCAGAACTAAGACATGTTTAGATTTTTTGAGTGGAGAGCCACACAGAAGTGTGAGGAAAAAAATCAATCTGCATGGTGTAGTGACAGCTCCCACTAAGGAGCTAGGGAAGGTTTTCATTTTGGCACCTTGCAATTACAGGATGTTTTTGCCATTTTGTTCATTTTTTGGGTGTCTGATTCATTATTATCACAATCTCTTGATCGTTCTATTTGTCTTAGTTGCTATATTTGCCTTTTACAAAATGTTTTTCATATATTCTTTCTCTCTCTGTTGGAGAAGCTCTTCTAGCATCTGATTGGCTTGGTGTGGTGACTTTGATTTTAGACTACAACATCCTTTTAGTCTGGTTGTGTCAGGTCCTTCAGACAGTGTTTGTTTGTATAGTTCAGAATTTGTTTTTCAAGGCAAAATTAGCCGTACTATTAATTTGAATACAATTTGTCTTGTTTTCTTTAAAAATCCCAGAGATAAATCCCAGGTCTTGCTAATAGTTAGACAAATGTTTCCTGGGAAGAGCAATTTTTTATGGATTCTTTCAACTATGCCTTACGGTTATTTGTTGATTAATTTTAAAGCTAAGACACCTGATGATTTCAGACTCAGAACAGACTTGCTTTCAGACCTTTCAGTCTGTGCGTATGTGCATGAGGGAAAGTAAAGAAACATGCCTGATCGCATTAATGTCCCGGCCTTGTCTTTTCTTTCTAGATAAAATATTTTCTATTTTAAATGTTATGTTTTTATCTATAATAAATAATTGTAATAATTGCTCATAAAATGTCCCCTGTAATATTTTGCTGTCCTTTTTTTAAAAGTCATAAGTTGGTGGAGGTGACTAAATCCTGCAATATATCTACGTATCGTTTAGAATCATTGGCTGTTAAATAGCGCCACAATTTAGATTTCAGAGTCCTGTTAAAGCGCTCTACTACAGAAGCCTTAGGGTGCTTTCACACCTGGATCGATTTGTTTTGTTCCGGAACAGATATTTTGTTCCGAATCAATTAATTCGGTCACTTGTGTTCACATCACACTGTTGTAAAGCGGTCCAAATCACGCACCCTTCCAGGGCTTTCCTTACGCCATCACGTCAGTACGTCATGCGTGCTGGTCATACATTCCATTGGGGGACATCTCCATGACAACAGTAACACAAAATGAATCGCGGGTGGACTTGGCGCTGCAAAGAGGTGAAATAGATGTTTGGTCGGAACGACACATCTCCAGGTGCCGAAAAGTGATCGTCTGCCGAAAAATGATTACCGTCTGCTGGAGCTGTATTACCCAGTCTGTTTAATCACTTTCTGGCAAGTGAAATAGCCTACTGCATTTCATGGCTTATATTGGCCATTTAAAGATATTTTAAAAGGTAAAAAGTAGCCTACAAGGTGAGCTGTAATCTGTCAAATATAACTGTTCTGAATGAAATCAACTCGTTTCAGGGCAGAAATAATCTTTCAGTCAATAACAAAAGGCTTCAATCATTTTCTGGCAAGTGAAATACTGTATTTTATGAGTTGTATTGGCCATTTAAAGGTATTTTAACAGGCAAAAAAGGACTGGATTGGTTAAGGCCTATACATCAAGTAAAATAATGGAGAGTCATAATTAGGCCTATAATTGCAAAATTGTCTTCATTTTATATATAAGTTTGCAGTAAGTCATGTTAATTTGGCTACAGCCCGTTTTCCAAATTTAAACAGGATATTACACATAGGCCTACTGGTTATCATTTTTCGGCAGACGATCACTTTTCTGCACGACCCGGCTAACCCTACATGGCCTCAAGGCTGATGTACTAGCAGTTAGGGTTAGCCTCCTTTGTGTTGCAACGCTATTGTAAACTACAGCGTATCATATGCATGCAAAATCGAATGAATGGAACTAAGTGTCTGAAAGTGGAAATAAAATGAGTTCAAAATGAGCAGGCTGTGAACAAAACGTGCACTTTGTCTCCATCTTGTGACGTTTACGGGAAGAAAAGGTGTCCATGCCGTCACATGCTGTACATTCAATATGCTGATGACATTATGCACATGTGAGCATGTTGTCCCTCAGACTGCATTAAGTGAGTGAAGTGTGACAGTGAAAGCAAACAATGTTTTCTTCTTGGGAACGCTTCTCCATTTCTACACCCTTCATACACTGTTAGTGTTCTACAGTCCTGCTGACTGACTCAACTCGTTTAAAGAAGCAAATCTTTAGTGAAACTCTTAATTCTCCTTCAGAGCAAATAATTCAGACGCTACATCTCTGTCTGTATAACCCTCAGTGCTCCCTCTCTTCACTGAGGCTGTCTGTAACAGACCCGAGTAACAACATACTGTTACACCTTCAGATTAGAATTAGGATTCTGCTTCTTTTTAACAAATACAAAGTGGAAAAGTAAAGAAATATATTTTATTTTAAACTCTGAGCTGCCTTTTCAGAGTTTCTAATCATGCAGTGAAGTTGTAGGAGGGTAAAGTTGCACAGCTCTTCTCCAATCTGCTTTATTCATCACATGTTTGTTTCTTCAGCCTTCTTTAGGGTGGAATGAGGTTGTTTCAGGTTTCTTTTTATACAGTCAGTTAATCAGTCATGTGACTTTACAAACTGACATTTGAACTAAATTAGTTTGGCTGTCCACAAATGTTGACGCTGAAAGAGTTTTAGTGAAGAATTAGTTGTTTTGAAAAGAAAGAAATTTAGATTTAATTGTAATCTGTAATTTAATTTGTGTTTTCTTTTCTAAAGTCACATGACTATTTCAAATATTTCTGTAAAGAAACTGGAAAAAGCCTCATCAACAATATGCTGAATAAAAACTGTTGGTGGTTTAATTACACATCACGTGAAGCAGCTGATGAACATTTACTTTATTAAGATATAGTTGATTCAATAAAAAAACATATTAAACTAAATTGTACTGCTGGTATTTTCTTTCTGTTGATCATAAACTGCAGATTTATCATGTATCATGTTTATTTATCATGTTACTGATGATGTCCACTCTACAAACTGCAGTATAAAGAAGCTCTGTAAGAATTAAGGTCGAATTAAAATTGAAATCAGTTTGAAGAGTTTTTTCTAAAAAGAAATAAAACAACAGATCCAAACCTGAAATAACTCAAAAGACTCAAGAACATCAAAAACTAGAACTGCTGATGAGAAAAAGAGAAAAGTGAAACGCAGCATTTGGTCCAGTGGATATAAACTACTGTACAATGTTGTTTGACTCCAGATGTTGATAACCAGGATAAGTTTGTCTCCTGATGACCTGATACAGTTTCAGATTAAACTTTATTTAAGAGGCGGCTCAGCTAACACACTACTACTATTTGTTAAAAATAAAGTAAATAAAACAGGAAAACTGTGTGTGTGTTAAAAAATACAAGTAAATATTAAAAATTTAAATATTAAATCAATAAAACAGTAACCATGTGTTTCAGTGTGAGTATATTAATAGAACAAATAAATCAAATCAAATGTGAGATAAAAAAAACAATAAATGAACAATTACTAAAATAACAGACATTGAAAATAACAATAATTTCAAAACTTTTCAGAACAGTTATTATGTTTTAGTCTTTTCTGAGTTTCCCCTGGTTGTCCTCAGTTTGTGGCATAAAAAGACAATTATTTCACATTTGGGCATTTCTCCCAGTAAATAGGGGAGTTTCTGTGTCTGATATGAATTCGAATTTGGAGTATTTTTGGGAAAAGTTTGCAAAGTTTGTTTGTTTTTGTCTTCGTGTTTTATATTTGGGGCATGAGGTTATAACGTGCAGCTCTGTCTCTACCTGTCCTCTGTCTCTACCTGTCCTCTGTCTCTACCTGTCCTGTGTCACACTGGGAGCAGAGTCTGTCCTCCTGTGGTAGCCAGCTCTGTCTCTAGCGACCCTTTTCTATGTTCTGGCTGTCTTCACTCAGTCTGTATGTTGTCAACATTTTTCTTAGTTTAGGACATTTTATTGAGCTCAGTGTGAATTCTCTTTTTAGGCTCAGATAACATTGTGATTTACTTTGTGTTTTGGTTTTTTCTTTCCAGTATTCAATATATTTTTCTTTCTGCTTGTTGATAATTTGGTTTGGTCTGTTTGAGTTGGCGTTGCTGTCCTGAGGCTGTTGGGGACTTGTTACTGCAGAGAGCCTCAGGACCAGCTGGCTGAGGGGACTCTTCTCTGGTTTCAGCTCCTGGTATGTCAGGGCTTTGTGATGGTCTGTCTGGGGGTTAACTGATTTTAAGTGATTGTAAAAATTTAAGTGATCTTTTCTGTATTTTTAGTAATAGGGGGTATTGGCTGAGCTCTTACAGAACTCGGTGTGGAAAGATTCCATGATCGTTTTGTCCCATTTGTCAAAATTATTATTTAGTTTTTGTCCCCAAATTTCACTACCATATAGAATTATTGGGCCCAGTACAAATTTATACAAATGTTTGAATTTTTTAATTTAATTTATTAATTTATCTTGATTTTCTAGACAGACATTGGGGTCGGAGTAAAGTCTTAGCTGTCTTTGAAAAGTGAAAACTACTTTTTCAGACCAAACAGTGAACAAAATAAATTTGTTGACCCTCAAAACCAAATCTAATCTGCTTTAGATCCAGAGTGCTGATTTGGGTGTAAAGAAATCTCAGTGGGACAGATTTTGATATCAGTGGTTTTAGCATCACCAGCTGCACCAATACCGAAATATGGGGACCTGCAAATGTATGCAGACGACACTGTTGTTTACACACATGCATTTTTTATTCTGAAGACGCTAGAATCAAGGCACCAAATATTTACAAACTGTAAGAATTAAGGTCCGAATTAAAATTTCTCTCTCAAACTCAAACTGATGTTTGATGATGATTAAAGTTAAAGAATCCCACAACAGGAAATAAAATGTTGGTATAGTGGATACTTGACATGTTATATTGTGGTCTGATTAAAAACCAGATGCTGCTGACCAGGCTAATATGTTAGAATCTGAACATTAGAATTGATTTGAACCTGGATGAAAGCTTAAGGCCGGATGATATAATACAATTTCAGTATTTAGATATCATTTTAATCTGCTTTAACTTTTATTCATGCTGGTTTTTCTAATGTGATCTAGACAGACATTGAGATCAGAGTAAAGTCTTAATTATCTTTCAAACTACAGAAACAGTGAGCAAAATTAATTTGTTGACCCTCAACACCAAATGAAATCTGCTTTAGATATAAAATATGAGCATATCAAGAATGTTTGGGTGTGAAGTGTGATGACGAGTTTAGAGTTTAATAAACCTCAAACAGTCTGAAAGGAGAAATCTCAGTGGGACAGATTTTGATATCAGTGGTTTTAGCATCACCAGCTGCACCAATACCAAAATATGGGAAGAGTTTCTCAGTGAAAGTGTCTCTGTGAGTGCAGATGTGAGTCATGTCTTCAGGGTTGTAGAAGGACACCTTCCCCCTGTCATAGTCCAGCTGGACTCTGATCCTCTGGAGACTCTTCTTCACTCTGACAGTCTTACCAAGAACATCAGTGTATTTACTTCTGCGATGCAATAAACACCAGAATTTTATATTTTGGTAAGACAAATATCTTCCCCTTCCTGTCAGCTGACTCTGTAACCAAACCCACAATCCAGTCAGGATGGTCTCCCACCTCCACCTCCCAGCTGTGTTTCCCTGAGCTGAAGCCCTCAGAGCCCAGAACATCTGGATACTCAGTGAATCTCTCTGGATTGTCAGGAAGCTGCTGCTTTGTGTCTCCCTGTTTCACACTGGTCAGATCATCAGACAGATAGAGACGGGGGTCTGCAGTGTTTGGGTCCAGAATGACAGGACTGAAGTGGACCTTGTCCTTCATCTTCTCCCAGACTCTGAAGGACAGGTTGCCCAGGTGTTTGGCCACATCTATCAGCGCTCCTGAGAGCAGCTGTGGATCTGACAGTGAGCGCTGGACTCTGGCTCTGGTCTGAGTGGCTTTATAACTGCTGAGGAATGGCACGCTGTGTTTCTGCAGCTCTTCTTCAACAGCAGAGATACTGTCTGACAGAGAGGAGATCTGCTCCTGAATCTTCTTCATCTCTCTGCTCACAGTCTTCCCCTTCTGCTCCTCTTCCTCCCTCAGAGCTGCCAGTCTGGACTCCTCTTCCTCTCTCAGGAGCTGGTGGAGCTTGTTGAACTCTGCTCTGATCTGCCTCTCTGTGGACAACAGCTGCTTCTTGGACTGTTGAATCACTTCATTGTATGTTTCCTCCACTTGTTTGTATTTGTCCCTCTTGTCCTGCAGAGACTCTAAGTCAGATTTCAGCTGCTCCTTCAGGTCCCTGACTGCTTGTTCTACAGGAACCACCTTGTGACTCTGGTGGAGAGGAAACTCACAGACAGGACACACAGCTCTCTGCTCGTCCTCACTGAACAATCTAGGCTCTTCTTTATGTTTACTACACACCACCTCCACCTTCTTCTCTCCTTTTTCTGTCTCAGATGATCCAGCTTTCTGTCTCCCAGCAAAGGAATCAGCCAGTTCCTTCAGTGTAAAGGTCACTCCTGGATCTTTTGAGGATTTCCTTTTACAGATGGGACAGTTTTTGTTTTCAGCTTGTTCCCAGAATTTCTGCAGGCAGCTTGAACAGAAGCTGTGGTTGCAGCTCAGAGACACAGGATCTCTGAAAGTCTCTGAACACACGTGGCAGTTCAGGAAACTTTCAACAAGAGCAATTTTCTCAGCCATTTGATACTGAAGTTATTTTTCAGCAGACTCACCAAGTGAACGTCTCTTCCCTTGATTGTTTCAAATACTCCAAACGTGTGTTTTCCAGCAGAGATCTCTCACCCTGTGATGGCGTCTCAGCTCTGTTCAACAATGTCCAAATCTACTGTCAGTTTAACTCTCACACTCGCAGTCTATGATCTCTCCTCTGTCACGGGCTGAATGAACAGCAGGAAGTGTTGCCATGTAATCTTCTCACCAGCAGATGGCGCTGTCAGGATGTCTGTCAGAGTCAGTACTGGAGAGTTTCCATGTACAGGTGTCTGTAGGAGACAAACACAAAAGGAAAACTGGGTAAAAAAATGTGATCTGTAATTTTCTTTCACTAAAAAATAATAAAAATGCTCTTAAAATACGAAACTGTGTTTATTGAATCCAGCTGAACTAAATATTGAACAAGCTGTTAACATGAAAGCAAAGGAAAGTTTACTTTGTGAAAGTTGAAGAAATCAGATGGTTGATTACTTTTCTTTGTAGTCAGAACAAACACTTGACGCCAAACAGTGGATCACTTAACAAATATGAGGCAAAACACTCAAAAAAATTATGATAAATTATGATAAAATCTTTTTTCAACAAACAGGGGTCATTTTTATAGGGTGCCTTTTGGACTTCATAACTTGGGATAAATAAATAGCTCAGGCACCTTTATTGGATTAAATTTCCATGTGACAGGCGGGAAATGTCCGCCGTGTTAAGGACTTAGGAATAACTGTTTAAAAGTGTTTTCAGGGCATGATTGCGGCTAAAATTACATTTTTATAGAAATCATATATCCTTCACTCATATAAGATATTTGTTTAACAATGAAACATTTTTAAACAGCATAGCCTATGTTGAGTCAATTATGATAAGAACTACTCAGTGTTTCTTGCCTGTGTAGTCAATCCCGTCCATTTCTTTATGTAAATACAAATATACACTTTTTATTTGTTAATTTAAATAAACTATGAAGGAAAAAATACCAACATAACAGGGTGGAAAAAATAAATGTCACCCTCTTAGGGGCAAAAGACACAAATTTCCAAGATATAATTCATTCTGAATTATTTATTTTAGATGATTTGACTCAATTGGTTCCTGATGAAGCAACATTAAGAGCAACAGCAGTGATGACTTTCTTAGAGACCCTGGACAGAACGTCTGACAAACCTGGGATTCTGTGAAGGATATTTTTAAAAAGAAAAATCAGAATCAAAAACTGCAAAGACGTGGTGCTTTAGATCAACAGCAAATAACTAAATGTGACAGACAAAGTTTTCTTCTTGGGAACGCTTCTCCACTTCTACAGAAGCTGTGGTTGCAGCTCAGAGACACAGGATCTCTGAAAGTCTCTGAACACATGTGGCAGTTCAGGAAACTTTCAACAAGAGTTATTGTCTCTGCTATTTCTACTTTTATCCAAATGAAGACTCACCCCATCAATTTCCTTCAGTTTGCTGCTTAAAATCCTTTCAGTGAGCCGTCAGAGATCAATCAGACTGTAGAGGCAACAATGTCAGAACTTGCTTTCAATTTCACCAGCCTTTCTCATTGGTTAATAGTTAATGATTCATGGATCAATGACATCTTTATAATCCCAGAGGAGATATTTATTGTACAGTGGTAGTAAATGCAGTCCTGTGTTTTTATTACCAGCAGATCCAGCAGGATACTTTACAAACTGCCATTTAGAACCTGGAAGACTAACAAGTTCAATCAGGACTCCAACATGTTTAACCCCTTTGTTTCCCTCTGACCTGAGTCTGAAACACCAACAGGAAGGTGCAGATTTGTATCTTAGCCCTCTATGGTACGGTGTTGCCTCTGGGCAACATACCTTTTTTGCCCTAGTACACCTCCACCAAACATCCCAAAATATGACGCATTACTTTAAAAGAGTTGCAGGGCCTTAAGGAAACCAATAGCAGTGTTAACATTTGTCACATGATTCTCTGGCGCCCATTAGGAATCCTTTTACTGCTGCTTTTGACACATGGCTCAGCTCCATTTCCTCTCTGCACTAAACTGCCCTCAAAACATATTTTTATGCCATTTTTATGACCCAGAAAAATGATATTCACAATAATAGGTAAGTAAAGTTTCATTGTTAGTTGTTTAATATACTTTATTTGATAATTATATAATGGAAAATAGTTAAAATGCAAATGTTGCCTTGAATCAACATGCCATTTTTTGGTGTTGTGCATTATGTTTATGTACATACTTTTCTCTCATTTTACATTAATTAATTCATTAATTATACATTTGATAATGTTGGTTGTAATGACACTGTAATAACAAATGTATTACACTGGATATTTTAACCTTACTGTTTGTTATCCTGCCAGCAGAGCACATGCTTATAGAGGGTTAATCACTTTGTGCTTCCATTTAGAGGATGAACACAAAGGTTTTCTATGGTTTGTCAAAGAAAAGGACACTTTCAGTTGATGGTAGTGAGGATGAATCAGGATTTAGTGGTGAGGAAACAGTGAGTTGCTGGAAATCCTGCAAGAAAAGTAAGAGGGATTGTGAGGATGAGTCTGAGAACGCAGATGAGGAAAAGAGTGAAGAAGAGCAGTGAGGATAAAACTGCAGTGACAGGTATGAGTTTACGACAGGGAGGAAACTTATTTAATAACTTCTTTTCACTTATTGTTATGTGATGCATTTTGTTTACTTTCTATGTTTGTATTGAGCCAACGAGCTGCAAGGTGGCAGAAAACTGAAGAGACACATTTAAACCTAACACAAGTGATGGATGGATAGAAGGAAGCTCTGTTTTGATTTTCAGCAAGTTTGTGATGTTTAGATTTAAGATTGTAAACTGTGTTGAAATATGTGTGCTCTCTTTTTTGCATTCATTCCTATAGGCGGTTCCTCAATGGTGCAGTGTCGCCTGAGGGTAAGTTCAGACAAACAAACCTACGTAAAGAGTTTAGTTTTTTTAATTTAGACATTTAAAATGATTGTATTTTAAACTGGTAAAGCCACTGAACATTTTCATTGAGTATTTTATTTAATTTTTTAAATATATATATATATATATATTCATTTAGCTGACGCTTTTATCCAAAGCGACTTTCAATGTCAGAGGTCGTAGTCTCTGGAGCAACGAGGAACAAAGTGTCTTGCTCAGTGACACACTGGCAGAAGGGTCAAAGTGGGGGATTGAACCTATGGCACCAACGGCATGTGTCTAATCCACTGCGCCATCTCCACCCCACAAAACCACCAATTTATTTTAACAAATTTTATTCAGACGTTTAATGATAACTCTCTTTTTTAATGCTTTACCATTATGGTACAGTGTTGCTGTAAAAGTTTACCCCCAAAATAGATATTTTTAAAAATTTCTTTAAACATAGTTTACTTGGTCCATTTAATGAAAAAAAACCCACAACAATATTTTTTTTTACCCACAGGCAACATAATGCGTACCATTACTGTATTTAAATGAAAATATACTAAATTATACTTTGTCACAGTGAAGATCAGGAAACAGTTGGAACAGAACAAACCACAGACGAAAAGTTTTCATTCACTGTGACGTTAAGTAACTTTAAGGAGGTCCAGTATGTGAGTGTACATGCTTTTGTGGTTAATTATGATTTGCCCCTTTGAGCTTTAACATATATCCACATGAGACTGAAACCTTCCTGCTGTTTGTTGCTCCTGTTTATTGCAGATTACAGCTCTCGCTTATCTCTGGACTTTGTGTGATGATTTATTATATTATTATATGCCTGTGCCTGACCTTTGGACACACAAAGCAATGCAGCAACTGTGCTGAAAGTCAAAAACTTTAAAAAAAATTTGTGTCTGTTTCACTTTGTTTATTTTCATTGCAAAACTCCTCAAAACTACTGTGAACACTAAAAACTGATCTGTGTGTCTGTTCTTAGTGTTTTATATCAACACTATCTGAACTGAAATAGTACAGTTGAACATTAAGTTGAAATAAAGTGACTTCCTTCCCTGCAGGCAAAGTTCAAGCTTTGCTTCCCCCCTGTGGAAATGTCCACACACATAACAGAATGTGTGTTTGTGTAAACATGAAGTGTGTATGAATATAAAATGTGTAAAATGCATTATGGAAGCCATCAGGCATCACATATCTGTCTGCAACATAACTGAGAAGCAAGCAGTATAGTTTGTGTATCCAGAAATATAACAGACAGAATACAGCTTTGCAGATGATGACTGATCTGATGATGAAGTTTCTCTTTAAAGTTAAACATAAAATCCATAAAACCTTCTGTTCCATTGATTTTCAACATAAAACTTTATCTCAGCCTCAACGTACACAGTACTATCTCACATGTCAAGTACATTTACTCAATTACTGTACAAATCAGAGTGAGTATTTTTTATGATACTTCACACCTCTAGTCTAGAAGGAAATGTTGCTCCACTGCATTTCTCTGACAGCCAGACACATGGATAAAGAGGGACTTCAGCACCTGCCCTTATTCTTCTTCAAGAGAAAGTGCCCTTTTTTCTGGGGCTTTACTTATTGGGGACATAAAACTAACTACAGTAAATATAAGGTCAGAAGATAAGACTTTGTCAAATTCTGTTGCCGTCTCTCTCTCTCTCTCTCTCTCTCTCTCTCAATTCAATTCAATTCAATTTGCTTTATTGGCATGACTGTGAAACAATATTGCCAAGGCATCATACATATCACATAACAACAATCAGCCCTATACATATCATTAAAAAATTAAAGCGTAAAGTAATCAAAGCATCTGTGTTTGTGTTAAAAAAAAGAAACATATATATATTAAAAAATAAAATAAAAAAATAAAAAAATCTCTCTCTCTCTCTCCCCTCCAGCTGCTAAAAAGACAATACAGGCCTTTGTCTTGCTAACATGACTGATGAGCTGAGCTAATGTAATAAGGTAGCTGAAGTTCAGCTAAGGCAACATCTCATGGTCATACAGGCTGATGTTCTTAATGGAGACACTACAGGTAAATACAGTAGGGCCTAACATTTGTGTTATCACAATCACCACATTGATATGCAAATTGGGAGTTAACTAATTAATATGCGCCAATTTGCACACAATTTGAGAAGTGCAGTTGAATGGGATAAACATAAAAAATTAAACATGTCACCACAGAACTTCCCCAGTTAATGACTTACATCAATGTATTCTAGAAGTTTTCTTTCCATCAGAGTAAAAGAAGACATGAAAGCAAAATAGCCCAAAATCTCATAATTGACCACTCCATGAAAAAAGTGCCTTAAACAGTAACTTCATAGTTTAAGATAGCAACAATAATAAATTATTGATCATTAAATTAATGTATTCAGGCAGTTCAGTATTCTGTTTCTTGGCTGTGTGATTTTGCATCTTGCTTGTGAAACAAAAAGTTTTTCAATATAAGGCCTTCAATAGGTTAAAGGGGGGTTCACATCTGGGATCGCCGCTCTTTTGTCTGATCAAAGGTAACTCTGAATACAATAAGGGCACACACTTCCTGATTGGGTGGCGAGGAAATCAACCAAACGACCAATGACTTTGGACCTAAGCCATTAGGAGGAAAAAGGACCCGCCCACAAACCTGGAGGATAGAAACATCTCGTTTTGTGAGAATCAGGACTTTATTCACCTATTTTGTAATTAAATTTTCGTGTTAATTTTCATCGGACCCAGCCTCTCCTTTCTCAAAATCTGAAAACACAACAGCAGCTTAGAAAACATTCACATTGTGGCGTAGTTTGCTTTGCTGTCGCTGCTCCTGTGATAAACCTTGTGAAAACTAAAGAAGACCGTGGTCTCTGTGTGAACTGATTATTTTGTAGAAAAGTAAAAATGTTGAGTATCGAACAATTGCGTGAGTGTGAGGGAATTAAAATAAATTGAAAGCAAGTCAGCGTTGTGTTAATATATTTAATGTCTTGTTTAAAAGAATTCCCTTTTTTCACTTGAGCCCCTGTCCACCAAATGTCTGTGTACGTCCCCGTTCAACTCGTTTAAAGAAGCAAATCTTTAGTGAAACTCTTAATTCTCCTTCAGAGCAAATAATTCAGACGCTACATCTCTGTCTGTATAACCCTCAGTGCTCCCTCTCTTCACTGAGGCTGTCTGTAACAGACCCGAGTAACAACATACTGTTACACCTTCAGATTAGAATTAGGATTCTGCTTCTTTTTAACAAATACAAAGTGGAAAAGTAAAGAAATAGATTTTATTTTAAACTCTGAGCTGCCTTTTTAGAGTTTCTAATCATGCAGTGAAGTTGTAGGAGGGTGAAGTTGCACAGCTCTTCTCCAATCTGCTTTATTCGTCACATGTTTGTTTCTTCAGCCTTCTTTAGGGTGGAATGAGCTTGTTTCAGGTTTCTTTTTATACAGTCAGTTAATCAGTCATGTGACTTTACAAACTGACATGTGAACTAAATTAGTTTGGCTGTCCACAAATGTTGACGCTGAAAGAGTTTCAGTGAAGAATTAGTTGTTTTGAAATGAAAGAAATTTAGATTTAATTGTAATCTGTAATTTAATTTGTGTTTTCTTTTCTAAAGTCACATGACTATTTCAAATATTTCTGTAAAGAAACTGGAAAAAGCCTCATCAACAATATGCTGAATAAAAACTGTTGGTGGTTTAATTACACATCATGTGAAGCAGCTGATGTACATTTACTTTATTAAGATATAGTTGATTCAATAAAAAACATATTAAATTAAAGCTGCAAGCAGCGATGGGCGGGCCCTCGCACATGTAGCGCGTCGGGGTGTGAGCCGGTCACGTAGCCTATTGTGGACCCCTGCCTGTGCGGCTGTGAATTTTTTATGCGATTCTGACGCTGCATGAAGGTGTTGTAACTCGCTTCCTGTTGCCAGCAGGTGGCGCTATGACTGTGGGTGAATGTTGGCATGTACATGCGTTCAGGACGGGACTCTTGTCAATTGTGTAAAATTTCGTGCTGATCTGAGCATGTACACTGAAGTTACAACCACTTCCTGTGTCATGGCGAAGATTTGATCTTTGACGCCTTGCCACAGACACGCCGATTGATGAAAACGCGCAGATAGCACAACTCTTCATCGTCAATGCCTTTAGAAGGAACAGCAGAAATGTGAAATAGATCCGACTAAATCCCTAGGAGGAGTTCGTTAAAATACAGTGTGTGTAAATCGTCCAAAAATGTAGGTAAAATTCAAAATGGCCGACTTCCTGTTGGGTTTAGGGCATCGCTCCAAGAGGCTTTTTTGTACGTCTGGACATGATACACGTGCCACAGAAATTTCGGTCATGTAGGTCAAACGTGTGGTGGGGGCTGCTTCGTTAAAGGTCACTTCCTGTCGCCAGCAGGTGGCGCTATGACTGTGGGTGAATGTCAGCATGTACATGTGTTCAGGGCGGGACTCTTGTGAAACGTGCAAAATTTGGTGCAGATCTGAGCATGTACACTGAAGTTACAACAACTTCCTGTTTCGTGGCAAATCGTCGATGCTACGGACACGCCCATTGACGGAAACGCGCAGATAGCACAACTTTGAATCATCAATGCCTTTAGAAGGCACAGCAGAAATTTGAAGTCGATTCAACATAACCCCTAGGAGGAGTTAGTCAAAGTACGGAGTGTATAAATCATCCAAAAATGGACTCACAATTCAAAATGGCCGACTTCCTGTTGAGATTAGTGCAGTGGTCCAAGAGGCTTTTTTGTGCGTCTGGACATGATAGATATACCACAGAAATTCCGTAACTTTAGGTTAAACGTGGGCCGGGGGCTGCCTCGTTAAATGTCACTTCCTGTTGCCAGCAGGTGGCGCTATGACTGTGGGTGAATTTCGTTATGAACACATGTTCAGGGCGGGACTCTTGTCAAACGTGTAAAATTTCGTGCAGATCTGAGCATGTACACTGAAGTTACAACAACTTCCTGTTTCATGGCGACTCATCGACGCCACGGACACGCCCATTGACGAAAACACGCAGATAGCACAACTTTGCATCCTCAATGCCTTTAGAAGGCACAGCAGAAATTTGAAGTCGATCCGACTAAATCCCTAGGAGGAGTTAGTTAAAGTACGGAGTGTGTGAATCGTCCCAAAATGGCGGCCAAATTCAAAATGGCGGACTTCCTGTGGAGTTTAGGGTATGGGTTCTTGAGGCTTTTTTGTACCTCTGGACATGATACATGTGCCACACAAGTTTCGTACATGTACGTCAAACGTGCGGCGGGGGCTGCTTCGTTAAAGGTCACTTCCTGTTGCCAGCAGGTGGCGCTATGACTGTGGGTGAATGTCGGTATGTAGATTTTTTGTGGGCGGGACTCTTGTCAAGCGTGTAAAATTTCGTGCAGATCTGAGCATGTACAGCCAAGTTACTACAACTTCCTGTTTCATGGCGAATCATCGACGCCACGGACACGCCGATTGACGAAAGCGCGCAGATAGCACAACTTTACATCGTCAATGCCTTTAGAAGGCACAGCAGAAATTTGAAATCGATCTGATTACATCCCTAGGAGAAGTTCGTTAAAGTACGGAGTGTGTAAATCATCCAAAAATGGACGCACAATTCAAAATGGCCGACTTCCTGTTGAGATTAGAGGAGTGGTCCAAGAGGCTTTTTTGTACGTCTGGACATGGTCCATGTGCCACAGAAATTTCGTACATGTAGGTCAAACGTGCGGCGGGGGCTGCTTCGTTAAATGTCACTTCTTGTCGCCAGCAGGTGGCGCTATGACTGTGGGTAAATGTCGGCATGTACATTTGTTCAGGGCGGGACTCTAGTGTAACGTGAAAAATTTTGTGCAGATCTGAGCATGTACATAGAAATTACAGCAACTTCCTGTTTCATGGCGAATCATCGACGCCACGGACACGCCCATTGACGAAAACGCGCAGATAGCACAACTTTGCATCGTCAATCCCTTGAGAAGGCACAGCAGAAATTTGAAGTCGATCCGACTAAATCCCTAGGAGGAGTTCGTTAAAGTACGGAGTGTGTGAATCGTCCCAAAATGGTGGCCAAATTCAAAATGGCGGACTTCCTGTGGAGTTTAGGGTATGGGTTCTTGAGGCTTTTTTGTGCGTCTTGATATGATACACGTCCCCACCAAATTTCGTCCATGTAGGTCGAACGGGGACGAGGGGCTAATTTTTTCTAATTTTCTAGGTGGCGCTAGCGAGCCATTTTGCCCCGCCCATCCGCGAAACCCACAAAATACGAAATTTTTCACCAGTCCTGACATGCGTGCCAAATTTGGTGAGTTTTCGAGCATGTTGCGACCGCGAAAATGGCGCTTACTTTGCAGAAAAAATAAAAATTAAAAAAAAATTAAAGCTGCAAGCAGCGATGGATGGCCCTCGCACCTGTAGCGCCAGTCGGGTGTGAGCTGGTCGCGTTGCATATTGTGGAGCCCTGCCTGCGCTGGCTGTGAATTTTCTATGCGCTCGGAGGTCGCATGAAGGTTTTGTACCTGACTTCCTGTTGCCAGCAGGTGGCGCTATGACTGGGGGTGAATGTCAGCATGTACATGTGTTAAGGCGGGACTTTTATTAAATGTGTAAAATTTCGTACAGATCTGAGCATCTACAGTGAAGTTACAACCACTTCCTGTGTCATGGCTGACGACTTGATCTTTGACGCAATGCCACGGACACGTCCATTGACGAAAACGCGCAAATAGCACAACTTTACATCATCAATGCCTTTAGAAGGCACAGCAGAAAATTGAAGTCTGCCGGACTAAATCCCTAGGAGGAGTTAGTTAAAGTACAGAGTGTTTAAATCATCCAAAAATGGCCGCACAATTCAAAATGGCCGACTTCCTGTCGGGTTAGGGCATCGCTCCAAGAGGCTTTTTTGTGCGCCTGGACATGATCCATGTGCCACAGAAATTTCGTTACATATAGGTAAAACGTCATGGCGGGGCTGCTTCGTTAAAGGTCACTTCCTGTTGCCAGCAGGTGGCGCTATGACTGTGGGTGAATGTCGGCATGTACACGTGTTCAGGGCTGGGCTCTTGAATAACGTGCAAAATTTCGCGGCAGATCTGAGCATATACAGCCAAGTTGCAACAACTTCCTGTTTCGCGTGGCGAATCATCGACGCCACGGACACGTCCATTGACGAAAACGCGCAGATAGCACAACTTTACATCGTCAATGCCTTTAGAAGGCACAGCAGAAATTTGAAGTCGATCCGACTAAATCCCTAGGAGGAGTTCGTTAAAGTACGCGATGTGTAAATCGTGCCGAAATGGCGGCCAAATTCAAAATGGCGGACTTCCTGTCGAGTTTAGGGCATCGCTCCAAGAGGCTTTTTTGTGCGTCTGGACATGATACATGTGACACAGAAATTTCATACATGTAGGTCAAAGGTGCGGCTGGGGCTGCTTCGTTAAAGGTCACTTCCTGTTGCCAGCAGGTGGCGCTATGACTGGGGGTGAATGCCGGCATGTACATGTGTTCAGGGTGGGACTCTTATTAAACGTGTAAAATTTCGTGCAGATCTGAGCATGTACACTGAAGTTACAACAACTTCCTGTTTCATGGCGAATCATCGACGCCACGGACACGCCCATTGACGAAAACGCGCAGATAGCACAACTTTACATCGTCAATGCCTTCAGAAGGCACAGCGGAAATTCTAAGTCGATCCAACTAAATCCCTAGGAGGAGTTCGTTAAAGTACGGAGTGTGTAAATCACCAAAACTTTGCCCTAAAATTCAAAATGGCCGACTTCCTGTTGAGTTTAGGGCATCGCTCCAAGAGGCTTTTTTGTGCGTCTGGACATGATAGATGTACCACAGAATTTTCATACATGTAGGTCAAACGTGTGGCGGGGGCTGCTTCGTTTAAGGTCACTTCCTGTTGCCAGCAGGTGGCGCTATGACTATGGTTGAATGTTGGCATGTACATTTGTTCAGGGCGGGACTCTTGTCAAATGTACAAAATTTGGTGCAGATCTGAGCATTTATAGCGAAGTTACCACAACTTCCTGTTTCATGGCTGAATTGTCGACGGCACGGACACGCCCATTGACGAAAACGCGCAGATAGCACAACTTTACATCGTCAATGCCTTGAGAAGGCACAGCAGAAATTTGAAGTCGATCCGACTAAATCCCTAGGAGGAGTTCGTTAAAGTAACGAAGTGTGCAAATCGTCCCAAAATGGCCACCAAATTCAAAATGGCGGACTTCCTGTCGAGTTTAGGGTATGGGTTCTTGAGGCTTTTTTGTGCGTCTTGATATGATACACGTCCCCACCAAATTTCGTGCATGTAGGTCGAACGGGACGAGGGGCTAATTTTTCTAATTTTCTAGGTGGCGCTAGCGAGCCATTTCGCCCGCCCATCCGCTGAAACCCACAAAATACTGAAATTTTTCACCAGTCCTGACATGCGTGCCAAATTTGGTGAGTTTTCGAGCATGTTGCGGCCGCGAAAAATGAGCTTACTTTGCAGAAAAAAGAAAAAAAAAGAAATATAATCCTAACAGTTTCAATAGGGTCCTCGCACGGTTCGTGCTCGGGCCCTAAAATTAAAAAAAAAAAAAAAATAATCCTTACAATTTCAATAGGGTCCTTCGCACGTTTCGTGCTCGGGCCCTAACTAAATTGTACTGCTGGTATTTTCTTTCTGTTGATCATAAACTGCAGATTTATCATGTATCATGTTTATTTATCATGTTACTGATGATGTCCACACTACAAACTGCAGTATAAAGAAGCTCTGTAAGAATTAAGGTCGAATTAAAATTGAAATCAGTTTGAAGAGTTTTTTCTAAAAAGAAATAAAACAACAGATCCAAACCTGAAATAACTCAAAAGACTCAAGAACATCAAAAACTATAACTGCTGATGAGAAAAAGAGAAAAGTGAAACGCAGCATTTGGTCCAGTGGATATAAACTACTGTACAATGTTGTTTGACTCCAGATGTTGATAACCAGGATAAGTTTGTCTCCTGATGACCTGATACAGTTTCAGCATTTTCTTGCAGATTAAACTTTATTTAAGAGGCGGCTCAGCTAACACACTACTACTATTTCTGTTTGAAATGCCACAAAGAAAGCATCAGTTTAATCTGATTATTTACAAAACAACATCAGCAAATGATCTGTTGAAATCCATGAAGAAGTCAAATGAATATCTAAAGCAGGAGTTAGCACCTTTAATACATTTAGACTGAACTAAACTAAAGTCAATCCTGAACTGAACAGAAGATCCAGAAATCTCTCAAACTCAAACTGATGTTTGATGATGATTAAAGTTAAATAATCCCACAGCAGGAAACAACATGTTGGTATAGTGGATACTTGACATGTTATATTGTGGTCTGATTAAAACCAGATGCTGCTGACCAGGCTAATATGTTAGAATCTGAACATTAGAATTGATTTGAACCTGGATGAAAGCTTAAGGTCGGATGATATAATACAATTTCAGTATTTAGATATAAACTTTTATTCATGCTGATTTTTCTAATGTGATCTAGACAGACATTGAGATCGGAGTAAAGTCTTAATTATCTTTCAAACTACAGAAACAGTGAGCAAAATTAATTTGTTGACCCTCAACACCAAATGAAATCTGCTTTAGATATAAAAGATGAGCAGATCAAGAATGTTTGGGTGTGAAGTGTGATGATGAGTTTAGAGTTTAATAAACCTCAAACAGTCTGAAAGGAAAAGTTGGAAGAATAAACTTACATTCCTGAACGTCACAGAGAAATCTCAGTGGGACAGATTTTGATATCAGTGGTTTCAGCATCAGCTGCTGCACAAATACAGAAATATGGGAAGAGTTTCTCAGTGAAAGTGTCTCTGTGAGTGTAGATGTGAGTCATGTCTTCAGAGTCATAGAAGGACACCTCCCCCCTGTTATAGTCCAGCTGGACTCTGATCCTCTGGAGACTCGTCTTCACGCCGACAGTCTCACCAGCTCCATCAGTGTATTTTCTATCACCATGCCATAAACACCAGATTCCATATTTTGGTGAGGCAAGTATGTCTCCCTTCCTGTCAGCTGACTCTTTAGCCAAACCCACAATCCAGTCAGGATGGTCTCCCACCTCCACCTCCCAGCTGTGTTTCCCTGAGCTGAAGCCCTCAGAGCCCAGAACAGTGGCATACTTAATGTTTCTCTCTGGATTGTCAGGAAGCTGCTGCTTTGTGTCTCCATATCTCACACTGGTCAGATCATCAGACAGATAGAGCCAGCAGCTTGCAGTGTTTGGGTCCAGAATGACAGGACTGAAGTGGACCTTGTCCTTCATCTTCTCCCAGACTCTGAAGGACAGGTTGCCCAGGTGTTTGGCCACATCTATCAGCGCTCCTGAGAGCAGCTGTGGATCTGACAGTGAGCGCTGGACTCTGGCTCTGGTCTGAGTGGCTTTATAACTGCTGAGGAATGGCACGCTGTGTTTCTGCAGCTCTTCTTCAACAGCAGAGATACTGTCTGACAGAGAGGAGATCTGCTCCTGAATCTTCTTCATCTCTCTGCTCACAGTCTTCCCCTTCTGCTCCTCTTCCTCCCTCAGAGCTGCCAGTCTGGACTCCTCTTCCTCTTTCAGGAGCTGGTGGAGCTTGTTGAACTCTGCTCTGATCTGCCTCTCTGTGGACAACAGCTGCTTCTTGGACTGTTGAATCACTTCATTGTATGTTTCCACCACTTGTTTGTATTTGTCCCTCTTGTCCTGCAGAGACTCTAAGTCAGATTTCAGCTGCTCCTTCAGGTCCCTGACTGCTTGTTCTACAGGAACCACCTTGTGACTCTGGTGGAGAGAAAACTCACAGACAGGACACACAGCTCTCTGCTCGTCCTCACAGAACAATCTAGGCTCTTCTTTATGTTTACTACACACCACCTCCACCTTCTGCTCTCCTTTTTCTGTCTCAGATGATCCAGCTTTCTGTCTCTCAGCAAAGGAGTCAGCCAGTTCCTTCAGTGCAAAGTTCACTAGTAGATAATCCTTTGAGGATTTTCTTTTACAAATGGGACAGTTTTTGTTTTGAGCTTGTTCCCAGAATTTCTGCAGGCAGCTTGAACAGAAGCTGTGGTTGCAGCTCAGAGACACAGGATCTCTGAAAGTCTCTGAACACACGTGGCAGTTCAGGAAACTTTCAACAAGAGCAATTTTCTCAGCCATTTGATACTGAAGTTATTTTTCAGCAGACTCACCAAGTGAACGTCTCTTCCCTTGATTGTTTCAAATACTCCAAACGTGTGTTTTCCAGCAGAGATCTCTCACCCTGTGATGGCGTCTCAGCTCTGTTCAACAATGTCCAAATCTACTGTCAGTTTAACTCTCACACTCGCAGTCTATGATCTCTCCTCTGTCACGGGCTGAATGAACAGCAGGAAGTGTTGCCATGTAATCTTCTCACCAGCAGATGGCGCTGTCAGGATGTCTGTCAGAGTCAGTACAGGACAGTTTCCATGTACAGGTGTCTGTAGGAGACAAACACAAAAGGAAAACTGGGTAAAAAATGTGATCTGTAATTTTCTTTCACTAAAAAAGAATAAAAATGCTCATAAAATACCAAACTGTGTTTATTGAATCCAGCTGAACTAAATATAGAACAAGGTGTTATCATGAAAGCAAAGGAAAGTTTTTGTTTAAAGCCCCCCTCCAGTGTATTTTGACATTTCTATGATATTTCATATTTTTCTGAGTCACTTCCTCACAATGTTGATTAACCACATAGTTCACCAAATAGTTTTTGAGAAATAGCTTCATTTTGTGCTCAAAGTTGCAAAACTTGATTAGTTGTTAAAACGGGGTGGGGATGCATGACTGTAGTAATGCTGCATTCCAGGCAACTCAGAACTGGGAAATTTCCAACCTCCAACTAGAAAAACTTGTTCTGCATGTATATTGATGTAGAAATATGTTTTACACATACGGTAGCTGGCTACAGTAAAGAATCTCATAAAGTCATCTTTTCTGCATAAAAGTTATTGTTAAAAATGCCAAAACATCAGGAAGTGTAACGGACAACATTGACTTACTTCAGGGCTACCAACTTGGGGTACACATAACTAGTAACGTGTGGGATTTTTATTTCAGGTGTTGCAGTTAAACTGCCATCCTTTTAATTAACACCTAAAGCTGCTTAGGGTGCAACTGTGTGTTCACTTTGTCACGGTCACCCATGATTTTCGTTCACTTTCGGCATCATGCACCACCATGCACCTGGAACGCTTTGATGTCGGAAGTTTCAACTGGGAAATATCCCAGTTCCGACCGGTCTCGAACGCGCCATCAGGCCACGGAAGCTGCAAACGTCAGTTCAGAGCTTCGAAACACAGACGAGGTGAATTTATAAACGAAGATGTGAAAGTTCTGTCACAAAACGATGTTGTTACGTATCATCTCGCTGTTATAGGAGGGTCTACTGAAATCTGTGACCGTTCCTTGGTTATACGGCACAACTGGCTGTGTACCTGAACGGGTCTGAGCGTTTTCAGTCGTTTTAATGTGGACTGAGACCAGATTCGTTTTAATTCACCTTTTGTAAACTAAAACAGAGTAGTGTGGATGGGGCCTCAGTATTTCTATTTTCTATGTGAAGTTTTAGTCGAGTTCACTCACCTGCTGAAAGTCTTGCTGTCTTCACACCAAAATCATTAAAGTGAAAGTGAAACAAGTTCGAGAAAAAAACTTTGCACTTTGTCTCCATCTTGTGACGTTTACGGGAAGAAAAGGCGTCCATGCCGTCACATGCTGTACATTCAATATGCTGATGACATTATGCACATGTGAGCATGTTGTCCCTCAGACTGCATTAAGTAGGTTACAACATGAATCAGATGTGACAGTGAAAGCAAACAATGTTTTCTTCTTGGGAACGCTTCTCCATTTCTACACCCTTCATACACTGTTAGTGTTCTACAGTCCTGCTGACTGACTCAACTCGTTTAAAGAAGCAAATCTTTAGTGAAACTCTTAATTCTCCTTCAGAGCAAATAATTCAGACGCTACATCTCTGTCTGTATAACCCTCAGTGCTCCCTCTCTTCACTGAGGCTGTCTGTAACAGACCCGAGTAACAACATACTGTTACACCTTCAGATTAGAATTAGGATTCTGCTTCTTTTTAACAAATACAAAGTGGAAAAGTAAAGAAATAGATTTTATTTTAAACTCTGAGCTGCCTTTTTAGAGTTTCTAATCATGCAGTGAAGTTGTAGGAGGGTGAAGTTGCACAGCTCTTCTCCAATCTGCTTTATTCGTCACATGTTTGTTTCTTCAGCCTTCTTTAGGGTGGAATGAGGTTGTTTCAGGTTTCTTTTTATACAGTCAGTTAATCAGTCATGTGACTTTACAAACTGACATGTGAACTAAATTAGTTTGGCTGTCCACAAATGTTGACGCTGAAAGAGTTTCAGTGAAGAATTAGTTGTTTTGAAAAGAAAGAAATTTAGATTTAATTGTAATCTGTAATTTAATTTGTGTTTTCTTTTCTAAAGTCACATGACTATTTCAAATATTTCTGTAAAGAAACTGGAAAAAGCCTCATCAACAATATGCTGAATAAAAACTGTTGGTGGTTTAATTACACATCATGTGAAGCAGCTGATGTACATTTACTTTATTAAGATATAGTTGATTCAATAAAAAACATATTAAACTAAATTGTACTGCTGGTATTTTCTTTCTGTTGATCATAAACTGCAGATTTATCATGTATCATGTTTATTTATCATGTTACTGATGATGTCCACACTACAAACTGCAGTATAAAGAAGCTCTGTAAGAATTAAGGTCGAATTAAAATTGAAATCAGTTTGAAGAGTTTTTCTAAAAGAAATAAAACAACAGATCCAAACCTGAAATAACTCAAAAGACTCAAGAACATCAAAAACTATAACTGCTGATGAGAAAAAGAGAAAAGTGAAACGCAGCATTTGGTCCAGTGGATATAAACTACTGTACAATGTTGTTTGACTCCAGATGTTGATAACCAGGATAAGTTTGTCTCCTGATGACCTGATACAGTTTCAGCATTTTCTTGGAGATTAAACTTTATTTAAGAGGCGGCTCAGCTAACACACTACTACTATTTCTGTTTGAAATGCCACAAAGAAAGCATCAGTTTAATCTGATTATTTACAAAACAACATCAGCAAATGATCTGTTGAAATCCATGAAGAAGTCAAATGAATATCTAAAGCAGGAGTTAGCACCTTTAATACATTTAGACTGAACTAAACTAAAGTCAATCCTGAACTGAACAGAAGATCCAGAAATCTCTCAAACTCAAACTGATGTTTGATGATGATTAAAGTTAAATAATCCCACAGCAGGAAACAACATGTTGGTATAGTGGATACTTGACATGTTATATTGTGGTCTGATTAAAAACCAGATGCTGCTGACCAGGCTAATATGTTAGAATCTGAACATTAGAATTGATTTGAACCTGGATGAAAGCTTAAGGCCGGATGATATAATACAATTTCAGTATTTAGATATAAACTTTTATTCATGCTGATTTTTCTAATGTGATCTAGACAGACATTGAGATCGGAGTAAAGTCTTAATTATCTTTCAAACTACAGAAACAGTGAGCAAAATTAATTTGTTGACCCTCAACACCAAATGAAATCTGCTTTAGATATAAAAGATGAGCAGATCAAGAATGTTTGGGTGTGAAGTGTGATGATGAGTTTAGAGTTTAATAAACCTCAAACAGTCTGAAAGGAAAAGTTGGAAGAATAAACTTACATTCCTGAACGTCACAGAGAAATCTCAGTGGGACAGATTTTGATATCAGTGGTTTCAGCATCAGCTGCTGCACAAATACAGAAATATGGGAAGAGTTTCTCAGTGAAAGTGTCTCTGTGAGTGTAGATGTGAGTCATGTCTTCAGAGTCATAGAAGGACACCTCCCCCCTTTTATAGTCCAGCTGGACTCTGATCCTCTGGAGACTCGTCTTCACGCCGACAGTCTCACCAGCTCCATCAGTGTATTTTCTATCACCATGCCATAAACACCAGATTCCATATTTTGGTGAGGCAAGTATGTCTCCCTTCCTGTCAGCTGACTCTTTAGCCAAACCCACAATCCAGTCAGGATGGTCTCCCACCTCCACCTCCCAGCTGTGTTTCCCTGAGCTGAAGCCCTCAGAGCCCAGAACAGTGGCATACTTAATGTTTCTCTCTGGATTGTCAGGAAGCTGCTGCTTTGTGTCTCCATATCTCACACTGGTCAGATCATCAGACAGATAGAGCCAGCAGCTTGCAGTGTTTGGGTCCAGAATGACAGGACTGAAGTGGACCTTGTCCTTCATCTTCTCCCAGACTCTGAAGGACAGGTTGCCCAGGTGTTTGGCCACATCTATCAGCGCTCCTGAGAGCAGCTGTGGATCTGACAGTGAGCGCTGGACTCTGGCTCTGGTCTGAGTGGCTTTATAACTGCTGAGGAATGGCACGCTGTGTTTCTGCAGCTCTTCTTCAACAGCAGAGATACTGTCTGACAGAGAGGAGATCTGCTCCTGAATCTTCTTCATCTCTCTGCTCACAGTCTTCCCCTTCTGCTCCTCTTCCTCCCTCAGAGCTGCCAGTCTGGACTCCTCTTCCTCTTTCAGGAGCTGGTGGAGCTTGTTGAACTCTGCTCTGATCTGCCTCTCTGTGGACAACAGCTGCTTCTTGGACTGTTGAATCACTTCATTGTATGTTTCCACCACTTGTTTGTATTTGTCCCTCTTGTCCTGCAGAGACTCTAAGTCAGATTTCAGCTGCTCCTTCAGGTCCCTGACTGCTTGTTCTACAGGAACCACCTTGTGACTCTGGTGGAGAGAAAACTCACAGACAGGACACACAGCTCTCTGCTCGTCCTCACAGAACAATCTAGGCTCTTCTTTATGTTTACTACACATCACCTCCACCTTCTGCTCTCCTTTTTCTTTCTCAGATGATCCAGCTTTCTGTCTCTCAGGAAAGGAGTCAGCCAGTTCCTTCAGTGTAAAGTTCACTATTGGATCTTTTGAAGATTTTCTTTTACAGATGGGACAGTTTTTGTTTTGAGCTTGTTCCCAGAATTTCTGCAGGCAGCTTGAACAGAAGCTGTGGTTGCAGCTCAGAGACACAGGATCTCTGAAAGTCTCTGAACACACGTGGCAGTTCAGGAAACTTTCAAAAAGAGCAATTTTCTCAGCCATTTGATACTGAAGTTCTTTTTCAGCAGACTCACCAAGTGAACGTCTCTTCCCTTGATTGTTTCAAATACTCCAAACGTGTGTTTTCCAGCAGAGATCTCTCACCCTGTGATGGCGTCTCAGCTCTGTTCAACAATGTCCAAATCTACTGTCAGTTTAACTCTCACACTCGCAGTCTATGATCTCTCCTCTGTCACGGGCTGAATGAACAGCAGGAAGTGTTGCCATGTAATCTTCTCACCAGCAGATGGCGCTGTCAGGATGTCTGTCAGAGTCAGTACAGGACAGTTTCCATGTACAGGTGTCTGTAGGAGACAAACACAAAAGGAAAACTGGGTAAAAAATGTGATCAACAACATTCACTATTATTAGCCTTCTGTTTTTGTAAACATTGTGTTACAGTAAATGTACAAATAATAATCATGATGCAGAATCTAGAAAATAAAAGTCTTTCAGTCGAGGTCTGTTTGTTTTACTTTCTGGCACATTTTCTCTCCCTTCCATTAATTAATTAATTAATTCATTCATTCATTCTCTTCACCCTCTTATCTACATTAAGAATCACAAGACTTGAGTCCTGCATTAGCTGTATTTATCAAGTCTTCACTTTAAAACAACATATATCTTCTGTCAGCATCTCAACGTGGCCAAAAATGTTATCACTATATAAAATTTCACATCATTTTGATGTGGATAATTTCCACAATAGCTGTCAAATCATCTTTCAGGTTTAAAGACTGATTTTTGCTCCTGAGTGAAAGTTGAAGGAATTTTCTTTATGGTCAGAACAAACATTTGTTTCCAAACAGTGGATCTCTTCACAAATCTGAGGCAAAATATTCAAAACAATCATGATAAAATCTTTTTTCAACAAACATGCATGAGTCAAATTAAGTAAAATCTTTTCTCCCTTTTCCTCAACAAAATGAAAATCATAATAGAAAATGTTGATTCGTTTGTGATTCAAATGATTTAAATCAAACATTTACTTAACATTTGTTATATTGTTACTGAAGAAAATTAAATCGTGATAATTATCATTACTATTTCATTGCCCAGCCCTACCAGAGGCCTGTACCAGGAAGCAGGATTTGAGCTCATCCAGGTAACTTCGGGGTTAACCCTGGGTTTGAAATAATAAATTCTAATATAAACGTGAGCTGTTTATTTAGGTTAGTATAGCTTTCTAAGGCGACTACAGAGATGTCTTTAGGCTGCTGAAAACTCTGTCCCTTTGCGATGTGGGCTCAAAAGGTGAGACGGTGAGTTTTCCTGTTACTTTAAACATGGTTTCAAAATGACACATAAGTTTTGGTAACAGGACTGAGAAAAATGCAGCCATCTTCCGCTTAGAAACCTTGTAAAAGTTTTAATACATTTGCCTGAGAGTGACCATTAAATATTTTAAATAGTTTAACATGTGTGTTATTAGATTCAGTCTTGAAAAAACGTCAAAAGTTAAGTTTATTTTGGATGGTGACAGCAGCCAAATGGCGCCCATTCGGCGGAATGACCCAGATAACGAAAACATATCCTGGGTTTGTTGAACTCGCTTCGTGGTGCAGTACAGGTATGTGTGTGTGTGTGTGTGTGTGTGTGTGTGTGTGTGTGTGTGTGTGTAAGATAGACGGGGGTGTAGCTTAATTTGTAATATTATTTTAAATAATTCATTTATACCACAACTACCTTTATTTTTTTATAAAATACAGCAAGAAAGTACACTCCTGCGTGAAGTCAAAAAACTGGTTAGATCAGCTGACAGTTTAAAAAAAAATATCTAAAAATAAGAAACTTGTTTCAGCCGAGTATCCGGCTCAACTCTTGCAAACACGTTATCAACAATCAAGCACCGGAAACATAAATGAGTCAATCCGCTTACCGCAGCACGTCAGAAAGTCAGATGTTATTGCTTTCTGAAAATTGATTACAAGTGCTAACTAGCCTGTTAGTGAATACTGAAATATCAGCAAATAAGGTGGTTTAGGGTAAATAGAGTCACGTCATAACCTACAGCAGTAGCCATCAACTGCTGTAGACATCTGTAGTGAACTTTACTTTGACCACAAGTTAGTCATATATTTAAATAAAACATTGAATACATTCATGCATTAAGTATGAAACATAGGCATCTATAATAGGTACTCTATGCTGTAGTTATTTGTAAACCTGTGGCTTACTTCTGATCTATTTAAAACTAGTATTTTGCTGGACCCAGAGCAGACAGCTGCTGCAGCAGAGTCAAGTGCATTAGAGGAAGACTAGATACCGTGACACAGATGCTGCCAGTTTCATCATTTTGTGGTTCTATTAAACCTTAAGATAAGAGGAATCTGCTCAAGCGTGTCAGATACACACACACACATACACACACATAATTTTACACAACACACACAAATTCACATGCAGCACACATATGCAACACTTTAGCATACTTTATTTTAATTCACAATTAATTTAAGGGATTTAAAAATGTTAGAATCTGTTTTTACACACACACACTCACTATTTACTGCTACTGTTTATGTTTTTGCTAGTCATGTATTCTATTGCCTTTAATGCTGCTGTCATCACTTTTTGTATTCATGTATATTCCAATGTTGAGAGCAGTCAGTGAGAAACATTTTGCTGCAATCTTTACATCACTTACTGTGATCAATAACTACAATGTTGGTGGAATCAGTACAGCCAGAGACCCCTGGGACAGGGAGGAGTGACGTAGGAATAAAACAGTCACAAATGTACTTTGGGTTTGTAATAAAATCTACGGTAGTACTTTTTACTGTGTGTGTAAATTTGTTATAAGTGTGTTTTCTTTTAAAAGTAGTCAATATATATACAAATTGATTTAAGTGGCCGGTGCTGAAACTGATCTCAGATCAAACGCTGGGGAGCGCACACACTGCAGCACTTGCTTTGTTGTGCAAAAGTGTCTCCAATTTGTTTATCAAAGGGAGAAAAATAATCCACAGCTAGTTGGACTCAATCTTACAAACTTCCTAACAGTTGTCCTGCACAGTACCGACTGAGCTAAGCATGCACATGAGTATATAAGGATTTGAAATAATTTGATTTTGCTCTGGCCGCCATGCAGCGTCTCGAATAAACTTTGGCCCGATGCCAGACTTATTTGCTGACCCCTGACCTATAAGATAGCTACTAACTGAAAATAAATAGCCTATGTTCATATTAGTGTATTTCAATATCCCTACCAAAATGCTCGTAATATTCAACCTCACGTAAGAAAAATGAAACCCAGAGCTCTAACGAAAGGGGCAAGCCCCTCCCTGTGAGTGTGACAAAAGGCTGAAAGGGCATTTAAGAAGCACACCAAACTTAACTGTCAGCTGAACATGATGGATGAACTGGATATCTATGCTAATGTGGAGAAACCATCAGGAAATCCTGGCAAAAAGAAGAGACGAGTAAATTGTTCAGAAGATGTGATCCGGACTCAGCTAAAGAGCACTGGACCTACACTCTCAGGTAATGAACACATGCAAACAGGTTAACCTGTGCACACACTATAATAGCATGATGACTGCAGGTTCATGCAAATATGTGAATATTCTTTACTGATCAGCTCACAAACATAGAATAGACTTTATTTTTAGCCTTTAGATTCTGCTGCTGGGATATACAGTCCCCTCCACAAGAACTGGAACGGTGAGGCAAATTCAAAAAACTTTGTTTTTGTTGTTCACTGAAGACATTTGGGTTTAAGATCAAAAGATGAGACAAGAGTTCAGAATTTCAGCTTTCATTTCCTGGTGTTCACATCTAGAAGTGTTAAACAACTTAGGACATATCACCCTTTGTATTAGACCACAGCATTCTGAGGTGAGCAAAAGTAATGGAACAAATAATCTTAAAGTAAATAACATTTAATATTTGGTGACATAACCCTTGCTTGCCATAACTGCCTCAAGCCGACGACCTAGTCGTTCTTCAATTGTGATGCAATTCCAGGTTTTTACCGCAGCTTCTTTCAGTTCCTCTTTGTTTCGGGGTTTTTCTCTCTTCAGTCTCCTCTTAACACTAGAACCGCTAATGGGTCAAATTTACCCGCGGCTGTTTTTTTCATTGTATGTCTTTGTTTTAATATAATATTCAAGTTCTCCAGGCTCTCACCTACCCTAAAAGTGTTATGTAGCAACCGCTATTGTTAAAAAACGTTAATATAAAGCCAGATTTAAAAAATGGGCATTTTTACCTATAAGCGCCAGCGGGAAAAATTTACCCCTATAGAGAAAACAGTCATTTTAACGCTGTTCATGTTGTGCGTTTAGATAAATATTCTATGTTGCGATTGGCTACACTAAGACAAAAACACTTTGCAAACATTGCCCAAATATACCCCGAATTCGAATTCCTATCAGACACAGAAACTCCCCTATTTACTGGGAGAAATGCCCAAATGTCAAATAATTGCTGTAAAATATGTCTCCACATGCCATGAAGTGAGGACAACCAGAGGAACCTCAGACTGATAAATAATTGTACAGATTTAAAAATTATTATTACTTTGATTGTTTGGTATTTTAGTAATTCTTTTGTTTTACATTTTATACTTGATTTTTTTAATCTATTAATATAACTATATATACACACACACACACATTCAACTGCTTCATTTATTTATTTAAATTCATTTTTTAGATATTTTTATTTTTAACACACACAAACACATGCTTACCGTTTTATTTATTTATTTTGTTTTAACTTTTTAATATATATATACTTTTTTTAACACACACACGCACACCAACACATTCTCATCTCAATGCGTCATATCTGACGCTTTCATCCGGAGTGACAAAGCGTAAGGATTTTACGCTAAAGGTACCCTTCCGCGTCCGTATGAAACGCTCCCGTTTCCTACGTTAAAGCAACACAAGGGACATGCATACATTCAGTGACTTGGGTTTAGGCACTAACATTTCGGATGGTTGTGGTTGTTTATTCTATTTTTAGTATTTTTAACACACACACTGTTTTATTTATTTTATTTTTATATATATATATATATATATATATTTCTTTTTTTAACACAAACACAGATACTTTGATTACTTTATGCTCGAATTCTTTAATGAAATGTATGGGGCTGATTGTTATGTTATATATATGATGCTTTGGCAATATTGTTCTACAGTCATGCCAATAAAGCAAACTGAATTGAATTGAACAGACACCTGCCAAGCGCAGTGAGTGAAGGAGAGTCTGACGGTGGGGGCTGAGCGATGTGTCCTGGGTTGATTTTGCATCTGATTCTCCAGTGTAAATGACACCTTTGATTATGCATGATCATTTTTAACTTTTATTATAGCCTACTACATGTTGTTCTTCAACCAGCCTAATGGTAATGATTTTTGTCGTTGTGGTTTGTTGTAGCCTACAGTTAGGCTACTCATTAATTTTAAATTGTAAACTACTTGACTTTTTTTTATCTGTAATGAAATTAAGTATTAATCAATAATTCAGTTTAAAGGGCTCTCACACAGCTGAGGGCTTAATTTTTCTTTCCCTTTGATGTAAACTGGAGCATTATGTTCACTGCTGTGAGCGGAGGTCAGGAGCACAAAAAACCCTCAACATTTCAATCTCTAAATTAAAAATCAAATGTGTACTCAACAATCGAATATTCAGGTCCAGCCCTGCTAGATGCTTGTTTCTTTTGACAAATATGTAAAAGGATGATTCTGCTTACAATATTTAGAGGCTGTTCTGGCCTTTACACAATACTGAATACTCTGTCTAATGAGGACCTAGCAAGCAAAGCAGGACATTATGTCTGTGACAGTTTTAGAATCTGCTCTGCATGATACAATCAGCAAACAAATGACTGTATAAAAGCTTGTCCTGTACATCATACTGTACTTGTAAGGAACTTTTCTTCCTCTTCTGCTTTGTTCCCCTGACAGCGGCCTGTTACTAGTTCCCCGAGACAAGATTATACAGGTTATGTCTTTGCAAAAGTGCTGTTCACAAACTAAAAGGGTGGTGAAACACAACTTTGACAGAGAAAAGCTAAAAGCAATAATGATTTAAATATGGTTATAACAGTGCAGGTATTCATGGTGTTACACAAAAGTGACAGAAATCGATGAGTGAAGAAAAAGAGAAGAGAGCACGATAGAGAAGATCAGACTTTCTCACCTCCAAGTTGATCATAACAAAAAGTGGGTGCGATTGTTGGCTTCGGAAAGTCACAGTTCTGGTTGGACGCAGACCCCATCCCACCCCCACAACAAGCAGGTCTGATGAATCATTCTGGTCCCTGAAGATTTTTAGGGACGCAACGTTTAATGTCTTTGAAAGGAGGTATCCAAATCTGTTGATTTTCTGTTTAATCCATATAATTTTCTCTTCACCTTTGTGTTTACTTACTGTAATAAGTCTAATCAGACTGATAAATAGAGATGCTCACAAGTCTTTGAACTAGAGTCCGAGTCAAGTCTCAAGTCTCTAAGCTAAAGTCCAAGTCAAGTCTCAAGTCACTCGTTATGAATGTTGTATCCAACCCATTCTCACTCCCAAGTCGTCTCATATGGACGCATGTTCAATAGCCATAGTCGTCGGTTTGTGACGCACTAGGGATCCCTTTGCCGTCATAGTTTGATGTATTGGGTGAAGCTCTGTAGCTTGACGGTAAAGGTGGGTATATGATATTTAACAGAAAAGACTGAGTAAAGTGTCATTTATACTTCTGCATCAAATCGACGGTGTAGGCTACAGGGCTAAGCAGAGGCTACGCCGTCACCTGACGTGCACCTCCTCCAAAATGTAAGTACACGTCGAGTCAACACAGACCGTACACACTGTGATCGGTCGGCTTGGTAGCTTCGCAATACCTCTGAGCCAACAGGAAGTGGTCCACGCTTTGAAGTAACTTTTACTTGCGGCCAAAACGGTAGCTGTAACACAGTGGAACAATATATTTAACCGTCACAACCTGAGCGAAATTACTCATTTTACTGTCAAAATGTGATCCAGTTGGTCAATTTGAAAAGGCTATACCAGCTGCTCGTATACAATTTTACCGCCATTCACATAAGCAGAGCACTAAACCAAAGTTTGCCTGCTCGCCCGGCAAAAGTCAACAAAGTGGACGCTGTAGTGCCACTGCCAACTAGTGTTTGGGGGTGTAATTGCAGAATGACGGATGCACAGACGCACAAGTATAAATGCCTGGCTACATGCGTAGCCTATGGCGTAGCTACACATGTAGATCCTATGTATGAGTATAAATCAAGCTTAAGCAGGGGTAAATGGAGGGCCAGAACCTGGACTTGATATAACTGTAAGTCAACCCCCCCCCAGACTTTCAAACTAGTTTGTCATTGATGAAATCAGTGCAGAAACTGACTTTCAGTCAATAAGTAGAGGCTGCAATCCCTCTGGAAAACTGCATTTTTGGGTTGTATAGGCAATTAAAGGTATTTTAAGAGGTAAAAGCAGGCTACTAGATGAGTTATAATCTGTTAAATATAACTATGGGTGCTCTGTTACTGATCGTAATCAGCCGATAATGGCTTTAACTAGTTTGATTTGGTGAAGAAAATAAAAACAGGATTAAAAAATAATAATAATAAACAGGGTAAAACAGGACAGTAAAAGTTAAAGTGCAGTGTACACTCAGGTTTAAAAGACTTAAATAAATGAAAACAGGCTGAAGGGTTGAACATATAATTGAGTTACAATTATTTTGAAAAGAGAATAAATAGAAGTACACTTAATCTACTCTTTCTAGCTAGTTCTCTGAACTGTAGAAGTTCCTATGTTGTTATTATTATTATTAGGGGTCCAAGCCCGAGTGGGCTGGGAACCCGCGATTGCAAGGCATCGCGGTTCCCAGTACCAGCGGTGCGTGGGAACCCTATTGTTTTCGTTAGGATTTTTATTAGGGGTCCAAGCCCGAGTGGGCTGGGAACCGCGAATGCAAAGCATCGCGGTTCCCTGTACCAGCGGTGCAGGAACCCTATTGTTTTCGCTCAGATTTTTATTCTATTTTTTTCTTCCGTTGCATAAAACTCATACTGCAGCATACCCGTAAATGCTAGGGACGCGAAACTCACAGGGTAGCTTCACAGGCCCAAGAGTAACTCAGGCGCAAAAATTCGCACACTTCTGCCACTAGGGGGCGCTATAACAAAGATTTTTCACATTTTGCCCTCTCACTCCCGCATACAATCACGCATATTCACAAACCTTATATCCACGCGTTCGGGGATCAAGCTGAATCTCGTGGTATAGGCCACGCCCATTTCCGCCTAAACTTTTTTCGAGCTACAGCGAAAACTGACATGCCGACCAAAATCATCTCCTCCAAAGCCGCAAGTCCGATCGACACGAAACTTGGCACGGATAATCTCTGGACCGAGCTCTACAAAGTTTGTAGAGGGAATTTTGATACTGACAAAAAAATGTCGCAATTTTACGCTAACAAACGTTTGCGAAAACGCTAATAAAGGAAGTGAGGTCAAATCTCAGGTTAGGATTGGCCGATCAACACCAAACTTGAGTACCTTATATAGGAGACCCCCTGAAGGCCTGTGCAAAATTTCGTGAAATTCGCCGCTAGTTGGCGCTACCCCAAAAAATCCCATTGACTTTACATTCATTTTATATCTCCAGAACCACAAGTCCGAATCAAACCAAATTTGGGTCAATACTTCCCCATGGGCCCCTGATGACACCACAAAATTTGGTGCAGATCGGCCAAAGGGTGGCGCTGTTATCGAAGCTCAAATGCCCCATTCATTTCAATGGGATTTTCTAACAAAGTACATTTTTCTTCATAACTACGACCAACTACATCGCACATTCATAAACCTTATGTCTACGTGTTCGGGGATCCAGCTGAATCACGTGATGTTGGCCACGCCCATTTCCGCCTAACTGTTTTCGTACGAAATCGCAAAAACTGCCAAGCCGGCTGAAATCATCTCCTCCGAAGCCGCCAAGTCCGATCGACCACGAAACTTTGCACAGACCATCTCTGGACCGAGCCGAAGAAAGTTTGTAGAGGGAATTTTGATCCGACAAAAAACGGCCGAATTACAGGCTAACAAATCTTAGCAAAAACGCTACAAACAGGAAGTATAACATATCTCAGGCTTGGAAAGGCCGATCCGCACTGAACTTGGTGACCTTATCCAACATGACCTCCCGAAGGCCTGTGTCAAATTTGGTGCCAATCGCCCAAACGGTGGCGCTGTTCATCATATATCAAAAAAACTCTCATTCACTTACATGCATTTTATATCTCCACTACCGCAGCTCCGATCGACACCAAATTTGGGTCACTTCTTCACCAAGGGGCCCTGATGACAGCTGAGCGATTTGGTGCAATTCGGCCAAAAGGCGGCGCCGTAATCAAAGCTCAAACAGCGTCGCTAAGCCCATTCATTTCAATGGCATTTTCAAACACGCGCATTTACGCCTCGGTTCGAGCGGCCCGTCGAGACCTCGCTTCGGGCAACTTCACGGCGGGACGTCGGTGGGCCGGGACGACTTCATGCGCCCTCAGCGAGGCGAGGCGACTGGCGACAGGTGGCTTGGACCCCGTTTACAACTGCTCGCAGTTCTAGTTATTATTATTTTTTTCTTCCGTGCATAAAACGCATACTGCAGCGGTCGCTGTAACTCCTAGAAACGCGCAACTCTCAACGTAGCTTCACAGCCCCAAGAGTAACTCAGGCGCAAAAATCCGCACACTTCCACCGCTAGGGGGCGCTATACGCAAGGTCAACGCGTTTGGCCTTGGATCTCCCGTCTACGAAGGCGCATATCAAAAACCTTCTATCCACGCGTTCGGGGGATCGAGCTGAATCTCCTGGTATAGGCCACGCCCATTTCCGCCTAGACTTTTTTCGAGCTACAGCGCAAAAACTGAAACTCCACCCAAAATCATCTCCTCCGAAACCGCAAGTCCGATCGCCACGAAACTTGGCACGGATGATCTCTGGACCGAGCTCTACAAAGTTTGTAGAGGGAATTTTGATATCACAAAAATTGGCGCAATTATACGCTAACAAACATTTGCGAAAAACGCTACTAACAGGAAGTGAGGGCATAACTTCTGTTTGGAATGGCCGATCGACACCAAACTTGGACCACTCATTAGGGACGCCCCCTTGAGGGCCTCTGCAAAATTTGGTGCGACTGGCCCCTAGGTGGCGCTCTTTAATCCAGAAAATTTGTTCCTCCCTAACCACAAGTCACAGTGACATGAATCGAGTGCCAAATTATTCAGCATGGTCCCCTGATGCCAGGCACCAAAGGGGACCCTAATGTGCCCATAGGTGGCGCTGTTATTGCAGCTTAAAGACGAATTTTTTTTCCCCATTGACTTACATTCATTTTATATCTCCAGAACCGCAAGTCCAATTGACACCAAATTTGGTCCAATTGTTCCCCATGGGGCCCCGATGATACCACAAAGATTTGGTGCAGTTACGGTTAAAGGTGGCGCTACAATCGAAGCTCAAATCTGGTCAGAAGCCCCATTGAAATGAATGGGATTTCAAACCAGCACACATTTTCACAAGGTTTGGAATGGCTGATCAACACCAAACTTGGTGACCTTATGCGACACGACTTGCCGAAGCCCTCTGTCAAAATTCGTGTCAATCGGCCTCTAGGTAACGCTATGAATCATAGATGAAATATTAATTTGATATCGCTGTTACCACAATTACCTCTTATATTAAGCCATTTGCTATATTTAATGCAATTTACACAATAACTGCCACTATTATTGCTAATTCAATGCTGCAACAAAATGTAAATTCAATGCTGCTTCTTCAGTTAACACACATACTGCTTTTTTTAGTCTATTACACTTGTTAAATTCCTACATTTCACAGTCTTAACATTTAGGCTAGACCTTTTACTTAACCATTTCCTCATGGACTTACATTTCTGCTCCATTGGGACAGTAAAAACTTACATTTATTAATAAACCCCTTCTGACAGGCTGATTTTGGTTGTGGGGCCGTATTGTTCTGACTTCCTCTCTCCTGGCCCATTACCACGTGCAGTGTCTCTCACTTGTGGCTCATCCTCAAATCCGCTACACTATGGAACAAACTGGCTGTTCAACCACTCTGTGGAAATGTCTCAAGGATGCTGCCTCAACCCCACACCCAGTCCCGAAATCCTGATCCTACCTGCTGACGTACCTCCTCCGTTGTTTTTATTGCCTTCGTGCATTTCTGCTAAAAAAAACCTTCCTGCCTGACTGTTGACGTGCCTTTCTGTGCTTCTCAATACATTTTAGCAAAAACCTTACAGATTTGGTGAAATGGATGACTCTTCCAAATATCCAATTATCATTAAATGCAATTTATTCATTTACTAAACTAAATCATTACAAATCCATACGCAAAGATATTACAATTAATGCCCAGTGAAAATATTTTTATATGGAATACCTGCATGGGCACCCAGGGAAGATTGCTTCAGTTACACCACTAGGAGGTGCCATTTGCCACTAAACTCTGATGTACAGGGTATATATTGAATATTAGCAAATTACATTAAAACTGTCAAACTCCCATATCTACAGTAAAAACAAATATGTTGAACTATATGCTATATACATTTATGATCATTCTAAACCACAATAACTACAATATTTGGTAATGTTAAAGCCCATGTCATACATTACAAATAATCATACATAATATTTTCATTTTAATAAAATGTACGTGTGGATGTTTATACATTTAATCTTCACAACCCCCCCCCCAATAATTAATCAACCAGCATATAGAAGACCATCAATGTAACACCTTCTGCAGTACCTGCATTGACAACCAGCTAATTCATTTTCTATTGTGAAAAGAAGTCTGTATGTAAGGCTCTTGGGGTAATTTTAACATTTCATAAAACTTAAATATGGAAGACAACAATTTCTAAAGTACTCAAAAACAGATTTATTATCACAATAAATGACAAATGTGAAACAAATTCTTACGTATTTACATTTATAATATTTTTTACATTATACAAATATACACATTAATACACACAACTTGTTGTATTGTATTAATACAATACAACTCTGCTGCCTCTTTTCAAATTAACATTTATAAACACCACAAACACTATTTACAATCACATCAATATAATACTCTGGAACAGACTAACAAAGATCCAACAACAAAACTATACACAATGTTAGGTCTTGCCTCATAATCCCTCAACAAAAACAATACACTAAGAAATATTTATAACCAAAAACAAAACAAATTTTAAAAAAAGGACATGTGCTAAGAAAATACAACTACAGTGACATATCAAAATACCAAACCAAAGCTGAACCCTGTGGAGGAAAAACAGTAGGGATGTTTGTCACCTCAGCCCAGCAGCAACTCCCTAAGAAGGAAAACAAGTTACTACAATCAGCATCTGCTCTTCACCTGCAAGCCGGAGACAGATTGGCCACACACACACACACACACACACACACACACACACACGACCCACAGGATGTCACAATGATCAAAATCTCATACTAACATTCCAACAATAGTCAATATAGAGAAGTTATATTAAACCATTAAATATTCATAATACGTTTGATAGTTGACGACATCCACTATCAGACAGTCTGATCTTCTCTGCTGGACGTTCTGCCTCGGCCCAATGCACAATTACATTCCGCATCCCATCAGGAATACCTAAAAGGTGAGAACACTATCAGTAACCAACCACACAAATTTATCAACTGTAAATTTCAAGTAACACTGTTAAAACACAAATGCTACTCACATCCTTCACCCTGGTAACGGCAGCTGCTCTTTCATGGTGCTGGACTACCACACTTCTTGGTCTCTGCTGTTCCACTTCATCCTTTTGTCTCGCCACGTTGTCCTCTCCTCTATCCTTCCGCCTTGGCAGCATAGGAACACATGCGGAGGGAAAAACACCTGAGAAGCCACGCACTAAAAACTCCAAAGCTAAAATCTTTAAAGCAATGTTGTGCAAACAGCATTTCAACCCCTGACTAATTCAATTAATCAAAAATATAATCTCAACATCATAGCTGATAAAATAATAAATAAATCATTTATTGAGTTCAATAAAAACTTTAATTAGGCAGTGGGATGAACTGATGGAACAAACATATATACACATACATACATACATACATATAAAATAGATTTTAAATATTTAAATACATACATTTTAAAATTTTTTCTAAACGAATACACTAATTCATTTAACAAGGTATACATAATTGATTAGGAGATTAAATAAATAATTGTTTAAGAATTTCAATAAATACTTTAAATAGGGAGTGGCATGAAGTGATGCAACGCAATTAATGTAATAAATAAATACCTTTTAAATACATAAATTTTAAATATAATTTTAACATTAAATGAGCAGCAGGACCAATAAACTAATTGATTTAACGAGGCATACATAATTTATTATAAATTTTAACATTAAATGAGCAGTGGGATCAGTGACTAAGTTAACAAGGCATAAATAGTTTAATAAGTTAATAAATAATTGTTTAAAAATTGTAAAAAAAACAAAAACAAAAAAACTTAAATAGGCAATGGGATAAACTGAACTGATGGAACACAATTTCATACATAACAGCTTTTAAATAAATACATTTTAAATGGAATGATGTAAGGTATGAATATGCAGGAGGATCAACTGATTTCATGATAATTAAAATTACATTAATAAATTTAATACATATTAATTAATTAATTAATTAAATACATATGAATAAATAGCTTTTAAAATCCCTACACAGGCACAAGTGTGGCTGACTTTTAAGAGCAGGATAAACTTTACAGGCATGTTTGATCAGATCAGCTACACTCCTAAAGCTAAAGGCTTCTCTCTTCCGGTGCTGAACCCTGCATGACGGAAATGGGCTTCCCAACTGCATAACTAGTCTAGCCATACAACTGAAAAAGCTCATGTGTACACTACAAGTACACCCCCCACCAGTGATCCAGACTTTCCACCCTCAGCGGTGAATATAGCCAACCCTAAGGAGAATATACAAAATCTACAGAAATACAGTCATGGTAGCTGTAGTATGTGGACAGTACTTCCACATTTACAATATCAGGGTTAATATCCTTAATGTAAACGTGATCAATTAAAGTCCCATTCTCTGTTGTCGGTTGGGATACTATTTGACTGTAACCTTGCTGTTCCATAAAGTTCTCCATAGATTTTGAAATGAGCGCATTGTCGTTGAAGTCCCCCATTATTACTTTACCTCCTGAAAGCTGATTAAAATGGCTGACTGCCAGACTCAGATTACTTTTGAAAATGCCAATTTTATATGATGGCGGTCTATACAGTAACATGTAATTATGGTTTGCAGGCTGAACATTAAACATTATGGCTTCCAAATTGTTACATGGCACATCAAGGAGGTTACAAGTGATGTGATTTTTGTGATAAAAACCAACACCGCCATGTTCTTCTTTCTGCAAAGTAGACAGAACGCCTGTGCTGCTGTATGAGGCAGACCTTATTTTATGGTGAAAGGTCCAGCCTTCCATGTCAGTCTCATTTTGTAGTGAATTGCGTTGTAGCCATGTTTCAGTCAGGCAAATTACATCAGCTTTCAGAATCCTCTTTTCGTGTTTGAGCTCAGTTATGTGAGTATTTAGACCCTGAATGTTGTGTAAGCAGATGGTCAGAAATGATGCTGGTCTTGTTAAGGGAGCCTCAATAAATTTAGCCATATTTCCCAGAGAAGTATCAATGTCACTTTTTTGAATATATAGCAGTGGGTTTAAAATCTTCAATAATCAGGTGGTCTAAAGATGTAACTCTGCTCAGAGCTACATATGCTTGACCAGCAGAAAATATCTTTTTCAAGGACACCACTGCTTTGTCCAAAGTCAAGCCTTGTACTTTATGAATCGTGCAAGCCCAGGCCAAACGTAATGGAAACTGACGTCTAACTCCATTACCTCTTTTGAGTCCGTCTTCGTCAGCACCAATTGGGGGTTGCATTTTCAAGTCCTGCTTCTGAACATGGAAATTTAAGCCGCAGTTTTTTGCCAATCTTTGGATCATCAAAATTTACATAAATTGTTTTAGGGAATTTGTTGTTTCCATCAAATTGAATTCTGCACACAGTGCCAAAGACTCCATTAACAAGACCATCGGACACATCTATATTTTTTATCAACATAACGCGAGCTTTTGGGCCAACACTAAGTATTTTGTCTAAATATGTTTGGTTATCAGACTTATGTGAGGTTGTTTTTGTGATTCGGCCCGTTTCTGCGTTTTTTTCAAAATCTTGTGCTTGTATTTGAACTATATCTGTACACACCTTGTGCAACATGTTGAAATTAAAAGATCTGACTTGGTCATTGGTCGCAAAGATATGAAGATCTTCTGTATCTTCTCCCATGCCTGTCTCACGTTGTTTTAATAAGACTTCATCCTGCTCTTGAAGTTTTTCCCCTTTTTGATGTTTTCGGATCCTATTTAGCATCACGGCAAAGTCTTTGTCTTTTTGACGCATGATTTCGGTCAACTCCACGTGGCTGAAAGTATTGTCCCATAAGTTGTTCCCAACATTTTCTGTGTATAGAGACTTTCCTTTAACCGGTGGAAGCTGGTAGAAATCACCGACAGCCATGATGGATACATTGCCAAATGGAGAAAAGTCTGCACATTGTTTAATTTGCCGCAGTCTGCCATGAATGTACGCCAGAAGTTTATGATCCACCATTGAAATCTCATCAATGACTAATATTTGGAGATCTTTCAGACTGGCTCTCAATGTGTTTACTTTTTCCTCTTTTAATGGTTGGTAAGGCAACGACATGTTATTACCGATTGAAAAGCTGCTGTGGATTGTTGTTGCATTGATATTATATGCTGCCACACCAGTAGGAGCAGTTAGTAAAACATGCACCTCTTCTGGATTAGTGCACATTCTAGCCAACAATCTGCTTGCTTCATAATACACTGCTTTAATTAAATGGGATTTTCCTGTACCGGCGCCGCCTGAGATAAAAACATGGAAAGGCTCTGGGTTTTTCCCATTGACTTTGTCTAAACACCACTGACGTATTTTATAAAACACTTGTGCCTGTAGTTTGTTTAATGAACGCATAATTGAAAGAGCTTCAGGGCGAGAGATTTTTTGGACTTGAAATTCCACAGATACAGCCTTCTGATCTGTTGCCTGTAAATCTGGAATTTCTTCTTGTTCAGTAGGGACGTCATCTTTGTTTTTGCTCTTCTCATCTAAACATTCCAGTCGCTCTAATTCTGCTTCAGGACACAGAGCTGCCCAGGCATCTTCCTCAAATCCATTTTGCTCAACAGATTCTCGAATTTCATCTAGTGTGTCTGCATCTATTTCAAATTTTGACCTGTTGAAGTCAACAACATCTTTCACTGATTGAACCTCATTAGAGCTGTTCTTAATGTAGCCAGATTTATAAAACTCCTCAAAGCTACTGAATTTGGAGGGTTTCAGTTGATCATCAGAATAATAAGGTAAGAAAAGCTGCAGCAAGCTTTGGTAGTGCTTTTCAGGATACTGTGTGGGTGAAAAGCGAGCGTACCTTACAACAGCAGCATTTGTTCTGGTTCTCTTTTTAACAAAGCCACAGCTGTTGCCCAGTTGAACCATGTCACTTTTGTTCTCATTTTTGGCAGCAACTCTGTATTCTGAAGCAAAGGATGCTATACACATGTCTTTAAATTCACTACTTCGTGGTCTATTTTTGTAGCGATCTGTAATATTTCTCATCCAAAGTTTGTCTGAGTCAGTTTCTTCACTTTCTGCTCTCTTTTGAATGACACTGAGAGGAAGGCTCATTCTCACAACATTGTCCCCAGTAGGAACAAAGGTGACCTTTCTGGAACATTCCTTCAGTCTCATATTCGTTACACGATAAACACTCTCTTGAGCAGAAACTTCTCTGTTATGAAGAAACACGCTTCCTAACTTATTAAGTGCCTGTTTTGCATCTACATTACCATCGTTTTTAATCTCATTTTCTGCGCGTTTTAACATGAGTCCCTTCTCTCGTTCATCTTTTGAGATGTAAGAGATTATGTATTTAATACAAGCCCACGGATCACACACAAACTGAATGTCCATATTGGCATTCCACGCACGCAAAAGGTCTTTGTTATACGGGTTTATCCACACATCAGATGTGTTTCGTTTTAAAACGACTGTGTTTTTATTTACAGACAACTGGTAAGCTTTTTTAAAGATCTCCTGATTAATGCCGAGGGAACAGTAAAGGTCATCTACACTATCAAATGTTGACTCTGTTTGGGAAGTAAATTCTTTTACTTTTGTCAGAATTTCTTTAGCCAGAGCTTTTCTATTTTCCTCAGTTTCATTTTGCTCCTGCTCTATTTTCTTGCGAGTAAGGAAGGTTTCGTTAGTTGGTGGTCGTGGGAAATTAAACCTGCATGTTGTTCCTTTCTTTTTACAACTTTTGGAATGTTTTTTGCTGTGCTGCTGCACACTGGAAACAACCTCACACATGTAATCAGTTTCTGGAGGAAGGCTGCAGGTAATGTAGTTGTCAATAAAACCAATTATTTCCTCATCTGTGTTTCTGGCAAATGTCGGTGCGTCCTCCACCCAGAACAGACAGTGTGTGTGAGGTGATCCACGCTGCTGGAACTCTACCCTGTAAAAGTAGTCAACTACCTTTCCTATCGGCTGAGCAGGAGACAAAATTACATCTTTTAAGAAACAATGAAACCTGTGATCAAACATCCTAGCTGCTGTCACAGGATTATTTTTTAACAAACTACATTTTTGTGCCCAGTCCAGATCCTTTACATTGCCTTTAATATTTTCAGCTTTCATAAAGATGTCCATGAGTTCTGTCCAGCGTAAATCTGCTGATGAAAAGGAACAGAACCATGTTGGAATTCCCAGCTGCCGTAACATTGCAAATAAGTCTTTTTGTACTCCCTGCCAGAACGCAGGTGTACCTCTAATAGGTTTTAGGAATTTATAGCCTATATCATTATTACAAAGTTTTTTTACAAAGTCAGAATCTGAAAGCATGGATGAAGTAATTTGGGTTGTTTCCCCTCCATGATGGCCTTTCCTCAGAGCAACTGATGCGTTAGACATCACTTGCTCCACCTCCGATGCATACTGTCCATAAAATATGTATTCCAAATTGCGGGCAAATCTAGGATCTGCATTGAGGATTCTTTGATTCAAATATTTACTCAATGTCAGCTTTACTTCTCTGCCATCATGGAACGTTCCTGTACCTCTTGGGAAAAGAACGGGGAAACACTTTGCCTCGTTGCCAGCGTCTGTCAGTAGTCGCACAGGACTGTTTCCTTCTGCTGGAGCTACTGAGAAAACGCTGTCAAAGTGCTGATCGAGAATTTCTTGCCCAATATCTACGGGTTGCATACATGTATCTAAATACATCCCATACTGCTGTGCATCATTGATGTGTTCATCCATGTTTTCATCTGCCTCCTCTGGTTTATCTTTGTCTGCAGCTACATTATTGACCTGTGTTTCATTTTGAGATTTGTTCTCACTTTGATCATCCTCTCTTTTATCATATGGATTGGTCCATTCCAAATCAATCTCCACATCTTTATACCATTTATTGATTCGTTTTAACAATGTAAGTGCATTTAAAAGTTTTTGAGTGTCAACAAATTGAAACTTGTAATGTCCTTTGTAAGTTAGTTTTCGCTTTAATTTCACGCGAAGGATGAGAGACTGATTTTCTAACCTGGGTAGAATGTTAGTAAGTGCATTGCAATTAGATGGGACGCAGGTGACCGGCCCGTGGACACCATTTTGTCCTCCCTTAGGTAAAGCTAATAACTTCATAAAAGGAATATTTAGGGCTATCAAATGTTGTTCTAAAGACTCCAGATGGAGGGCCTCTGGAATTGGATCAAGATGTAAATTGTTTGCTACACTGACTGCTGGTACTTTGCCTTTAAGGATTGTTCTATGACAAGTGTGACAAATCCATGATTTACCAACAGGTGTCTGTTTTAAGATGCAGTTTAAATCACATGTGTCTCCACATGTGTGAAGATAAGTTGTAGTAATACATTTATTGGCTACTGCAGCAACTACTGAACCCTTCTTTTCATATTGTTCTGTTTTACAAAGAAGTACTTGTTTCTCAAATAATAATCTATGACAAACACAACAAACATATTCGGGACCCTGTTTCACCTTTTCTTGAAAATGCTTAATTATCACATCCATGTTCTGCCTTTCCAGTTTTGCATTAATCTTTTTCTGCTGATTTCGCTTCTTAATTGCCAATGCATATGCTGGATCATTTTTATACTTTTTCACGTTATAATCTATTACATGGTCATGATGATCAGCATCTTTGGCATACCTGTCTACACTCAATTTCTTAACATGTTCTCTGAATTGACAATTTTTTGCATACTTTTGGACACTGCTCTCTTTAACGCTCTCTCTGAATTCTGAATTTTTTGCATATTTTTGGACACTGGTCTCTTTAACTCTGTCTTTGAATTGAAAATTTGTTGCATATTTTATGACACTTTTTTGTTTTAGGTTTTCTCTATACTGATCATTGGTAGCATATTTGTGTTTACCACTCTCTATCAGCGTGACTCGATATGAAGTATCACTTTTATATTTATTAACACCTTTCTTTTTATCTTTAACATATTTATCATGCGTTTTCATCTTTTTAGTTTGTCTGAATTCTAAGTTATCATTGTATTGGTCTTTTTCTTTTCTCTTCTGCCTATCCTTACGGCTTGTGTACGATAAAATAATATCAGCTTCTGGTTTTATGTGATTAATTTCACTAAATGTCATTAAACTAACACATCTCTGAGAAGCTGAATCTTTAACACACTCAATGGGTTCATAATGACACTGATTACAGTGTTGTAGATAAACCCCTTTGTTGAGTCTTTGCTGACTGTTTGTTGCGAACTTTGGCCACTTTTCTTGACTATATGTATAAATATCGACACCAAACAAATCAGCTGCGGCATGAATTTCTACCTCAGTAGCCCAAGTGTTAACATACTTCATTTTGGACTCTCTGACATACTGAGACACGGATGAAAACTCATTTCTAATAATATTTTGGTATATACTAGGGTTATCTTCTATTTGTTTAACCACAGCTCTTCGAATGGCTTTGTGATAGTCCTGAATACCGCTGAAGACCTTTGAAAGGGCCCGAAAAAAGCAACTGCCGTCAGATGCAATGTTAGCAGTTTTACACGGTTTAGGCTGCTCTATATCTATGTTTGGGATAACAACATCCTTATTACCTAAACTGGGCACGATATTAAGTTTAAGACAGATTGCCCGCTTCTCTGCTAAAGTTAAACCTCTAAATGAAACACTGGTTGCATTCTCTTCAGAGATTATACTAACTTCTGCCGTTGTGTCAGTATCACCATCACACACTGCTGTATTATTACTATCTACAACTACCTCTGCTGTTAAATCAACGCAGGCTCCATCAACTGGCATTTCATCCATATCAACTGATGCAGTGTTAACCTCAGAGACTGTGTCTGCACATGTGTCAGCACATGTGTCAGCACAGTCTCCACTAAGCTGCATCAGGTCAGTATGTTCAAATGCAGTTTCAGGACAACTAGGGACGCTAACCACAGAAACCTTAACGGGAGTTACTTCAAATAATTTGGCAGTGGGATCATCGCCATACAACGAGTTTACAAGATTACCGATATGTGTGTGCAACGACTCTAAATTAGTGTAATGAGCCAGCATGCTTGTTCCATCAGCATCCACACCACCGCCACTGTTGCGCGCATGTGGGTCAAACACGGCGAACCTGAATGCATCTCCTGAATCGGTCAGATCTACTTTAAAGACGGCACAGATGTTATTTCTAATATTTAGCAGACACGCATCTGCCTGGATTAGCGCGGTCTGAAAAGCTACATCCAAAGACATCACGTGTTGCTCTACATCCCGATCGTAAGCATCAAAGCCAATTATTCCTGTCAATGTGTCTAAGTACTCTATCTTAAATTTTTGGTTTTTTAGGTCATACTCTGTTGGCAGTTCATTAACGAAAATATAACCACTGCCCTCAGCAGCACTGACCATCCCGTGCTGTAACATGTAAGTGTACATGCCATTCCCCTCTAACAAAATTCCATCTAAATCGTCTTCATCCCATGTCAGCAAGCTCTTTTTTAAGATGTGTCATCATGGCTGAAATACAGTTTGGACCACACTGTTTGCCTCTGTTGCTGCCAAACAATTCATCACCCTGATGAAATGACCCTCTAACAAAAGACAGGACACTAGAATTGCTCACGTGACCTGTAGAGGGTCCAGCAGTAGCAGCAGGAGGAGGAGCAGCGTCTCCCTTGCCGTCACAGGGGTGCTGGAAACCAATTAAACATACTTATTACTCTTTTCTATTTAAACACTAACCAATAAAATGTGCTATGCAACATTTCAATGTGAACACTTTTAAAAAGTGAAAACATTTTTGTTGTTTTATTATAGTTCTGCAAAACTATAGTTGATGACTGCACACAAAATTATATTTAAAACGTCAGTGAGTTGTGTATAAATATCAACCCTTACAACACAGGAAAAAAAGATTTCAGAGCTCATGCAGTTTCAAGCAATTACAGTAGAACTGTGTCAGAAAAACAAACCTGGTCCTCACGCACATCAGTGGGTTGGGCAGTGGAAAGCTGTGGCACCTCGGTCACCAGGGGGGGTGCCGGCTCCTGAACCTAGGAGTGGAAAACCACACTTTACACACAATCAAATATACTACACACCACATCATGCTTTTCAGTATTTCCCCTTGGTAAACACAAACATGAAAACATTTCACAGAAATACACTAAAATACACTAATACACTAACCTGGTCCTCTGGGGCAGCAGGTTGGGCACCAGCCAGGGCAGGGGTGGGTGCCGACTCCTGAACACAAGAAAAAGGGGGAAAAAGCTATTTAGGTACATTGGAAACAACTGTGTTTACATTTACCTTAAACCATTTTATATAATTAGGCACATAATACTCACTAACCTCCTCCTCCTCTGCAGCCACAGGGGGTGGGTGTAGCAGGTGTGGGCAAGGGACACACCTGCACAATGCTGGCAGTTGCCTCGACCTTAAAAAATAAAACAATGACATGCATAAGCTAATGAGTACCTTGTTTTATATTATGACAATAACTGGATACTGGACAACAGGTTGAAATGAAATATTTTAGAAAATTAATACAAACCTGGCGCTTTGCAGGTCTCCGCTGTGAGGCAACTCGCGGTGCCCGAGGTCCCGCAAGGGCCCTCTAAAGTAAAGAGAGAAAACATCCATAAATAAAACAATTAAGCAATTATATTTGTTACATACCTCGATCTTACATTACAACCTCTCAGTTATTTTCATGTTTCAGAAAGCAGGAAATCAAACATTAAATCTGCATGTAAATTACCTTGGCTGGTAGAGCCGGAGGACTCTCAGGAGCAGGAAGATCGGACGGCACGACCGCGTCCATGCTAGCCAGCATGGACTCACTGAAACGTATCGGGTTCAGTGGGATGAAGCAGGACCTAAGCTTTATCGGAGCCTGTGAAATAAACACAAACAGTATTAACTAAAATATTCATTGCCTAAATGCATCTCTCAATATAAAATGACAAGACAAAAACAAACCTGCTCATGTGCCGTCCTCTCGGAAACATCAGAGGAAGCGTCCCCTGATGCCTTCCTCTGCATACAAAAAAATACAAACATTTTGTGTTAGAAATTAATTAATGACCACAACAGAAAGAAAGTGTCTGTGGAATTTCAGCGGACACATCTTACCTTCCTGCTCGCCACAGGCAGAAAGCCATCTGCATCAGGTGTTGGTTTAGTGTGGCGAGGGAGACGGTCCTCCTCACACACAACCACACGCGGCCGGACCCGGGGAAGAGCTGGGACCGCGACGACGAGCAGGCAGAGCAGCCGGCTCGGCTCGGTAGCCGCTGACATCTGCATCGCTTTCGAACAACACGGTCCACAGCAGGTCAGCGAGGACAAGCATGCCCTTGTCGTCGCTCAAGTGGATCTGAAACAACAACGACAAAAAATTTCATCGTCAACATGATATTACGAATGGAAACACAGAACTTGACTTCACACTTTCCCGCCCTTTTTCCTGCTTGTACTTACGCCATCTTTGCTCCACAGGGCCAAATCGTGCAGGGGGAAATGGTCAGCAGTAGAGTAGTATTTCACACCTTAAAATACAGAAAAACAGAGATGAATAAAATCAAAACATGGCTGTATTTCCTAAAACACAATCATTTATTTCCCTTACTAAAATGTATTTTCACACTTACCCATACTTGCTGCCACCCGGTGGAGCTTCACGACGGTACGCCTCCTGCACGCCAGGCGACACCGTCAGGCGGGGAACAAAGTCCAACACGCACACCTACACAGATCAACAGTTGTTTGTTAATCACAACACCACATTAATAACAACTATAGTAAGAAACATTATAGTGAGGAGAATATATAAAATGGACCTACATCACTGCAGAGTGCAGAGGCACTACTGGAGGAGGCCGTGAAAATCGTGACCTGCCTCGCAAAGGGTCCGGCTCGTGGTGAGGTTGTTGCTAGGGGCCATGACACAGACAGCGTCAGGAGCACGAGGAAGGCTAGCTTGCACTAACTTCGGTCCTCAGCTGAGCTGCGCATGCCCCAGGCGTAGACATGATCCCGAAGGACAAGGTTCCTCGTGGAAGGAGCAACAATGTCATCTGCAAAGGCACGCAGATGACTGGCTCCAACCACAAGAACAAACTGTGAAAAGAAAAGATGTTAGAAACACAATTACAAATTCTTACCCTGAGCAAGGAACTCATGTACAAACTAAACATTATTTTACCTTGTTCCCGGCAGGATACGGCAGGAATGACAAGTTTGTGCTGCCGGTTTGTGTCGCGGAGAAACTTGCCATTCCCGGACACGGTGGCTAAAACCAGTGCCCTTCCCTGTTTATGACACAGAAAAAAATAAACTTAATCATTTGGAAAAAGCATGAATTATGTGAACCCAATTATATGCTCAATTTGGTATCATGCCACACACATTCACCAAAAAAGAAAATATAAAAAAAGAGGAAAGCATAATAAATAAATCAATTTTCCACTTACGTCCAACAAAGTCAGGGGAGGGCTCGTGGCGAAATCCCACCTCATCTGGGCTCGCCTTCCTGCGCTTAAGAGCCTGGGAGCGACGGAAGTACTTCCCGCGAGGCATCTTAAAAGAAAAACAGAAAATGATTAATGATGATGTCACAAGAAGCATAAACAGACTACAGAATTACAAAGTATATAAGATATAAGTCGTTAAAATACACTGAATTTATCTGGTAGCGATACATTAGCACAAGCCAGGAACCTAATATAATGTTAAACTAGCAGACACACAGATGATTCCACAGTACAGTGGGGGACACGCAGGAAAATGAGTGGGAAAAAAAAAAAGATGCACACACACTTATGTTACCCCAAAAGCCTGAAATAACAGCACTCTAACAGGCAGCAGTTCTGATTAAGGCCACAACAATAAAGCAAGCACTGTTAACATGACTGTAAACACACACCAAACACAAAGCCACAGTACTATTAGCCAGGTGACATTACAGTGTTCTGGTGCTACAAGCCAGACAGACAGCAGTCAGAAAGCAAACACTGGATTAAGAGCAATAAACCTCAGGTAACAATAAACGAATGAGGACAACCACTAGCTGGCTAACTAGGCCGGACAGTAACAGCTAACAGATTAGCACAGGAAGCACCATAACAAAAAACACTTTAAAAAATAACAAACTCATCGACACACACACTCATTAACGGCGGCCAGGAACCTAATATAATGTTAAACTAGCAGACACAAAGATGATTCCACAGTACAGTGGGGGACACGCAGGAAAATGAGTGGAAAAAAAAGATGCACACACACTTATGTTACCCCAAAAGCCTGAAATAACAGCACTCTAACAGGCAGCAGTTCTGATTAAGGCCACAACAATAAAGCAAGCACTGTTAACATGACTGTAAACATACACCAAACACAAAGCCACAGTGCTATTAGCCAGGTGACATTACAATGTTCTGGTGCTACAAGCCAGACAGACAGCAGTCAGAAAGCAAACACTGGATTAAGAGCCATAAACCTTAGGTAACAATAAACAAATGAGGACAACCACTAGCTGGCTAAGCTAGGCCGGACAGTAACAGCTAACACTTTAGCACAGGAAGCACAATAAATAACACACACTTTAATAAATAACAAACTCAGCGACACACACACTGATTACCGGCGGCGCGGGGGCGGGGGCGACTACGACGAAGCAGCTGGTAGTAGCTGGCTAGCTAGGCCGGACAGTAACAGCTAACACTTTAGCACAGGAAGAACAATAAATAACACACACTTTAATAAATAACAAACTCATCGACACACACACTCATTAACGGCGGCCAGGAACCTAATATAATGTTAAACTAGCAGACACAAAGATGATTCCACAGTACAGTGGGGGACACGCAGGAAAATGAGTGGAAAAAAAAAGATGCACACACACTTATGTTACCCCAAAAGCCTGAAATAACAGCACTCTAACAGGCAGCAGTTCTGATTAAGGCCACAACAATAAAGCAAGCACTGTTAACATGACTGTAAACATACACCAAACACAAAGCCACAGTGCTATTAGCCAGGTGACATTACAATGTTCTGGTGCTACAAGCCAGACAGACAGCAGTCAGAAAGCAAACACTGGATTAAGAGCCATAAACCTTAGGTAACAATAAACAAATGAGGACAACCACTAGCTGGCTAGCTAGGCCGGACAGTAACAGCTAACACTTTAGCACAGGAAGCACAATAAATAACACACACTTTAATAAATAACAAACTCAGCGACACACACACTGATTACCGGCGGCTGGAGGCGACTTACTGACGAAGCAGCTGGTAGTAGCTGGCTAGCTAGGCCGGACAGTAACAGCTAACACTTTAGCACAGGAAGAACAATAAATAACACACACTTTAATAAATAACAAACTCAGCGACACACACGCTGATTACCGGTACGGCGGCGTGGAGGGGCGGCGACGCCTGAAGCAGCTAGTAGTAGCCGGCTAGCTAGGCGGACAGTAACAGCTAACACTTGACATGTGCTGAAGCTTAGCTTACCTTAAAAGTCGAAGAAACGTCCTCAGAGTAAAGCCAAAAGGTTGTTGAGATATCCTGGGTGTGCTATTAAAAGCCAGCAGACTTTCAAAGGCAAAGCAAGAGCAGCTCCAAACAAGTCCAAACTCTCCGGTTGTCTCAGAGCTACAACCTTGAAACGGACAGCGCGTTTACATTTGAAAGTGGACTGAACCATCACGGGAGACGGGGGGGGGGGTTGCTTGATTAAAAAAACACACATGGTGGATAAAAACATTAATATCAAATGAAAAAACTGCCTCTGTGTTAATATTTAAGCTGATAAATAAACTTATGTGTGTTTTCCTTTGCTTTTTACCAAGATCAGGCTGAATAAAAGCGTCTGATGCACACCCCCGCTGCAAATGCTACATCCAGTGCTCCGGTCACAGACAAACATTTTGATTTGAATTATTTAAACAAACTTTACAACTGTTTGACAAACTGTAACATTTTAAAAATGAACTGCATTGAATTATATACATTTTTATGTTTAAAATATTATCAGAAAAAATAATAAAAATGAATAAAAAATAAAATTGAGACTTTATATTTACTTCAGTATTCAACTACTGCTTTTTAGTTTGCACTTGTTTCACACTGTGACATAAGACATCTAAGCAAGAAATTATTTGATTAGAATCCAAGTAATAATTACAATGTCTTGTTTTTTCCACAGCAGCACAGCATTATGTCAACATTGTATTCACTGTACTAAATGCATTCCTCTTTATCTTTTCTACATTCACTTGAAACATAGCAGACTGATATAACCCACTTTTTTTTTTTTTTTTTACAACATATGAAAATAAATGTTAGTATTGTATTATACTGAGTTTTGCAGACATAAATCAGAACTACCAGTGACTGTCATGGCTGAGGCGATGTGTGAAGATCAATACCATTAAATACTTTTGGTGACCTCACTTTCATTCATGTGACACACTCACAAACACTCCAAATACTATGCCATGTAGTTTACCTAGTAAAGCAGGCATTATGTCCCTCACTGCAGCATGGGTTCAAATCACACATGCAGCTGTTTGCTAACATATCATTTTCCTTTTTTTGCCCACCTTATGTATATCTTGGGCTGTCCTGTTACCATTACACTCACTGGAGTTCTGATGAAAATAACATGCATGTGCATTGATTAATAAAACCTGACTTCAGCTAACTGTAGCCACAGCCTCTCAGCCTGACAGCATTTCCAAAATAAAACATTTGTGTCAGATGGAAAACACCTTTTACAAAAAATAATACATTTAATAGGTTGAGGAAACCCAGGCACAGGCAGACATAGTTACACATTTAAATACATTTTGCTACCAGACATTTCAATCAACATAGACAATCAGTGTATAATCTACTGTTCTTCTTCTCTTTCCATTGTTGGAACATGCAACAATGGGAAACTCTTAAACAGCTGTCTCCATCTATCAGAACAAAGATAAGTGGGGTCACAGTTGTGTGCATGAACTTTTTAGAATGCACATGCAGTAATTTCACATTATCTGTCACGCCCTCCTGAGGGGCCTGTGGAAAATTTGGTGTCAGCCTCTAGGTGATGCTATTACTTGAAAATCAAATAACGGCTCTCATAGACATATATTCATTACAGATCTCCATAACCATGAAGCCCCTTTCATTTTACAACTACAGCCTTTTCTGCTCCACGGGCCTCGCCTTGGCTCGGGGGCCTGTTGATTACGGCACAATTAATCATGGCGGGCCCGGACACTCAGCCACTCCGCGAGTGAGGCGACTGGCGCCGGGGGGCTTGGACCCGGTTTACAACTGCTCGCAGTTCTAGTTATTATTATTATTATTATTAGTAGTAGTAGTAGTAGTAGTAGTAGTAGTAGTAGTAGTAGTATTTATAATCCTATTTAGAGGTTGTAGCAGAGCAGGTTTACATGGTTATATTTCAAAAAACACCATATTTTTTGTCATACTGCACATTGCTGCAGCTCCTCTTTTCACAGCCTTCCTGTGTTGAAGGCTTTGTTTTAGCTATGGAGTGCTACATCTTGTCTCTAAATGATCTTTGTTGGGAGTTGCACATGCGCAGTTCTAGTTAAGGACTACTAGCCAAACAGAAGCAGAGAAGGGCGGGTCAGCCAAAAGACAGTAAACAGCTTTGGTTCAGCTGTAGGCTACATGGACTGGAGCAAGAGTTTCAGAGTGGTGAGTTATTAATCTGTAACTATATTATCTTTCATCCATAAAGTTTTAACTGAGCTCTGTCTCTACATCACAGTAACAACTTTATGTCTGTTGACTGAGGGTAGCTAGTGTTTGGAAGGGAGAGGAGAGCTGTGTGCTGCAGCTCAGTGTTTTTCCACCGTTGTTTTTGAGGGCGTGTGGTGAGCGTTATTTGAGGCCCCTTTTGTTGTGACGTCACAGCAAAGTGTAAGAAAAGGCTGACTACAAACAAGCTGTTTTCAGGCAGTTCAGAGCAGTGTTTGAAAAGGAAAAATAAACAGGGCTAAACAGGACAGTAAAAGTCCCTTTGCAGTGAACAAGATTGGTAAAAAGAAAAGTCACAAGTCTTGATTTAAAAGAACTGACAGTTTTCTGGGAGTTTATTCCAGATATATGGGGTGAAATAACTCATCTCACCTTCTCTCAGGGGAGACAAGGAGAGAGATGCTGGATTCTTCCTTTTGGCATAAAATAATTAAACACACGCTGGTTGGGTACACTACACTTGCTATGGTTGGAATCTAGGTTGTAGCAAAGACACACAGCTTTATTTAATCTTGTCTATTTAAAATTAAAACATAATGGAAGACGTCTCCTAATTTCAGATGGTGGAGATAAAAGAGTAAAAAAGAGTTCCTGCAGAGCTGCTGCAGTGTTTCTAGGTCTGCTGTGTCTTCTCCTCCTGGCTGGACTCATAATTCTGTGTGAGTACATTTACATTTATTTACTTTTATTCATTTAGCTGACGCTTTTATCCAAAGCGACTTACATTTGCTACAAACTGTATGTCAGAGATCGCACGCTTTTGAAGCAACTAGGGGCTAAATGTCTTGCTCAGGGACGCAATGGTGTCTCACAGTGGATTCGAAACCTTGGTCTCTCACACCAAAGGCATGTTTCTTATCCACTGCACCATCGCCACCCCATACTGTGTTAGCATGCTGATGAAGCACTAAGAAGGTGATGTTGGTTAACTCGTTTGTTCATTTATTGTTCATGTCCCAAACAGATACCAAAAGCAAGTCTGAGTGGGAAATGGAGATGGTCCAGTTACAGACCAGTTACAACAACCTGACTGAAGAAAGAGACCAGTTACAGACCAGTTACAACAACCTGATCAAAGAAAGAGACCAGCTCCAAAAAACAGTTCAAGACATGACCAAAGAAAGAAATGATCTTCAGAGAAAACTTCAAGGTAAATATTTCTTTCTTAATTCTGGCTGACCTTAACCTAATCACTCAAAGTTATATTTAAATTCAGCATTTTACTATATATTTTTTATGTTTAGTGAATTTGTTAAAACGACATTCTCAGTCAATATAAGCAGATTAATATTTTAAGTAATTAGCTAATAATTTATTTTTACTGCTGTTCTTATAACCTGCCAGTGATGCACACTGTCGAACAACTGTGTGTAATGACTGAATTAACCAGGGAACAACCTTGTTACATACAAGCTTGCCATGTTATGTAACTGAGCTACCTACCATTCATTGGAATCAGATGTACCAATACATTTGCAACAAGGTGCTAATTTCAAAATCAAATAACCAAAGATAAACTTGTATACAATGAATGTCAGTAACTGCAATTCATTTGAGATAAATGTAGGCCAACTGACATTTAGTTATCTTAGCCAACGAAGTGTGACTTACGTTAACTAACTGCAGTTTGAACTTAACTAGCTATTATCTTACGATAAACACTAACTAAAGCTGGCCAAGTTGATATTGTCTAAAGTAGAAGCTAATTGCAGAAAAGTTGGTATTGGTATTTATAACAGCTGAATAGTGAAGATATAAAAAGAAACTAGAACTGCGAGCAGTTGTAAACGGGGTCCAAGCCATCTGTCGCCAGTCAGCCCTCGCCGCTGAGGGCTGTGAAGTCGTCCGGCCCGCCATGATTAATTGTGCCATAATCGCGGGCCCCAGAGCCAAGACGGGGCCTGTGGAGCAGAAACGACCATAGTTGTAAGTGAAAGTGGCTTGCGGTTATGGAGATCTGAAATGAATGTAAGTGAATGGGAATTTTTTTGGGTAGCGCCAACTAGCGGCTAACTGCACCAAATTTTGCAGAGGCCTTCTAGGGGGCAGGGCAGATAAGGTCGTCAAGTTGTGTGTTGATCGGCCTTTCTAAGCCAGAGTTATTAATCTGCAATAGCAGCGCCACCTATGGGCACATTAGGGTCCCCTTTGGTGCCTGGCATCAGGGGACCATGCTGAATAATTCGGCACTTGATTCATGTCAATGTGACTTGTGGTTATAGAGGAACTAATTTTCTGGATTAAAGAGCGCCACCTAGGGGCCTGACACACCACATTTTGCACAGGCCCTCAGGGGCCCATCCCAACTGAGTGGTCCAAGTTTGGTGTCGATCGGCCATTCCAAACCGAAGTTATGCCCTCACTTCCTGTTAGTAGCGTTTTTCGCAAACGTTTGTTAGCGTATAATTGCGACATTTTTTGTCGGATCAAAATTTCCTCTACAAACTTTGTAGAGCTTGGTCCAGAGATTATCCGTGCCAAGTTTCGCGGCGATCGGACTTGCGGCTTCGGAGGAGATGATTTTGGGCGGCTCTTCAGTTTTTGCGATGTAGCTCGAAAAAGTCTAGGCGGAAATGGGCGTGGCCTATACCAGGAGATTCAGCTGGATCCCCGAACGCGTGGATATAAGGTTTTGATATAATGCCATGAGTCGAGAGGTCCAAGCCAAAACGCGTTGACCTTGCGTATAGCGCCCCCTAGCGGTAGAAGTGTGCGAATTTTTGCGCCTGAGGTACTCTTGAGGCTGCGAACCTACCTTGTGAGTTTCGCGTCCCTAGCAGTTACAGGGTATGCTGCAGTATGAGTTTTATGCACGGAAGAAAAAAAAAAAAATAGAGATAATAAAAATCTTAGCGAAAACAATAGGGTTCCCTGCCACTTCGTGGTATGGGAACCGCGTTGCCTTGCAAACGCGGGTTCCCAGCCCACTTCGGGCTTGGACCCCTAATTAACAGACAGATCCTTCAGACATGTCATAATTGGTGCATAGTTTGCCCACCAGAGGGCAGTCCGCAACTACCTTGTTGGCAGCACCACCACGTGTGCCGCACTAGACAAAGCAACCAGCTTCCCGGAGTCAAAGCAGAGCAAACAGAACCCACAATGGAGATTATCTGTGTTCACGATGAGTTGGTCATTTGTCACATGAAAGCGTAAATAAGGCTGACAACAGTCATGACCATCTCTGTCCATACCTGTCAACTGGGATTTGAAAATAAGGGAAAGATCCACATTTCGCTTACATTTAGACTTTGGTACACACAGTGAATCACCACTAGGCAACCACTTGCTTTAAAATGTCACTGCAACAGTGATCGGGTTAATTAATTCCAACATTACCATGACCATAACATGACCATATTTTGGTTTTCAAAGAAGAGAACAGTTGGAGCAGGAGGCAGACCGGACACCCGCAGTGGAAGGAAGGTTTAGGCTCGGGGATTCAAGTAATTGGTGGCACCGTGGCGATGTGAAGGCTACCAAAGAGGCTCTATCCACCTGGGGGAGTATCGATGTTTAATAGTGCAATACTGGATAAAATTCACATTTAGTCATTTAGATGACACTTTTATCCAAAGAGACTTATGTGCAATTTTTATTCCTGCGTCAAATTGATGGCGTAGCCTCTGCGTAGCCCCCTATCCTATGCCGTCATCTACGGCGTAGCCTGACGTGCACCTCTTCAAAAATGTAACTAGATGTCGTGGCGATGCAGACCGTAAGAACTGTGATTGGTCGGCTGAGTAGCATCGCAATGCCTCTGCTAGTAACTTTTACTAATGGCCAAAATACCTGCTGTAACACAACCAGGGAAAAGTGTTTTGCTCATGGACACATTAGTGGATGTGTTACAGTGGGAATCAAACCCATGTCTCTCACACCAAAGGCATGTTTATTCAATATAATTTCATATAATAGTATTCTATATATGTTACCATTAGTATAATATTAATTCCAGTTAGTGTAGTTTCAATGTGGTACGTTGTTATAATTCATTAAAACCTTGTGCGAGTCTCTCATTTGTTAATGCTAACTTGTCAATAATTATAACCATTCATAAAGAACGATTTCAATATTTTAAAAGTAATGTAACACCCATATACTGTAGGTAGCACCACATCAACCTTATTAATGTCCCACCCCCAACCAAGCTGAGATTAGTCAGTTCACAAAAGATATTATTAATAAGAAGCTTTATATACAAGCTAAAATAAAAAAAAGCACTCCCTACTCCGTTTCTGCCAGCGGAGAGTGCTGACGAAAGTACCAGCAGCTTGTGAGAAGTGCCAGTACGCAAGAAAAATAGTAAAATTTAGACGCGCAGGTACTGCGTACTGGTGAGTATTGGTCCATTTCAACTGTGTTTGGGCATTTTTTGACACTGTTCTGGTGCCATGGGCCACTTTTATGGGAGACTCATGGGGAAATATTTAAACAGGAGGACAGCGGGAGAATCCCAGGAAAAACAGGAGGGTTGACAGGCATGGAAATGTTACAAATGTTAAGTATGACAGATCCAGGGAGTTTAGGGATTTGATGATCTACTGTTTGTGGTTTTGAGTGGTGGCAAAGGTGAACTCACTATATTAATGTAATTAGATACTTTAGTTTGTTCAGACAGAAACTAAACTGATGATGACTTTGTTTTGATATCTGCATTATTTCTCCAGCTTCAGTGACATCACATGATTTTAAGGCAAGGCAAGTTTATTTGTATAGCACATTTCAACAACAAGGCAATTCAAAGTGCTTTACATAAAACATAAAAGCAACAGGGAAAAACAATAAAAATGTGCAACATAAAATATAATAAAAGTTCCAGTAAGTTCCAGTTCCAAAGTTACAATCAGGGTTAAAAGAGTTAAATGGAAACTAAAAACAGGCTGAGGGGTTGAGCAAATAACTGAGTCACAATCATTCTGAAAAGAGAACAAACAGAGAAGTACTCTTAATCTACTCTCTCTAGTTAGTCTGTACTCAGGTCCACAGCAATCTTTGGGTCCACTGAAACTCCAAAAACCCTCGGACACTACAGAGAAACCAGGACATGTCTGTCAGCAGGCTCCTTTGATCCAGTTATACTCTGGACCCACCTGCACATTTACAAGTGGACAGAGGTTCCTGCAAATCACTCGGGTGCGAGATTTAAGATCCACTTCCTTCACTCTGGTTCAATCTTACTCCCAATCTTACTCCCTCAACCCAGCTACCTATTCATTTCTCACCGTGTAAATATTTAATTAAAAGCAATGGTAAAAATCTAAAACAAAGAAAAGAAAACAGGACAGTAAAATTTACAGTGCAGTGTAAGTTATCAATAAAAAGAAAAATCTTAAATATTTAATTAAAAGCAGTAGTAAAAAGAAAATTCTTCAGTCTTAATTTAAAAGAACTGACTGTTTCAGCAGACCTGCAGTTATCTGGGAGTTTGTTCCAAATATACGGAGCATAATAACTGAACGCTGCTTCTCCTTGTTTAGTTTTCACTCTGGGGACAGAAAGCAGACCTGATCCCAGGCGACCTGAGAGGTCTGGATGGTTCATAACGAAGCAGAAGATCAGAAATGTATTTTGGCCCTAAACCATTTAGTGCTTTGTAAACTAACAGCAGGATTTTGAAATCAATTCTTTAACATACAGGAAGCCAATGTAAAGACCTCAGAACTGGAGTGATATGATCCACCTTTTGGTCTTAGTGAGGACTCGAGCAGCAGCGTTCTGAATCAGCTGCAGCTGCCTGATGGATTTCTTAGGGAGCCCTGTAAGGACACTGTTACAGTAGTCAAGTCGACTGAAGATAAATGCATGGATAAGCTTTTCCAGGTCCTGCTGAGACATAAGGCCTCTTATCCTAGATATATTCTTCAGGTGATAGTAGGCTGACTTTGTAGAGTCCATGACTACACCAACATTTCTGGCTTGATTTGTGGTTCTTAACATTACAGATTGAAGTCAAGCACTGACTTTCAATCGTTCCTCCCTAGCTCCAAAACAATAACTTCAGTCTTATCTTTGTTTAATTGGAGAAAATTCTGGCACATCCAGTCATTGACCTGCTCAACACAGTTACTCAGCGCCTGTATGGGATCATAGTCTCCTGGTGAAATGGTTATGTAAATCTGTGTGTCATCTGCATAATTATGGTAACATATTTTGTTGTTTTTCATAGTCTGAGCCAGTGGAAGCATGTAAATGTTAAACAAAAGAGGCCCCAGAATGGAGCCTTGGGGAACCCACATGTCATTTTGGTTAGCTCAGATGTGTAGTTACCTATAGACACAAAGTAGTCCCTGTCCTTTAAGTAGGATTCAAACCAGTTTAGTACTGTGCCAGAAAGTCCAACCCAGTTTTCAAGTCTGTCTAGTAATATGTTGTGGTCTACCGTGTCGAATGCAGCACTGAGATCCAATAATACTAAGACTGGAAATGTTCAGACCCATGGAGATGACCAAGTCCAAAGTGTGCCCTTATTGTCTGTGGGCTCCGTCACATGTTGGGTCAGTCCATAATTATCACATAATTATCATCAAAGAACACAGAACAGTTCTTTAGTCCCTCTGTCCTGGGGGTTGTCAACATGGATGTTAAAATCACCAACAATCACCATACAGTCAAAGTCAACACAGATTACAGACAGCAGTTCACCAAAGTCATCAAAAAAGTTTGCACAGTATTTAGGGGGCCTGTAGATATTTAGAAAAATAGCTCTAGAAGAGGAATTCAGCTGAAGAGCCGCATATTCAAAAGAAGAAAATTCCCATAAGACATCTTTTTGCATTGGAGGGAGTCATTAAACAAAATGGCAACTCCACATCCTCTCTTATGCACTCTGGCTTCACTCATAAAACTGAAGTTGGGAGGGGTCGACTCGATAAGACCAGAAGGTAGAACTGGCTACCATGAATACAACAAGTTATGATTAATATCTGCTCTGACTGATAAATATGCATCTGTCAAAGTCTGTTTTCATCAGTGAGTAGATCACTTAATAAATATGGTAACATACAGTGCCATATCATAATCTGCACTTGCAGTTTCTTTAAAATAAGGGAGGATGAGAGCCAATCACAAATCAGAACAGGACCACTAATGATCAGTGTTACAAGAGAGCTAATGATCCTGTATTAGATTACTCGGAGGAAACACCCCTGCGGTCGCGGGACTTTTACATATAAATGAAGTCCGTTTTATTCAAGCCCTTGCCAAACGAGTTCACACAATGCTGATTAAGCCTTTCACCACTTGGTAAAACCGCTGTATACTAGAGTTTTTAAACCTGGGGTCTTTGGCGAGATTCCAGCACTGGTGAACCAGTGGTGATGTGTTTTATGCCAATCAGCAGTGATTGGTTTACCAGAACTGAAGAGGGAAGCAACTGTAGCGACAGCAGCAAATCAGGATGGCAGAGCCTATACATCAGAAGCAGTCAGCGTAGTTGTGTAATTACTCTCACTGTCAAAGGGGAGAGAAAAGTTCCACACTGCAGGTTTAAACTCAACACACAATGGGAATTATCTTTCAGATACTGAGGCCAGTTGCAAAACCCAGGCTGAGAGAGGCATGATGAACATGTTGAATAATGGGAAGATAGATACCACCTTGGATCTTTGTTTTGTAGCTGAAGCCTTTTTAAATTGTTGTTCGTTATATGTGATAATATGATGTTTTAAAGTACTTTGTGTTTTCATTCACTCAACAAGGATGGCAGTGTTTCCGTGATAGTTGCTATCCACGTTTCTTCAGAGGAGAAAACCTGGCAAGAAAGTAGAAATGATTGTCTTCAGAAAGGTGCAGACCTGATGATTATCAACAGCATCGAAGAACAGGTTTGTGTGTGTGTGTGTGTGTGTGTGTGTGTGTGTGTGTGTGTGTGTGTGTGTGTGTGTGTTGTGTGTGTGTGTGTGTGTGTATGAATCTGTATATCAGAGAGACGTAGCTCATCCATGACCACTCATGTAGAATAAAGAGCAGAACTATTGAATGAAAGCAAAGGTCACTGAAGTGGAGGATACATCAATACATCAGATTCATTTCTATTATGTTGTTTACAGTTTGTGTCTCTTTTTTTAAACAAGACTTTTATAAGACAGTTTAAGAAGAAAATGTGGATTGGCCTGACGGACTCAGAGACGGAGGGAACATGGAAATGGGTGGATGGGACTCAAATGACCAAAAGGTTCAAACATGTTTACAATCAAATTAAATCACTATCTGGTGCTTTTGGGTTGTGTTCACTGATAAAAGCTTTTTTTTATTTCAGCTACTGGGGTTCTGGAGAGCCTAACGGTGGGAGAAGGGAAAACTGTGTGGAAATAAAGTACTATGATAAAGACAACAGCTGGAACGATGCAGCATGTTCCAGTTCAAAGTTCTGGGTCTGTGAAAAGAAATTCCTTTCATAAGCCTCCATCCAAAAGCATCAGACAGTATGAAAAGTCAGGACAATACGTTCACTGGTTTTATATAAGCCAAATCATAACAGAAGTTATCTAAGGTCATTTTTAGATTTGTCAGTTTAGTGTGGATATAATCTGAAACTTGGTTATAACCATGCTGCTGGGAAAGTGGCCTGTTAACATACATACAAACAAATACCCTGCTTTGTTTGCAAAAATCATGAAAAGTAATATATTAAACTTGCTTTGAGTGTCTGCTTTTATTAGTTATTAGTTGACATCATACTCTGAATTTAATCTGTATCTAATCTATGAATGTTTACTTTAAAGGCAGATTGAATAGGATTTAAAACAAATGTAATGTATATAATCATACAGAAATAATCCCCCTTAATCATCACTTATGACCCATTAAAGTGTGTGGCAGTGTCTGTATCCACAGAGAGCCTGCCCTCTGCCTGTATTTTCTAGTTTGTGCGTTCGGAACGTTTCCGGGTATCAATCTCGTGGTCAGTGGGTGAGTAGCTCCCAGACAGTGAAACTGGGGATGGCTTCCACCCACTGGAGAGCCCTGAAGGAGAGGATGGGACTGAAGAGCTACGTGGAGTTGGCCTGTGTTGTATAGGTAACCTAGGTGCTGGCAGTTAGTACGTAAGCTTGTTAAGTATCTGCTTTCAAAGTCTAGAACTCTGAGCCTCCCCTCAGACAAAGCTCAGGAAAAGTCACTCCCTCACCCCCCTTTTAGTTTACTTACTTACGTTTTCTCAATTTGTGGATTCTATGGGATCGTTATTGGGTTATCTGATCACCCACAGACACAGAACAACTGAGCCAAGAAAGACTAATGATGTTTGACACAACTTCAGACTACACCACAATACAATACATTAAAAAAAAGTCTGTACTAATTTGTTTCTGACAAAGAAAAGCAGTTCCCCAAAACTATCTCAAACCCGTCATTCAAAGACAAAGAAACTCTCTCGTCAGTTTCCATCGACTAAAATTAATCCATTATAAGGCAAGTTTATTTGTATAGCACATTCACCTTCCATTCACTTATCCTCCCCTGAAACCAGGTCTGGACTGGGGCAAAAAATTGGCCCTGGCATTTTTTGGTCCAGGTTGCCACAACAATCACTTGCAGTTCTCTTAAATATATATTGAAATATTCCCCAAACCACTATAAAGCAGAAGATTTTTGAGCATTAAGCACTTAATTTCCTGCTGGAGACATTTTCTGAACCAACGTTGGAAATGTTTATTTATATCAAAGGAAACAAAATTCAGGAGGCTGCTGACAAATCAGAATATGTAAATATGATATAACACAATAATCATTAGCTTGCTTTTGTAGCCTAAGTTACTTTTTTTGGAAAAGGCAAATCTGTTTCTTCTGTATTTACATTTCATTGCATATTATGTAATTGTGCAAATAAACCTTTCTCAAAGCATTTTTATTTGTTATTTAACATTTATTGATGCTGTTCTTTGGAAAACTTTGACCAAATGGTTTCAAACATGTTGGGGACATATCCCCAGCATCCCCAGAGTAAATGACACCTATGACCGCACCTCCCTGCTCCCTCCCTACAGGTTGAGCTACTCCATGCTTTCGCTTCACCTCCACTCTCCTCCTCTCTGTCCCTGTCACTCTGCTCCGCTGTCACACACCTCCTCCTCTGCCTGACAGTGGCCATGCCTCTCTTTACTCCTTCAAGTGCCAGTGGCTGCATAGTGTCGGGTCCTGCAGCTGATATATATTTTCCCATATTACGTCAGCCGTCTGAAGATTTCTTTTTTGTGCCCACTAACACAAGTAGCAGCAGAATGAATTCAGAAGTGTTCAGAAACTTTGTCTGCCAATTTACAGAGAAATGCATTGAAACTAATCGTGAGGATGTTTATCATGCAGCAGAACAATGACCCAAAGCCCACTGCCAACAAAACAAGACTTCACCAGGGGAAAAAAAGTGGAAGGTTTTAGATTTGCCAAGTCAATCACCTGATCTTAACCCTATAGAGCTGCATTTCACCTCCTTAAGAGGAGACTGAATAAACTGATTTCCTAATCAGTATATATATAAATATAAATATGAAACTCTCCTGAAACTACATTAAGATAATAAGTCTGTAAAGGCAGGTTAGGACCCAAAAGCACTAACCAATATTTTTTTCAAATTATTAAAATTGGCAGGAGTCAGGAAATCAGTCAGGTAATCAAAGAACAACAGACTTCACAAGGCAGGGATGAGTTAAAGAGCCAGGGTTATATGTCACAGGCGGAAATGCTGGTGAAAGGTGAGTGAGTCAGTGTTGCACGGAGGCGAGCAGAAATAATGATGAGAATCAAGTTGGGTGACTTTTTATCAATTTGTCTGTAGATCTCCATTGTATTCTTTTAGCAGTTACACTTCCTGGAGTGCACACAAAAGAAAAGTAACAGATTACATGATTCTTCTTTAGACAAAAAGAAATGTTGTATGGAAAACAATTTCTGTGACACTCAATTTTAAAAAAATCAGAGCCAGAAAACATCTTGATAGTGAATCACTGACTCTCCCTGAGTAAAGAGTTTACAAACTAAAATTACAAAAAAAACAACATCAAGACTGAAGTAAGTCATCAGACTTAACCCAAAACTACTGTCTGATTATTATAGAGGTTAAAGAATCCCACAACAGGAAACAACATGTTGGTATAGTGGATACTTGACATGTTATATTGTGGTCTGATTAAAAACCAGATGCTGCTGACCAGGCTAATATGTTAGAATCTGAACATTAGAATTGATTTGAACCTGGATGAAAGCTTAAGGCCGGATGATATAATACAATTTCAGTATTTAGATATCATTTTAATCTGCTTTAACTTTTATTCATGCTGATTTTTCTAATGTGATCTAGACAGACATTGAGATCGGAATAAAGTCTGAATTATCTTTCAAACTACAGAAACAGTGAGCAAAATTAATTTGTTGACCCTCAACACCAAATGAAATCTGCTTTAGATATAAAAGATGAGCAGATCAAGAATGTTTGGGTGTGAAGTGTGATGATGAGTTTAGAGTTTAATAAACCTCAAACAGTCTGAAAGGAAAAGTTGGAACAATAAACTTACATTCCTGAACGTCACAGAGAAATCTCAGTGGGACAGATTTTGATATCAGTGGTTTCAGCATCACCAGCTGGACCAACTTTTTTTAACTTTTATGTGAACGCACTCACGGCTGGATCGGTTAATTTACCGAGTTGATAACCAGCTTCGTGGTGCCGCTTATCCCGATCGCGTTTGTTAGAGTTAGTGAAGCCAGATAGCGCAAACATAACCTGGGTATGTTGAACTCGCTTAGTGGTGCAGACCCCAGGAATAACTGTGACATCGGGTGTAACTCCCTCAATAACCCGTACTATGAAAGGCGGATAGGTGATAACCAACGTCTGTTGCCATAGCAATTTACGCTGCATCTCTAAACTGCTCCGAGCAGGATTTGTTCATGGTCAGCTTCGAGGTTACCCACCACATCTGTACTCAGTGTTAATGATGGAAGTAGGATATTAATACACACCGCTTCATAAAATATGTTTAGATTTCTTCCTGATTTGTTTCACTGCAGCTGCAATAAAGTTCTGAACACAAACGCGTTACCTACGTTCAGAGAGTGAGCCCTGCAGCCTCTTAGAGAGGAATTAATTAACGGATAGTTTCTTAGCCCATTATTATTTTACGTGTGGAGTCAGGCTGAGGGGTAATAACCGAGAAAAAATCTAGAAGTTGTGTGAAATTTACAAGAAGAAAAATTGGAAATTTCCTGAAATTAGTGTCATAAAAAATCGAAAATCACTCTTTTTTTTCCTCTGAATACGCCCTATCCAAGGCAAAGTCTCTGAAGTGCATGGTAGTGATAGTGGGCTAAACTCAGGAAAAGTGTTTCCTCACTGCTAAATCCAATTGCAAAGTTTAATATAACTTTCCAGTGCACGCATAAGGCAGACGTGTGTGATGTTGCAGCCTTCAGAGTGAAGTTTCTCTCATAAATGTGTGACTATAATGTCACACCTGTATGTGTGCAGTTGTACCTTTACATCTGAATCATATTACATGTAAAAGAAGAGCCCCTAAATACATAATAGAGATTTGATCTACAATAACAACACTGTGAAGATAATTAGGCTACAAATTTATTCAGTGCGATGCCAACAAGCCTCCCTGGCTTTGTTGTCAGTTTGTTAACCCTGAGTTTGTCTGATAATCCCGAGTTAACTCTAAGTAGGTTAAACTCCCTTCGTAGTACAGGCTACTCGGGTAACACCCACCTTTCGTAGTACAGGTTAACCAGGAAGTTACACCTGACGTCACAAAGTTACTCCTGAAGTTACGTTACATTCGTTTCTGCGTAGTCCTCAGGTTCGGTGGTCTCCTCCCTGGGTGCATCTACAAATATTGATTGGCGCAGTTAACACTTTACATTTTATTTAAATTACACTTTTTAAAATACAAAGGCAAAGACATAAAATTAAAAAACTGGACATTGCACAAGCCATCAGATCAACTTAGTTAATAAAAGTTGTCCAGTCAATTTAATTTCATTCATTGGTAGTTAACTCTACCTTAAAATCGTCATCTGGCTTGATCAATCGATAGATATATTGAGTATCATGTCATCACTGGCCGGATTTGGCAGGAGTCAACAGAAAACAACGGTGTCCGACATTGTTTTTGCATATGGACCGGTTTAACATTAATCTTAGTGACCTTGGTGTAACCGGGAGTCATTACCGACGTGAATAACAATTGAAAAAGCTTTCCTGGGTGCTCAGGAGATGCTGAGGCGGCTACCACAAGCTAACTCAGGTCAGGGACTGGCTAGCTACAGCTACAACAACTGATCTGAAGGTCGCGGAGCCGGACTTAAGTCCCTGAGCCGCACATCCATGTCTGCAAATAAACTGCACTTGATACCGCTCCATTACTAGTAAAGGAGGCAGAGGCGTAACTGAACATCTGACAACCAAGCAAGACAAAGTAGGAGGCGGAGGGAGAAGCACGCTAGCTGCTAAGCTAAAGAATGCGGTAGTAGCGTTAGCTTCAAGGTTTCGAAAACAACTATGATATTTAGCGAAAGTTGCTAAAAGATGTAAAGAACTGTGAGTGCTTAGGCAGAACTACTATGCGAATAAGAGTGTAGTGGACAGTTCACGCTGTAATAAGAAATTTAACTGGTATTTAGTGAGAACAACAACACGCTACCAAAATACAAGCACCCGAAACATAAATGAATCAATATTCTTACCACAGCACGTCAGAACATCAGACAGAATGTTATTGCTTTCTGAAAATTGAGTACAAGTGCTAACTAGCCTGTTACTGAATACTGAAATATCTGCAAATTAGGTGGTTTAGGGTAAATAGAGTCACGTCATAACCTATAGCAATAGCCATCTACTGCTGTAGACATCTGTAGTTAACTTTACTTTGACCACAAATTAGTAATATATTAAAATAAAACATTGAATACATGCATGCATAGGCTAAAATGTTATTTTTAAGTATGGAACATAGGCATCTATAATAGGTACTCATATGCTATAGTTATTTGTAAACCTGTGGCTTACTTCTGATCTATTTAACACTAGTATTTTCAGACAGCTGCTGTAGCAGAGTCAAGTGCATTAGAGGAAGACTGCAATGACACCGTGACACAGATGCTGCCAGTTTCTTCATTTTGTGGCTCTAATGAACTATTATTAAACCTTAAAATAAGAGGAACCTGCTCAAGTGTGACAGCAACACACACACACACACACACACACACACACAACTTTATACCACACACACAAATTCATACGCAGCACACATATACAACACTTTAGCAGACTTTATTTAAATTCACAATTAATTTAAGGGATTTACAAACGTTAGAATCTTTTTTTTACACACACACACACACACACACTAACTACACACTGCTACTGTTTATGTTTTTGCTAGTCATGTTTTCTATTGCCTTTAATGCTGCTGTCATCACTTTTTGTATTCATGTATGTTCCAATGTTGAGAGCAGTCAGTGAGAAACATTTTGCTGCAATCTTTACATCACTTACTGTGTTCAATAACTACAATGTTGGTGGAATCAGTACAGCCAGAGACCCCTGGGACAGGGAGGAGTGACGTAGGAATAAAACAGTCACAAATGTACTTTGGGTTTGTAATAAAATCTACGGGAGTACTTTTACTCTATGTGTAAATTTGTTATAAGTGTGTTTTCTTTTAAAAGTAGTCAATATATATATAAATTGATTTAAGCGGCGGTGCTGAAACTGATCTCAGTCATGGCGGCAACAGTAACTCACATAATCACTTCCTCTTAAGTGATTGTGCCTCCTAAATAAAAGCTTGAGAAAGCTTTTTTGCTGCAATGTTTCATGATGACTTTATTAAGAGCTTTTACTTTGAGGAATTCTGAAGGACATTCAGAAGAGACCCTGGCTTGCTTGACACACCTCTGAGAAAGCCGCCATCAAGCGTGTGATTGAAAATAAGGGTCCATAGGTTTATTATGAATCGCGATCAAGCGCCGGGGCGCTTTACACTGCAGCACTTGCTTTGTTGTGCAAAAGTGTCTCCAATTTGTTTAACAAGGGAGAAAAATAATCCACAGCTAGTTGGACTCAATCTTAAAACTTCCTAACAGTTGTCCTGCACAGTACCGACTGAGCTAAGCATGCATATGAGTATATAAGGATTTGAAATAATTTGACTTTGCTCTGGCCGCCATGCAGCGTCTCGAATAAACTTTGGCCCGATGCCAGATTTATTTGCTGACCCCTGGCCAACAAGATAGCTACTAACGTAAAAGAAATAGCCTATGTTCATATTAAAGTGTATTTGAATATCCCTACCAAACTGCTTCGTAATATTCAGCCTGACATGACAAGAAAAATGAAACCCAGAGCTCTAACAAAAAGTGCAAGCCCCTCCCTGTGAGTGTATTCAAAAGGCTGAAAGTGCATTTAAGAAGCACACCAAACTTAACTGTCAGCTGAACATGATGGATGAACTGGATATCTATGCAAATGAAGACACGATCCAAACTGAGCTAAAGAGCACTGGACCTACACTCTCAGGTAATGAACACATGCAAACAGGTTAACCTGTGCACACACTATAATAGCATGATGACTGCAGGTTCATGCAAATATGTTAATATTATTTACTGATCAGCACACAAACATAGAATAGACTTTATTTTTAGCCTTTAGATTCTGCTGCTGGGATATACAGTCCCCTCCACAAGTACTGGAACGGTGAGGCAAATTCTGTGTGTGTAGCTAACATTTGTTGCTAACCTTTGATTATGCATGGTCATTTTTAACTTTTATTATAGCCTACTACATGTTGTTCTTCAACCAGCTTAATTGTAATGATTTATGTTGTTATGGTTTGTTGTAGCCTACAGTTGGGCTACTGATTAATTTTAAAATGTAAGATATTTGACTAGAATCTGCTCTGCATGATACAATCAGCAAACAAATGACTGTATAAAAGCTTGTCCTGTACATCATACTGTACTTGTAAGGAACTTTTCTTCCTCTTCTGCTTTGATACCCTGACAGCTGACCTGTTACTAGTTCCCCAAGACAAGATTATACAGGTTATGTCTTTGCAAAAGTGCTGTTCACAAACTCAAAGGTTGGTGAAACACAACTTTCACAGAGTAAAGCTAAAAGCAATAATGATTTAAATATGGTTATAACAGTGCAGGTATTCATGGTGTTGCACAAAAAGTGACAGAAATCGATGAGTGAAGAAAAGAGAAGAGAGCACGATAGAGAAGTTCAGACTTTCTCACCTCCCAGTCGATCATGAAAAAAAAGTGGGTGTTATTGTTGGTTTCGGAAATCACAGTTGTGGTTGGACGCAGTCTAATTAGACTGATAAGTAGAGATGCTCATAAGTCTTTGAACTAGAGTCCAAGTCAAGTCTGAAGTCCCTCGTTGTTATGAATGTTGTATCCAACCCATTCTCACACCCAAGTTGTCTCACATGGACGCATGTTCAAGAGCCATAGTGGTCAGTTTGTGATGCACTAGGGATCCCTTTACCGTCATAGTTCGACGTATTGGGGGAAGCCCTGTAGCTTGACAGTAAAGGTGGGTATATGATATTTAACAGAAAGGACTGAGTAAAGTGTCATTTATACTTCTGCGTTAATTCAACAGCATAGGCTACAGGGCTACGCAGAGGTTACGCCGTCATCAAACGTGCACCGCCCCACAAATGTAGTTGTTGAATATTTGTCGTTGCTAAGTGTTGCTGACTTGTCCAAGGAGCCCTAAACATCAATAAGTGACACAAAAGGGGTACCCAAGTGACGACAAAGGGCCTTGACCAAGCGGCAATATGTGACGAGTCGAGAACGTGTTGTTGTATCACCTCCAGGCTGCTTATAAAACTGCCTAGCTATAAGGAATTCTTAACTTTAACCCTTTTTTCTACTTAGGCCAACAGAGCACAACCATGTAAAGAGCAATGCAATTAATGACAGCGTATTACTGTAAGTCTTGACACCCAGCGCATCAGGCAGAGGGAGACTGATCCTTCTGCTATGTTTCTGCCTCCCGTCCAGATTAAAACGGTGATTCAGAAGATGTTTGTTTGAAAACGTTGGTGGGCAAAACAGAGGACTTTATAAAACAACGCACACACTCACGTTTGGCTTTGTGAGTCGGTCTTTTCAGTCATGCAAAGCAAAAACACAATGCTACTGACAGAGTTTTAGTTTTGGTATCTTTATTAAAATATGCAGTATGTGCTGTGTAAATAACACTTAACAGTTAGCTATTTCAAAAAACATCAGGCAGATTTGATTTGTAATGAAATTAAGCATTAATCAATAATTCAGTTTAAAGGGCTCTCACACAGCTGAGGGCTTAATTTTCTTTCCCTTTGATGTAAACTGGAGCATTATGTTCACTGCTGTGAGCGGAGGTCAGGAGCACAAAAAACCCTCAACATTCCAATCTCTAAATTAAAAATCAAATATGTACTCAACGATCGAATATTCGGGTCCAGCCCTGCTAGATGCTTGTTTCTTTTCACAAATATGTAAAAGGATGATTCTGCTTACAATATTTAGAGGCTGTTTTGGCCTTTACACAATACTGAATACTCTGTCTAATGAGGACCTTTCAAGCAAAGCAGGACATTATGTCTGTGACAGTTTTAGAATCTGCTCTGCGTGATACAATCAGCAAACAAATGACTGTATAAAAGCTTGTCCTGTACATCATACTGTACTTGTAAGGAACTTTTCTTCCTCTTCTGCTTTGATCCCCTGACAGCAGCCTGTTACTAGTTCCCCAAGACAAGATTATACAGGTTATGTCTTTGCAAAAGTGCTTTTCACAAACTAAAACGGTGGTGAAACACAACTTTCACAGAGAAAAGCTAAAAGCAATAATGATTTAAATATGGTTATAACAGTGCAGGTATTCATGGTGTTGCACAAAAGTGACAGAAATCGATGAGTGAAGAAAAGAGAGAGAGCACGATAGAGAAGTTCAGACTTTCTCACCTCCCAGTCGATCGTGACAAAAAGTGGGTGTTATTGTTGGTTTCGGAAAGTCACAGTTGTGGTTGGACGCAATCTAATTAGACTGATAAGTAGAGATGCTCATAAGTCTTTGAACTAGAGTCCAAGTCAAGTCTGAAGTCCCTCGTTGTTATGAATGTTGTATCCAACCCATTCTCACACCCAAGTTGTCTCATATGGACGCATGTTCAAGAGCCATAGTGGTCAGTTTGTGACGCACTAGGGATCCCTTTGCCATCATAGTTCGACGTATTGGGGGAAGCCCTGTAGCTTGACAGTAAAGGTGGGTATATGATATTTAACAGAAAAGACTAAGGGAAAATGAAAATTTATGCTTCTGCGTCAAATCGACGGTGTAGGCTACAGGGCTAAGCAGAGGCTACGCCAGTCACCTGGCGTGCACTTCCTCCAAAATGTAAGTACACATCGAGTCAACACAGACCGTTACACACTGATCAGTCGACTTGGTAGCTTCACAATACCTCTGAGCCAACAGGAAGGGGACCGTGCTTTGAAGTAACTTTTACTAGCGGCCAAAACAGCAGCTGTAACACAGTGGAACAATATATTTGACCGTCACAACCCGAGCGAAATTATACTGTCAAATATACTGTTATTGTCAAAATGTGATCCATTTGGTCGATTTGAAAAGGGTGTACACGTAAAGTAAATTGACGTACACGACGTTAATTTACTCATGTCTTAACTGACGTACATAGTTATTTGAACCCAAACCATGATCTTTTCCTAACCTTAACCAAGTAGTTTTGTTGCCTAAACCCAACCAAGTACTTTTTGTACCTGCATCTAACCAAACTGCAACATTTCACGACTTTAATAATGCAGCGTTTCAAAATGGCGATGTTTCCAAATGCTAACGTTGTAATTTGTAAGTGTAACCAGACAGTGGATATTTGTCGTTGCTAAGTGTTGCTAACTTGACTGCAGAGCCCTAAGCGTCAATAAATGACACAAAGGGTGTCCAAAGGGTCTTGACCAAGCATCAATATGTAACCAGTCAAGAGCGTGTTTTTGTATCACCTGCTGCGTTCAAACCAGGCTGCTTACAAAACTGCCTAGCTATAAGGAATTGTTAACTGCTGTAACATGTTTTTCACTTTGGCAACAGAGCACAACAATGTAATGTGCAATGCAAATAATGACAGCGTATAATTAAGGAAATCAGTGCAGAAACTGCCTTTCAGTCAGTAAGTAGAGTAATCACTTTCTGGCAAGTGGAAAACTGCATTTTGTGGGTTGTATAGGCAATTTAAAGGTATTTTAAGAGGTAAAAGTACTAGGTGAGTTATAATCTGTTAAATATAACTAAGGGCGCTCTGATAGATCGGTCACCGATCGTAATCAGTCGATAATGGCTTTAACTAGTTCGATCGGTGGTCGCTAAAAAGGCGGATAAGGTAAGGCAAAGCAAGGCAAGTTTATTTGTATATATGTATATATAGCACATACCAACAACAGGGCAATTCAAAGTGCTTTACAGTAGACATAAAAGCAACATAGGGAAATTGAAACAATACATATTAAAATATAATTTTGGTGAGGTAGAAAATAAAACATTAAATAAAACATAATAATAAACAGGGTAACAGGACAGTAAAAGTTACAGTACAGTGTACACTCAGGTTTAAAAGACTTAAAAATAAAAACAGGCTGAAGGGTTGAACAAATGATTCAGTTACAATTATTTTGAAAAGAGAATAAACAGAAGTACACTTAATCTACTCTTTCTAGCTAGTCTGTACTTGGGTCCACAGCAATCTTTGGGTCCACTGAAACTGCAAAAACCCTCGGATACTACAGAGAAACCAGGACATGTCTGTCTGCAGGCCACTTTGATCCAGTTATACTCTGGACCCACTTGCACGTTTACAGGTGGACAGAGGTTCCTGCAAAAGATCCTGATCGGAGCACCTCTAAATACTCTTATTAATGAAATCAACACTTTTCGTGGAAGAAACTGCCTTTCAGTCAATAAGTAGAGGCTGCAATCAATTCAACTCAAATTATGAGTTGTATTGGCCATTTAAAGGTATTTAACAGGTAAAAAGGACTGGACTGGTTGGTACACAGCAAGTAAAATAATGTAGAGTCATAAGGATAACTGCAAAAGAGATCATGTCTATATAACTCTCACATGTAGCCGCATGCAGCAGATATGTAGTTATGTTATATAGGCAGGTTATAGGTAATGCAGGGAGGGGAGTAACAGCAAGCTCATCAGACATTTCCCAAAAATAAACATTGTTCAGTCTTTCAGTTCAGTCTGAAGTCTTTTGAGGACAAGTCTTTAGTCAAGTCTAAAGTCACTGTGTGTGTGACTTAAGTTGGACTCGAGTCCACGTCTCAAACTCGAGTCCCCATCTCGGCTGATAAGTGATATTCTGTCACGCTGTGGGTGTGTCTGCTCCGTTTTGGTCATGTTATTTGTAGTCTTGTTAGTATCTGTCTTATAGTATGTTGTGTTTTGGGTTCTGTCTGCCTATTACCCTGTGTACAGTATCTGTTAGTTTATCTGTGTTTTGGGTTTCAGTCAGGTCCTAATGTTTTCTCGGGTCTGTGTACTTCTGTGTCTTACCAATGTCTGCTCTGAGTTCTGTTTTATCCCAGCCTCAGTCTGTTTTCCCTGTTGGTGTTAGTTTTGTTGTGATCTGTCTGCTCGTGTCTGAGTTAGTTTGTTATTTCTTCTTCTTCTTCTTCTTCTTTGTTGTTTAACGGCGGTTGGCATCCAACATTAATGGTGCATTACCGCCACCTACTGTACTGGAGTGTGGGCCGGAGATAAATAAATAAATCATCAAAACAAAACTGAAACAAACAAACAAACAAACAAACAAATATTTAACTTATATCCTTTCTGCCAGCCTTGTTTCCTTTAAGAATCGAAATAACAGTGTACTCATATCTTTTAATGAATTCCCCAGCATTTCCCTCAGTGAATTCCCTTGACCCCCTAACCTTCTTATCCCCTCTCTCATCTTCACTCTTTCCCTCTCATATTTCTGACACTCAAAAATCACATGTTCCACAGATTCAGTATAATCACAAAATTCACACCTACCTGATATGTGCTTACCCATAATTTGTAAGTACTTATTTAACCCACAGTGTCCTATTCTTAACCTAGTGAAGATGACTTCCTCTCTTTGATTCCTTTCCGTGATCTTCTCTGTCCCAACCTTTTGTTGCATGTTATATAAATGTCTCCCTTTCTCCCCTGCATCCCAGTGTGCCTGCCACTTTTTATTAATTTTTGACCTGATTTGTGCTTTGGCTTCTGCTTTACTTATTGACATATTTCATCAGCTTCCCGTTTACTGGCTTGTTTTGCCAGTCTATTCACAGTTTCATTACCCTTCACCCCACATGTGCTGGAACCCATGTAAACTTTACCCGTACCCCATCTGGCAAATCTGCGAGTAGAGTTCCAGTACTTCATATACTATGTCCTGTCTTGCTTGTGACTTAAGCGATTGCAAACTCTTCAGAACTGCACTAGAGTCTGAGCATATGACAACTTTGCTGGTTTAACTTCCTCTACCCACTGCAATGCCAACCAAACAGCCAGTCCATGGTTCAACTCCACGGTGAATACTGATAAATTATCAGAGAGTCTCTTCTGCATCTTTACTCCCATCTTTGGTACACAGAAAGCAGATCCAGCTTGTCCAGACTCAGGGTCTTTAGACCCATCAGTGAATATGACCAAATAGTCAATATATTTGTCATTCATCCTATCACAAAATATTTGGCATACATCCACCCTCGCTCTACTCCTTGAGTGGCTATTTAAGATCTCTAGGTCCACACTAGTCTGTAAAAGGAGCCAAGGTGGTCTGACTGGCAGCGGAACTGTTGAGCAAAATTCCTTTCCCTCAAGTCCCATGTCTTTCCCAATAGCATCTCCCACCCATCCAAAACTGTGAGTTTTAACCCTTTCATGCTCCCAGCATACCTGCATAACTGCTCTTGTTGAGTGAGACCCGTCCTTGGAGGTTTGCCCAATCGTTAGCTGCCAACTGTTCCCTTCTTAATTGCAGAGGCATCTCACCCATTTCTACCTGCATTGCCATTGCTGGTGATGTATAAAGCAGCTCCAGTGCATATTCTCAATGCTTGTGTCTGCACTGCATCCAACTTGGCCAATGTGGTTCTAGCTGCATCTCTGTATGCTATGCAACCATAATCTATTACTGATTTAATCAGTGCATCATATATCCCCTTCAGTGCTTTCCTACTCACCACCCAGTCCACTCCAGCCAAACACCTCATCACATTTAATACCTTTTTTACATTTAACTATAACTTTCTCAATGTGGCGGGCCATGTCAACCTAGTATCAAACACCATTCCCAAAAACCTAAAAGACTCAACCTTCTCCAGTACATGTCCATATAGTTTAAGATTTAACTCTGCCCCAACTTTTTTCCTTGTAAAGAAAACCACCTGTGTTTTTTCCCTTGAAAACCTAAAACCCCATCTCAGTGACCACCGCCCTACTACATCTGTTGCTTCCTGGACCTTTCTAAATGTGTACTTTATGTTCCTTCCCCTTTTCCACATGGCCCCGTCATCAGCAAACAAAGATCTTCCAACCCCAGGCCCTACCTCTGAAAATACATCATTTCTCATGATGGAGAAGAGCAACGGACTAATCTCACTTCCCTGGGGGTCCCAGTTAGCGGGCAGATATTTCTTTCCCAACTCTCACTTTCGTATAGATCGTCCATACAGGAAATCCTTCACCCAGTTAAAAGCCCTACCTCCTAATCGTATTTTATCCAGTTTTATCATCAGTCCCTCTATCATGTCATGCACGCTTTTTCAACATCAAAGAAGACTGCTACCACTGTTTCCTTATTGATCTGGGCTTTCCTTAGTTCATCTTCCAGGCATAACACTGGATCCATTGTTCCCCTCCCCTTCCTGAATCCACTTTTACATGATACAATTAGCTCCCTCTTCTCCAAAAAATAAACCATTCTGTCTGTTATCATCCGTTCCATAACTTTACACAGATGTTAAGCAATTGGCCTATAGCTTTTAGGTTTTGTCGGATCCTTCCCTGGTTTCCTAATTGGCTCTTTGGAAGCTGCCCTTCTTCCCACACTCTGTTGTATAGCCTGAGCAGTCTTCCTAATGCTACCTCACCTATATTCAAAAACATAACATCTTCATCTTTCATCTTCTCCTGGCGATGTTAAACCTGTTCTTGCAATTGCTCTCTCCATTTCTCCCTTAGAAAACGCAGCACTCAGTGCATCACCTACTTCCTCCCTTTTTCCAAGACCCCAGGATACGCCTTCAATGTCATTTGTCTTCCTTTCTTCCACTCACCTTCCAGGTTGTCAGAGCTATGTATTGCCACAAAGGTTTTAGCCATCATCTCTGCCTTCTCTTTGTCAGTGACTGCCTTCTCCTCCCACACTTCTCCCACAGGTGTCGTTCTTCCTATTGAGCTGCAGAACCTGCGCCAATACTTCCTCTTTGCTTGACGTATAGTCTTTCTTACAACTGCTTGAGCCCTTTTATATTGGAGTACGTGCTCAAAATCATGAGTACGTCTCAACCTCCTGAAAGCCCTATTTCTACCTCTTATTACTTCTGTGCATTCCTGTGTCCACCGAGGAACCACTTTCCTTCTCCTTATCCCAGAACTCTTAGGAATAGTTTCATCTGCCACTTCTTTAATAATTTTTTGGAAAGTACTAAACTCTCTTTCAGTCTCCACATCTGTACCCTCCCCAGCTAACCTTTCCTCGCATAACTCCTTGAATTTGTCCCAATTAGCCTTACTAAAGACCCATCTCCTTCTTCCCTCTCCAGACTGTTTTTCCACCCTCATTCTAATTGTGCATAATATAGGAAAGTGATCACTCCCTACTGTCGACTCCCCCCATACCTCCCATTCACAAAACCTTGCTAGTTCATTAGATGTGATGGTAAGGTCTAGCGCTGATTCATTTCCTGACCCCATTTCGATTCTAGTCCCACTACCATCATTAATACACACCAAACCTTTTAAATCCAACAACTCCTCCATCACCCTCCCATTTTCATCCAATCTCTTTCCCCAAAAGTGGACTGTGAGCGTTAAAATCTCCACACCATACTACCTTTCGTCCTCCCTGTCCCTCCACCTCTTCCATTAATTCTAATTTCAATC